>VWZF01001500.1:576362-767528 GCA_013396755.1 Sclerurus mexicanus | reverse complement strand
GGCGGCGGGGCGCTCCCGGCCCGGCCCGGCCCGGCCCTGCGCTCGGCCTTCCCCGGCCACGCCGGCGGCTTGTGCGCCTGCGCTCGTTTGTGTTGTGCAGGGTCGGTTCAGTGAACTGCGGTGCCGGGGGCTCGGCGTCCGCAAGGATCGTTCCTCCCTGANGAGCCACCGTTCCTGGAGGTGTTTGAGACCGGACACGGCACTCGGTGCCGCGGTCTAATGGTCCCAGCGGCGGTGCCGGCTCACAGGCGGCCCTGCACCGCCCCGGCAGCTCCGGTCCCGGCCGGCCCGCGCATGCTNAGGGAGGGAGGGAGGCAGGGAGGGTCGGTCGGCGTCGAGCTGTGGCGCAAAGCTGCAGAACGGGACTGGCCCAAACGCCACCAGTCCGTGCCCGACCATACGCACGGGGTGCGGTGTTCGGCGTGCTGATGTTTGGAAGTTAGCGCTCCTGTAGTGACTTGTAAATCGTGTCCGGGCTTGTAAACTTGGTAGCGCTTTAAGTATTAATCAGAATTTACTGCGTGTAACAGAATCACGTTTTCGATGTCTCCCTAGGGGAAAGGAACGAGAGTTTCGGCTTATGGCTGCTCCAGGAAAGGTGGCAGCTTTCCGTCTGCCTCCCCTGCCAACTGTTGGAGAGATTATTAAACTCTTCCGCCTTAAAGCACAGAGACAGCTTTCCCAAAACTTTCTACTGGATTTGCGATTGACAGGTTAAATATCCTATTCTAATATTTTTGGCTAATAAAGGACGCATATCCCGGTTTTCTTCAGAATCCAGACTATAGCTAAGGAGATGATGTTTGCATGGTGTCTGCCAGAGTAATGGCAGCTCAGTGGTAAACCTTTGGAGACTTTTAAAGGTTAGCTTAGGCAAATTTACCTTCGTTTTAGCTTAGACAAATTGTTTTTACTTGTTAATTCCTCAAAAATAAGTTTCTTTGTAAATTATATTTTTTAGGTAGAGACTATATTCCTATGTAAAATGTGGGTTATTGGTTGAAATGCAAAATTCCAAGCCTTAGCAGTACTTTTACCGTTAGGGAACTATTATAGTTTGAAAGTTTAATTTGAAAATGTGTTTGTTTTCAGATTATTATGTGTCAGGGAAAGTACTGTAACTCATTGTGCAATTTAGTTTGCTCTCTGCTGTGATTAGGAAGGTCTTTTGTCCCAGTTTATCAGAAGTGGTGGAGCTTTTTTGAACAAGTTACTTTGTTCTGAACAATTCAGTTTTCTCCAGCTTCATGTCAGCAGTGGGTGACAAAGCTGGCACTGTTCAGTTGGTGGTGGGTGGGTGTCTTTATTGGCCTAGTGGTGGCTGGGTTTTGCAGTAAGAAATTAAGTACAGCTTCATGTAGCTAATGATTTGATTACTTTTGAAGATTCAGGTTTGTAAAGATTCAGAACATAAAACTTAGTTCCACTTCCTGAATAACCAGATTTCTGCCTTGGAATAAAAATGTCTACATGCATTTAGTAAGCCTTACAAGAAGACAAGTCTTCAGATATTTTTATTGCATATGTAAGAAACTATGGAGTGAGCAGCATAACTTCTGTCAGTGTCTTCTCTTCCTGTATGCTAAGGATCCCTTTGTTTCATTAGCTATATTTTAATCCTTATTTTAGTCCTTAATCTGTCTTCTTTCCTGGCTGCAATACCTTTCAATGTTGTATCCTTCCACTTAAGTATACATATTCTTTCCTCACCTTTCAACTGTCCCACTTTATATATATACCAGTTGCCTGTGTTCCAACTCTTAATTTAATCCAGTTCCTCCCTCATAAAATTGTTCTGTACATATTATAATCTTAATAAAGCCTCATTGTATCTTACTTAAATTTCCTTGAGGTACTGTAAGTGAAATAATATTACAAGGACAAGACTTTAGGATGTTGAACACAAGTACTTGCTTGCAGCACAATAATACTTCTAGCTTACAGTTGAGGAGTAATATTCTCTTTTTATTTCTTTAATGAGCGCAGTGTATACTGAAGACATTAAAATAATCTTGTTTAAGTAGCTCAGTGTATCTTGTAGTATGAAACAAATCTGAATTCTATGCAGCGTAGCAGGTGTGTGATCATTTAACTGGGATGTGTCACTGTTTGTGCCTGTTCTGAGATAAGCATGCCTGTGCTTTAACAATAAACAATGAGTTTATCTTAGTGAGTTGGATCTTCTGCAAAATAAAGGCTTAGTATGTTCTCTGTGTCTTGCAGACAAGATAGTGAAACAAGCTGGCGAGCTGAAAAATACCCATGTTTGCGAAGTGGGCCCCGGGCCAGGAGGAATTACCAGATCCATTCTCAGTGCTGGTGTTGAACAGCTCCTCTTAATTGAAAAAGATGCTCGATTTATTCCAGGATTGCAGGTACCAGCTGGAGAAGAATTTGTATAAATGTATCCACAGCATTGAATAAGAACATTTTAAGAATAGAGAAAGGTTCCAAGTGTCTTGTTGAAATCTCAGCATTAAAGATAGTTTTGGGTCTGTGGCTTAAACCAGAGCTATAATTTGCTTGAAGATGAAGATACACAGTATAGCCATTAGTTGTTCCTGCTTTCTCGTAGCCCTTCAGGACCTGATCCTGAAACTGAATTAATGCCAAGGCCTGTTAGTTTTTTTCAGGCTGAGACATTTTGGGTGCATTTCACCATGCAGGAAAAATCATAGTTGGAAGGCTGAACATAATGTCCTTAAAATTTTCATTTTAATCCTAATAATTATGCTTTATAAAATTGGGAAAGCATATCTCCAGTTAATACAATTCAATGTGGATTAATATCCAGCCACAGAAGAATAAAGCAAACATATTTTACAAAATATAAAGTAAACACATTTTACATTTTCAAAAAACACTCAAACTTTCTTCCTTTCTTTTAAAGTTTTTATAAGTTCATGAGTCATTCTGACATTTTTCAGATGCCGTCTACTTGTGGTGTTACTCAGTTTCCACGTTTATGGAATTTGGCTGTATAAATCTAGTAAGAAAAACAGTACAAAATCCTAAAATTTGACTATTTTCTTATGCTCCTACAATCTCGGAGCAATTCAAAGGGCTTTCGTTATGTTACCCTGTGTCTTCTACAGTAAATCGGCAGTGAAAATAAATACGTAGTTTGCTTGAGAACTCCTACCATCTCTTTGTAGGACAAAAAACAATGTAAGGTATGAATGAAACTGTTCATATCCTTAAGCCCGAATGTGCATGTAACTATGTCTTACTAGGTTAGCCACTGATAACTTACTTTACCTTATGAAATATGGAACCTTCATGTTTTCACTTGGGCGCAGGCGCATCTACATTTTTGTTCCAAATTTTAAATTCTGCATTTTAAGAACTGGTTTGGGACTGGTGAAAATTTGAGAAGAAACGACACTTGCTTTAGTTAACGGAACTTTTTAAGTACTTGGACATTTTTTCTAGTCTTCTAAAATGCATCCACTACAACAGATTTCTTTGAATAAAACTACTTTCCAAGGTCTGTAATGAGCTTGTGGTATGTAATTACTATTCATGGGAAGTAATGTTTGTCATTATTTTTAATTAGCAACCTCTTCACAGTAGGAATGAATTTCTGAATGAGGTTATTGAATGTAAAGTTGGCGTAACTCAGTAATAGTGGATGTGAATGAATAAGAAATGCATTGCGTCCATTTCTGTTCAATTTGGTATTCTTTTTTTCCCATGAATATGATGATACATACTGACTCTTTCCTTTCTGATAATGTGGATTGTAACACCTATTTTTTTCTGGATTCTGGTTGCAAACCACCAAAACCAGATGCTTATAAAAGGGCTGAGATTTTAATATGAGAAAATGTCAGAAAGTACAATAACAATTGAGGGCTATTACTTAAAAATGTCTCTTTACATACTTTTAAAATCACTGATGTAAAGCATGCAGCATTTTTCATTGACTGCTTTCCAAGCTGTGGTCTTTATCACAAAACTGAAGCTGGGACTCTTTTTACTGCAAAACTGAAATACAGTGAAGAGTATATGTGTCCAGAGTTAAAGTTTACACAAGCTGAGAGTCTGCCAGTTCTGTCTCACTCTTAGAGAATCACGACCTCCCTATGCCATCTGCCCTGGTAGTTTTTAGGCTGGAAAGATTTATTAGAAAGAGAGCAAGAGAGTATGTTGAATATAAAGTGATTCCAGGAACACCATTTTGTTTTCTTAAACTATGCCTCTTATGTTTCTTTTGTGCCTTTTTGGTGTGTGAAGAATGAGAAGATCTGTATAATGAAACACTCTTGGCTATTGTCCTTAGTGCACAACAGCTCCTGGAACTGTGTTAGTGCACACATTTTCCCTTAAAATGGAAAAAGCTTCAGTGAGTTTCCAAGTATTTCGAATTAGAAATTATGACTATGGTTTTCTTTTCACAAATTATATGCAGTTCTCATTTATGTAACTCAACAACCCCCAAACTTCCCTTTGACATGAAAACCGTCATTAAAAAAATGCCACTGTTTTCTAACTTTTATCATTTATCCAGCTATTGTATTTATAACAGCTTCAAAGAAAGATTTGACAAATCATGGCAGCTTAGTGAATTTCTATGTCCTATAATTGCTAGTGTAATGCTGAAAATCCATTAAATTGTTTGGAGTTGAGGTTTTATTTTTTCTATTTGGAAGTAATTGCACTTAAAGCATGAAGGGACACTTAGTTTTTAATTAAGCTTTTATTTTAGCACTCTACACAAAATTTAGCTATTCTGATAAATAAAAAACTCGAAACTTTTATTCAAATTTCACAAAGACATTTTGTGAACAGTATGAGAAAAGCAGCAGTTTCTTTTGGTTCAAAGACTGGTGAAAGCTGTTTGTGCCCCTGAGCATATAACCATCATTCAGATTGAAGATGGAACTAACAATAGTGAGCAGTTTATTTCGGCAGTTAGGCCACTGGCACTTAACTGTTTATGAGTTTGGATTTCTGTGCAAAAGCAAAATTGTTTTGTAAGCCATTTGTCTTTATTCTGACACAGGATCAATAAATAATGCCAAATGTTATCCTTGAAAAGCTTGGCTTTACATTTGAATTGTGCTGTTTGCACATAGTTTCGTAGTGTAAGGGAAAAGATTAGTATAAAAAAATGTAATTTTAATTCTGGGAACTGACATTAGAAATTAAAGAATTGGTCATCAAACCACAACTAGTTCTGAGTTTGCTTATTAGCCTTTATTGAATACCAAATAAGCTGCAGAAGCGATTGCAGAAGCTGACAACAGAGCGGGTTTTGTAATGTCTAGAAAGAAATTTTTTATATTTTCTGAACTTTTAGGTATTCATTCCCTCATTTGGGGGAAGTTCTTGGTTTCTAATGGCACAAGTATAGATTGCTACAGGGAGTACTAAAAGAATCACTTCCTCCTTTTTCATGTAGAAGGAAAAATGACTGAGTATTTCTGCAGCCTTATATCACATATGGCGAAAATTTAGTGATAGGCCGTAAAACTGTGGGGGAGAGAGAATAAACAAAATGAGCCTTGTTTCCATAGGTAATGGGTCTAAAAACTTTTCAAAACCTCCTGCTTTCATTGTTGCTTGAATCAGGTGGGCTCCTGCTAGTGGCCTGGGGATTGTTAATTGTTGTTGTTGAAGAGACTCTTAGAAGTCTTTTCAAGTTTGAATTCTCTATTAAGAATTCTACAGCTGTGATTAGGAAGCGTTTACAGAATTGCACATTAAACATTTTTTTAGTGTTTGATTTTTGAAAGTACATACTAACTAATAGTGTGCTCAGTTTAAACTCCTATTGTGCTTTGTTCTATATTGAAGATTAATATATAGCAATGGTTTCATTCCTGCTGTGGCTGAAACTGGAAATGAGTTTGGTTAATACTCACTGTGGATTCTGCTTGCGTGTGTAAAAACAGATGTTATCTGAAGCAGCTCCAGGAAAAGTGCACATCGTTCATGGAGATGTTCTGACCTACAAGATGGAAAAGGCTTTTCCAAAGCACTTAAAAAAGGATTGGGAGGATGGTTAGTATTTGCATTTGGTTTATTTCATTTCTTAGGGCTCCTGGGTTAGTGTGGTGATAAAAGTTGAATTTCACTCAATGCAAGTGTTACTCTCTTCTGGTACCTTTTGAAGATAAGAAAAGACAACCTAATTTTTTTTTTCCTAGAAAGAAACACAATTATCTTCCTCTTCTAAGACAAAACAGTGGAATTTGTGTGATGTTGACCTTAGTCAGCAGTGAGGAGCTTTGCAGTTATTAATCTTGGAACATCTTGACTGTACAGTAGCAGCTCATGGAAAGCATAAAAGCAGATCAAATGGTGTACTTCCTAGCTTCTTCCTCTTTTTGAAGAAACCAGAAATCACCACTGTTGTTATTCCACTGAAGAAGTTTCTATAACTTGTTTGGAACTTTTGGAAAATTTCTCCTTAAAAATATAGCTTTCTTATTGCTTTGGTTTCTTCTGGATGCCTTTGGCAAAAGTAGAATCTAATCAGGATTTATGTGGGTTTGGGTTTTTTTAATCTAAGTTTCCAATAGGACACTATTTCACCCCCCCCTTTTTAAAGATGTAATATTATTTGATTATTTAGATATGACTTCCCAGTCCCCTTTTCCAAATTTCCAAATTTAAAGTAGAGTCACTCTTTGCAGTGCCTGAAGAACAATAAACTACCTTCTGACTTAGAATATAAAAGACCGTGGCACATTATGTTCACCTCAGAAAATTCCATGCTGCATTTGCCCCATTTCAAAATGTAAGTGCTTCACAGTACAAAACTATGAGCAGATGCATGTATGAGAATGTAGTGCAGTTTTTAGAAATTTCCCTTTCTTGAACATACAGTTGTTGTTTTTGGAGCTGACTAATTAGAGGCAGGGTATATTTCTTCTGTTATTGCCATATGAAAATCTGAAAGGCCAATGGGTTTCAGAAAGGTCTTTAGCCATCTCTGATACATGTGTAATATCACAAATATACTAGAAATATCACAGCCTAAAAAGTGCATAATAAGTAAAGTGTGCCAGAAAAATAGCTTGAATTTGATATTATCATTTCTTATTCATGTTATTAAATATTGTAATATCTAAGAAACAACACATTTGCTTTTGGTTTTTGTCCACTTCTGCACTCCTGCTTTGACCTCACGATCCCTGCCAATGAAATGCCTGCATTATGTGTTGCAACACATGCATATACTGATATGATCCAAAATTGAAAAATAGGTATCACTTCTTGCTGCCAAGTCCTGTACTTTAACACATTTTGATTTCAGACGACTCTATATAGAAGGAGACCTCTGTCCACTGTGTGTTAGGTGGTTGTTTTGAGGATTATTAAGATTTAGTCAAATGCCCAGGGAGAGAAATGTGTTGATCAGATACATGAGTATGACTATTTAGTCTGTACCTAACAGGCATAGTTTAAACTCAGAAACACTGTTGTAGTTTTGCTGTTGTTACGGCTTTGCTGTTGTAGAGTATTTTACCAGATGCAAATGCAGAATTTTACCAATCAGTTGAAAATCATCTGAAAGCTACTGATTTATTCAAATGTAAATGAGAACCAAACCTAACTACTTTTTTCCAGGTAATTACTGAGAATAGTAACACAGTTTTGTCAGTGTAAGACAAGTATAAATGGAAAGGCATAATTTCAGTGTGGCATGATAAAAATTGTTTTCATATTTTAAGTCTAATTTGATAGGCATGTATTTTTCTTGCATGTTCTTTCTTGGCAAAAGCTTACCCAAACCTTTCTGACAGTTGTTTTTCTTCTGTCAAATGTCAACAGAACCACCAGATATACATATCATTGGGAATCTGCCCTTCAGTGTTTCTACTCCTCTAATTATCAAATGGCTTGAAAATGTTTCGAACAGGGATGGACCTTTTAGTTACGGCAGGACACAGATGACGCTGACTTTTCAGAAGGAAGTTGGGGAGGTAAGGTTTTAGGATCTTCCCAAAATTGTACAGATGCTAAACTGAACAAAAATTTGTTTACATGCAACCTTTTACTTAAAACTACAATCTTAGTTGGCTTTAGAGAGAGAGAAAAGGGTTGGTTCAATTTTTAGTTTATGTGGCTGTAAATTACGAATTTTGATGTTGAGTTAATCATTTGCTCTGATCCTTTCACAAGCACATAATTATGTTTTTTTAATGTGTTATGGAGGGATATATTTCCTTGAGGTACTCTCTATATTTTCTGGTCTGGTTTCTTTAACATTAATAGATTGCACAGCACTCTTCTGATTTTAAATATCTTTCTTCTCTCACAGTCATTCATCAGTTTTTCCTTACCTTTCATTCATCTTAAGAAATACACATTTATTTTTTGTCCTCTTTATTAAAAATAATTTTTAAAAAAACACCTTCCTTGAAAAAAGGCAAAATGAAAAATTTTCATTATTTCCAGTTGTGATTAAACACTTAAAATACAAGAGACTTGATATCAGAATTACTATCAGAATTATTAATGTGTTGCTGCCATTCTTGTGTATGTAAAAAGGCATCAATTGAGTTCTGTCAGCACAAGTCCGAGCACAAATTGAGATTTTAATTTGTATTAATAGTTATTTTCTTAAGGAAGGCCAAACTGATCCGTGATGCAGTAGGATTCACGCTACATCAGTTGATAATAGGTTGACTTGCTCCACAATGCTTTTAGACTTAACCATTTATTTTTATTGCCGCTGCATGAAACATAATAACATAGAGACTGTAAGGCTTTTTGCTTTGTATTTCTGCAAGTGGTCTGGCTTCTTACAAGCATCTCACTTTTAAAAAGGAGAAAAGGTATTGCGCATCAATCTGAAAACTGAATTTCCATCTAATTACTCCAGTATTGTAAATACCAGCTTTGCTCTGTGCAGCCTAAATGTGTATTTTGTTTTCATTGTAATCCTTCAAAGTAAAATGTCATAGGAAAATTTTGCTGTGTTTTTTCCTGGCATATGAACTAGTAATAATTATACATGCAAGTGCCACGTCTTCTGTTGTTTTTTTGGGGGTCAAAGAAAACTGCATTGAGCTGTCATTACTCTAGCTTTGCAGAGATTATAGATTATAGATTTGCTTCTAGCAAAGCAGAAGATTCCAGACAGGTACTGAAGTATTTCCAGTAGGTGGCTTTAAAGACACCAGGGACAAACATGTGGTATGAAATAAACCAGATTTCTTAATTCAGTTCTGGGCTCATGTGATTTCAGGCATTAAAAAAATCCAGATCTGTTTTCCAGAAGGACTTCATGTCATGTGGGATTAGACCTCGTTGCAAAACATGGCTAATGGACTGTGATGTAAAATGCAATGTGATGATGGGTAAGATGCATAGTTTTGTGACAGCAGTGAAAAAATTTACCTAGTGCTGTGTGAGAGCGCCCTGTACTTTATATAGCAGTATCCAGCTGCATGTGTCACTGGTGACATGCAGATTATAGCACTTCTGCACCCAGTGTAGCTCACTGAGATGCAAAATACCACACACTGAACTCCTACTTAGAGCACTGAGAAGTTAGAAACACTAGGAAATTGAGCATGTTGTTCAAGATCATTAAGTGAATCAGTGCTAATTGTTGTTGAGTTTACATTCTGGGATCTCTTGATTCTTGTTCAATGTCAGTGTAAACACAGGTCTTCCTTTGAAGACAAAATTGCTCATAGTTTTTTGTTTCCATTTCTGTTATTGATTTGATACAATGAAAAATAAAAGTTTGAAAGAGGTTGTTTGATTTTATGATTAGGAGAAAGAGCAATAATTAAGGTCTGTGTCTTTTCTCCTGACCCTGTGGAGTTGCTTACATTAACCATTATAATTTGGCATATATGGGCACATTCAGTACCAGGAAGGAGAGAACAGTATAATGCAGATAATAATGAGTTTCTACTGATATTTTATATATCTCTGGATTTATAGTCTTGAAAGGGAAATGCCTTATGCTGAAAAATTCAGTGCCTCCCCTGGATATTTCTAAGCTAAGAGCCTAAATATCAAAGAAAGCCTTTGTATATGCTGTAAGCTCAGCAAAAGCATAAGATGCTGTCATGGAATAAGAGTGTTGTGCTGTTTAATTAGAATAACTTGATACTAACAGTAAGAAAGTAAAGCGGTGTGCTTTTTAATTTATTATCAAGCTTTGTTTTGCTAGCATAACAGGGAGAAAATACCTTTTCCCTTCTTGTGGGTTGTATTTTCTTGCTTTTCTGTTTCCTTGTAGCACAGTGATGTTGGTGTGAGTTACTGTACCCCACTCTGTTCTGATGTGATTTGATTAAATGTATGAAGGCTGATAAGAACCAGCAGTTATGTTATATGCTAAATTTTGAGGCCTGTTAAGAACAATAAGGCCAAATATCCACAGCAGTAAAAATAGCACTTTTGAGTATCAAGCAGATCATTTTGTTTCACTGTAGTTTACATTTGTAAAATTTTGAGAACTGAGATTCAAAACCAACAAATACAGGCCAAGTTATGGAAGTATGGGGACAAACCTTTTAATAAGGCCTGTTGTTACAGAACAATTGTTTTAAACTAAAAGAGGATAGATTTAGATATAAGGAAGATTTTTTTACTCTGAGGGTGGTGAAACACTGTAACAAGTTGCCGAGAGAGGTGATGGATATCCCATCCCTAGAAAAATTAAGGTCAGGCAGTGCAAGGGTCTGAGCAACCTGATCTTGCTGAAGATGTCCCTGCCCATGGCAGGTGGGTTTGCGTAGATGACCCTTGTATGTGTGCCATGCACAGGTATGTTCTGCTGATGTGGTTGAAGTGGTCTCAGATGTTACTGCTTGGAAGTTGATGTTAAGTTACCCCTCCTGTAGCTGAGAAGCAGGAACTTACTGCCTGAGAGTTGCTAGGTGTTGGTTGGGGGATGCAAAGATTGACTTGTTTGAATTGGCATTGGAAGGACTACAGGTGTTGCCATTAGGTCAGTTTAAGGAGCTTAAGGAAGTGCATTTGTATTGCATTGTTAGACTTTGCACTCTGGGATCTTTTTCAGAAAATAATAATGATGGTGGATAGATTTTTGGGGTTTTCGTACTACATTTCCTCTGAAACAACAATGAAGGTAGTTTTAAATGCTGGCATATACAAAAAGAATCACTGAGCTTTCTTTCCAGTGAGTCATTGAAAAGTATTTATTTGCTCTGCCCAGAACTGCTTTTTAAAAGAGTTGTTTAAAAAAGTGGGAAACTTCAGCAAGAGGTTTAGTTTTATTTTTCAGGGATTGATTTAATAAGCATGGCAGCATTTCATGAGTAGGCTTTTCATATGAAACTACATGATGTACAGATGTTACCAGATATAAAAATTTGGGTTTAATTTTTATTGAGGTGGTGGTAAATAAGAATAGGAATCTTCAAAATTCTGTTTCTGCATAGTTAATGTCTTTTATCTCTTACCTTTAAAGACTTTTTTGCTTTTTATGTTTAAATGTTGTTTGTGCTAGGAAAACACACAAAATATGTTTCTTGCTTGGTCACAAAAGTGTAGCAAACTTCTGACCAGGCTACTATTTTTATAGTATTTGTAAAAAAATTCTTGGGAAAATTAGAGAATTAATTACTAAATTGAGCTTTAAGTACTAAATACTCTCATTAGACATTCCAAATTTAGTAGATCAGCTTTCTTGGAAATATTGTAAATGTAGACCAGTTAACAATGAAGAAAATTGGGGGTTCTAACTGATCTTGAGTTTATGGAGCTTTGCTTAATCTTGAAGAAGAAAAAAAGTAGTAAATTTGAGACAGAAACAGGAAAGGATGTGAGAGTACTGTCAGATGGTGTTAATGTTTGTTTTGAATCCTGCAGTCAGAATACTTTTAGTTTTCTCCTGTGTCCATACAGAAATTCTTTTGACATTCATTTAGTTCTGCAGAAGTTCAATGAGCTCCTTTTCATGTGTATTTGGTTGCAGGACTGACATAAATCAGCAGAGTATCTTAGTGAAATGATGCTGCATTGGAGAAAACAATTCTAGATCCACTGGGCATACAGTTTGGTCTGAGTTCTTAACGATTAACTGATGGTGGTTTGTTTTTGGTTTTTTTTTCCATTTGATTATACTGATAAATCAAGCTTTAATGTAACTCATCACTTGGTCAATTCAGTATCACTGATGTACATGTTTTGGTTCTCCCGTAGAGGCTTACAGCTAATCCAGGAGGTAAACAGCGTAGCAGACTGTCCATTATGGCTCAGCATCTCTGCAGTGTTGAAAACTGTTTTGTAATTCCAGGTCAAGCCTTTGTTCCAAAGCCAGAGGTAGGTTTTTCTGTATTTATGTGGGCTTTTTTGTTAATTTGTCAGTCAAGCAGTGTATCTGGTTTTGAATAAGGAACACAGTTGGCAGCTCTATTTCAACATTTCCATACAACGAAGTGGAGTGATGTGAAATTCCTGGAAACCAAGTGTGCTTACTCTTAAGAAAGTGCTTTTCTTTTTGGTTCCTCAGATCTTGGTTTTAACCTTCAAACCTATCTGCAAGACCAGTGTTCTTCTTTGAGTGTTTCTGAAGAGGGAGATTAGGATTTAATGGCAGGATAGTCTGCTAGGGTTGTGGAGTTTTTGGAAAGCCTGCTATTTTACATTTTGCATTTATAAACAGTTTGGGAATCGTGCCTAGAGAATTTGATGGGTCTTTTGATATACTGTGATAAGAAGAGCTTTTAATTTGTCATCTTTGTCAAAGATCTTTATTTTTATCATGTCTGTAATCTTTGTTTCACCCTAAGTAATCTTTAGCATATTTTACTCCCTCCTATTTGCTGTAACACTTTGTCACTTATATCTTACTGCGTGTTTAAAAAAGTAACAATATTTTCTTCCTCCTATCTCTGAGGTAGAGTGAGTGGGGAAAATCTCTTAGCTGTCCTCTTGTCTACTGCCACTGGTTTTTATTATCCTTATGGGAATCAAAAATCAGTAAATTAATCAGTATTTTGGACAAGAATGTTTTTGTTTTGTTTTGTAAAAACTTGTGCCTGACATTAACTGAGGTCCGTTTCCCTGAATGCACGTGGAAATCATAGGATCAGAGAAATATTTGGGTTGAAAGGAACCACTAAAGATCATCCAGGCCCATCTCCATGCAGTGAGCAGGAGCATCTTCTACTAGATCAGGTTTATCAGAGCTCAGTCCAATCTGACCTTGAATGTTTCCAGGTATGGGGCAGCCACCATCTCTCTGGGCAATGTTTCAGTATTTTAGCACCTTCGTTGCAAAAAATTCCTTCCTTTTATCTAATCTAAATCAACCATGTTTTGTGTCCTAGCAAATAGCTGTTTTGTTTCAGAAATGAGCTTGTTTCTGAAAGTCCCTCTTAAACTGGTTGGTTCAGCTCTTCATTATATCTCTTGTCCACCTTACCACAGTCACTCTCTCGGTTCTTTTACTTTTCAGGCATATCTCTTGAGAATCCTTTAGAGGTTATTCTCTCTCATTTATCACAATGAATTTTAAGGCCTCCTTCGGGGCATATTCTGATGATGATTTAAAATTCTGTTAGTATTTTTCGAGCAAGTAACTGTGCAAACATGTTAAATTACTAGTCCTGACAGCAGTCTGTTGTGAAGAAAAATGACCATGCTTAAGAAATCTTATTTTTTGCTTTGAGTTTTCGGGTGAGGTTTTTTTTTTCCTTTCTCTGAGCTGAATGAAAAATAATTTCAGGATGCCATCTTACTGTCAAGAAAGTGAAATAATTTTAAGTAAGGCCAAAATTCCAATTTTATGATGGTTTACCGGTGAATGCAATTTAGTGTAGTCAAAAGTCTTGTGCAGACTGTGTCGCAGAATTGGGAAGCTGTAACTGTTATTCCCATTTTCCTGTACTGAAAAAGTGATAATTGACCAAGAGAGAGGTAACTCACAAAGGTGTGACAAATATCTTTGTATAAACACATCCTACAGTCAGTTGGTACTCTCTTGAATAAAAAAAGTAGTACCACTAGAGGCAGGCATATTTTTATTTAATGTATTTCTTTGAGTTAAAACAAGAATTGTTTATATTGCAAAATCAGAAAGTACACTTTTTTCAGACAGAACTGGCACCTCTTTTCAGTGTATTTTGTTTCCTTCAAACTCCTGTTGTAGATTGATCTTCTGTTTTGTCCTTGTTCTTTTAGCTTTAGACTGACATTGTTTTAAATATTTCTTTATTATTCTTTATTATTTCTTTATTATTTATTTATTTAAATATTTCTTATAGAATCTATTTCCTTGGAAAGCTCCTTCAGCATATTTTGGCCCAGTGCTTGATTTTTTGTTTCATAGCTATACAAAGTTCAAGTACTTCTGTATAAAGTTTCAGGAAGAAAAATTTGCAGTGCATGTAACCAATGAATACTTCATTTTGCTCGTAGGATGCAGTTACTGCCTTTCTCTTATGCTCTCCTGTAAAAATGCCTTTTGGTTATAATTTTACAAACATTAGTTTTAATTCACATACATGGCAATGATCAGGGCTTAGTGCCATGTCAAACCCTTAACTAAAGGTGGAGATGCATGTTTGTGAGAATGAGTTGTTTACCTCAATTCTCACAATGTATGAATATTATTTCAACATACTATAAAGGCTGAGATATAAAGGACTCTTGGTTTATGGAATGGTGTGATGCTGCATGATGTTGTGTCTAGGAAAAGAAATTTTAGCTTTTTGGTCATAATTAAGTCTCTGCAATACCAGCTGATAGTAGCATTAGTAATAGTACAAAACAAGCTCATTGATTAATACATAGGAAAGTCAAAATAGCTGTAACAGAACCAAAAAAAGCAAGATACAATGCCATTCTATGTCTAAAGAATGAAGACTTTGTGAATTAAGACTCTTTACATTTAAAGTTCATACAACAGTCCACTTTCCCAAATGCTATAACAGAAGATCTTATTTTTCCAACATAATAAGCATATAATGTTTAGGCTCCTTCATACTGTTAAGCAAATTTTGGGCTAGTAACATGGGAAATGAAAGTTTTGTATAAATACACAGAATAAATAGTAGTTTGTTTTATTGAAAGACTCATTCAGCGTTATATTCCTACATTTAAAGGCCTATATCATACCCCTTTTCATTCATCAATTTGGTTGTTGTTTAGGGAAGTATTTAGATAGAACATGCTTTGCCAATGACCAATAGAAAACAAAATCCATGCGGTGAAAGAAAAGGTTAAAGGATTTAAGATAGTTATTCAAAATAAGGTAGTTAAGAAAATAAATTTAAATAAAGAAACTGTCTCTTTATCACTGTTGGATGCTACATTTTACAGTAATAGAATACATGGGAGTGGGTCTGAAACAGACCCTACAGGAATAATTAAAAGAATTTATAAAGTTGTTTTAGAAGGTCAGAGCTGTAGAAGACAATAAGTGGTAGTTGTATTATTTGAACTGTTAACAGCTACTTTCAGCAATTTAGTTTGTATCCTGTTTGTTTCAGTTTGCAGGTGTTTTCAGAGTTATGGTTACATTTCTGTTGTTGTATTGGTCCTCATATCTAACGTTCATTGTGCAGTGACAGACTAGTAGCAATTGGTGAATGTCCAGCAGACATTTCTTTAACAATAATCAATGAAACGCACAGCAGGTGGCAGTTTGGGGCGGGAGAGCTGTGTTTGGCAAGATCTGAATGGTACTGCTGATTCTTCAGCATGATATGCAGACTGTACAGTGCAGCTCAGGTTTGGAGCCGTGGGCTTTTGTTGGTTCATTGTTTTTTTATGTATGGTTCATTGGCTTTTTTTACTAAATCTAGTTACCAAGGCAATTTACAATTGTAAATGAAAGGCAGATGTGTCTGCTTTTTAAAAACCATTGGATTTGGCTTCTTGTGTTTGTTTTTTTATCCTTGCATCATATGAGATGAAAATGTAAAATACATTATAAAATGTTATGTTATTGAAAGCCTGATTTGCTAAATAGATAGCAGTTAGTTTTTAATCATCTTTGCTATAACAAGACATCAATACATTAATTTTACAGTCATGTTTGAGAATAGTTCCTTTTTCTTCAGTAGATGTTACTTGGAAAGTCAGAAAGCATGGTTTGAAAAATCAGCAAAATAAAGTACTTTCGTGGCAGACAAATATAATTTCCTACTTCTTTCCTTCTTGTGGATGCCCCTGTAAATTATATACCTTGCATAAACATAACTGCAACCCATATGTAGGGAAAGTTAAGTGCTCTGTTATACATTCTTGGAAATAATCAAGCTATGCTTAGCACACAAAAAGCCCCTTGAATGAATCGCAATACTTCAACAGATAGAAATAATTTACACATAGTCCTTCAGGTTATAACCTGTATTGCTCTCCTGCTCTGTGGATGGGAAATGGTGCTGCTTTGGAGGGTAAATCCATGCTCCTTGCTGCTTTTTAAAACAGGAAGCGCAGAAAATCACACCTGCGATAAGCAGAAAGCCTGCAGAAATGAATCCTGTATAAACCGCTCCTCCTGGTTCATGTTTACTGCTCTCTGGAATGGTCTGGTCCAGAAAATTTGAAATAATTTCTCTTGTGTACCAGGATGTTGGTACTAATCCAGAGATTCCTGCAAGAATGAAGCAGACTCCTCCAGCAAAACAAGCATGGCTTTTGCTGTCACTGTCCCCTCCCAACTTTGTGCATTTCATTCCAACTGTAGTGATGCAGATCCCAAAGGCTGATAGAATACAAGACAGTACCATGGTTGTCCGTGCAGCCTGGATGTAGATGGGGAGAGAGAGAATGGAGTATTTTAGGGTACAGCTAAACATCCCGGTGCTGTACCATGTGCAGTCCATCCAAAGTCCTTGCATCTGTGTTATTGCTGTTATGATGTTTGAGCCAACATCTGCATTTACCTTCCAGTTTGGTAGCAGGGTGGCTGCGATATCTCCAAAAACACCGAACAAAGCCAAAATGAACGCAAAGAACTGCAGACTTGCTGATGCCATGGTGGTTATCTGCTGTCACCTTTTGTCTGCCCTTTCTCTCTGGAAAATGAGTGTAACTGGTAGCTTCGTAGCCAAGCTGTAGCCCTGTGTGTAATAGGGAAGAAAGGGGGGGAGGAGAAGAGCGACGGGGAAAGAAAAAGGAATCAGCAAACACAAAACCGCCTGCGTTTAAAATTAGAGCTATCTGAATGAGTATCTGAACATGACCCTGCAGCAGCTGAGCAGCTGTACACAAGGTACTTGAACAGAAATGAAGGCAAATGGACAGTGTTTTCAAATTGCTTGTAAAAGGGAGCTGCTGCCCTTTCATACGTTATTGCAAGCCATCGAGCAAAACTTATTTTACTGCAATTGGTTTTGATAATAGCATACAGATTGCAGGCTTACTAGGTAAACACACAGTGCAAATGGAAGATTAGGAACTTGCAGATTAGAAGTCATTGGGGTAGAAAAAAGTGGTATAAAATCTATTCTTCATGTACTTTATTTAAGTGTGTTGATGGCTGTTGCCAGCTCTTGTTGACTATTTTATAGTCATGTATACTGTTATACTATCTCTTGTGTTAAATATGGTTAAAGCTAACCCTTTATTTCTGTTACTTAAATATTACCTGTACAGCTTTTTAATAATTCCTACAAAATTTCTTTGTTTTGAAGAAGAATAAAATTTAATTTAGTTTTTGCAGTATTTTCACCATTTAGTCACGTGTGATTTTTCTAAATCAATATTTTATTTTCAGTCAGTGATTTCCATTCCTTGACTTAGGGCACCAGTATTTAGCTAGTTGTAAGGGTGAATATGATCAACTTCTGTCTCTAAAACTTTTTTTTTAATACTGAATGAAATAACTCATTTGTGGAAGTCTGTTTTTTTAATCAGTCTGAAATAATTTGCAAATTTGCCATGAAGTGGCAGTTTCAAAAATTCATTAAAAAAAGCTCCCTACTATTCCTGAATTAAGAGTCCAATTTCATTTGACAGATGAGAACATTTTAGGCAGTATGATAACTGTGCACCTGGGAAGACAAACTGTTGCTGTTCCATCAGATGGACTATTGGGATAGCAGATCAAGAATGATGGTTTGATACGGCTGAGAGGAGGATTAGAAGTGGTGCCCTGCCCTGCCTTTTGTGTGGGGCTGTATGATTGGCAGGTTTACTCTTTTATCAGATATAGTTAAAGGGTGGACCTCATTAAACAGTCTGGATTATGCTTTCTAAGACATTCTATCTAAATATGAACAATAATATTAAAATTGGTCTTGAGCATTGAACTTTTTTGAAAAGCCATAATAATAGAGGAGAAAATTGAAATAAGTGGAACACAAAATATCTGTAGCATTGTACTCTTTTCAGCTCATTATGTGCAAGACAGCAAGGTTTTTTCAGTATGTATTCTGTCAGTCTTTAGTGGCATTACTTAACTAATTATTTATCCTCTATAAATATGATTATATTTAATATTATTATTCTCTATAATAGTATAATGTAATCCTCTAGATCCTCTATACAATATTCAATTTATATATTTATACTTTTAATTTTTATATTGTACTTACTTCAGGTAATTGTTTAAAGATATGCTAACTCTGTCCAGCATATATATATTAAAAATGCTTATAGTTAAGATTATAATATTAACAGCTCCTCATTTTTTAAATCTTACTTCAAAGAACTGCCTATTTCCAAATACCTTCAGTTTGTTCAGACTGTGAAGAGGTGCTTTGGCAAATACATACCATTTGCTGTGCAGGCCCATGGGAAAGATGGCTTAACTTCCTTTTACAGAGGGAACTGACATGTCCGGATAGCTCAAAACTCATTTGAAAGCATATTCTGGAACAGCTAATTAGGATCTTGACTCAGCCTTTTTCATTGCTTCCTTTTTAAAATTTCAGTATATACAAACATGCAAGCATAAATGCAAAACGCTGCAAATGGTAGCCATACATTACATTTAATTGGATGAACCAAGTTAAAGGCATGATAAATTCAAGTATAAGCACTACAGTTGTAATTAAAAATACAGTTATGTTTCATTCCTGTTTGTGTAGGACTTACTGCTGGATGTGAGGTCTGAGATGTTTTCTTCACTGTAGATGTCCTGGAAAATGCAGTTTCTCTTGAATGGAACTATCCCTTCTCATATAAAACTGCATTGGCATGTATTAACAAAATTTCTTGGAATGCTGGTTTTTTTTTTCTGTTCTCTACAGCAAGTGCATTACTGCTGTTTGTTCTCTCTCTTAGTTCCATCTACCCGAGAATAAAGGAGTACTTTGTTTAATGAGTTTTGTTTGAAAAACACTCAGTCAGGGAAAGCAAAGAGATTATGGAATAAAACAGACGGAGGTCCTTAGTCCTAAATACATAATGATATTCAGATTCTATGATGAAAAGTGTGAACAGTGATTAAATAGAGTAAAATCTTGAGAATCCAGAAACTGTAGACTTATAAACTGAGAGGGAGGAATCATTTAAGTTGCAGAGAGCCAGAGGGTTTTGTTGTTTGTCAGTTGTTGTTTTTTTTCATCACAGATAATCTTATTAAAAGTTTAAATTTCCTGGAAAAGAACTATGCAATTTATTTTAATTTGTAATTGAAACAGCAGAACATTTCTATTCAACTACAGGTTTTGCTTATCTAGTTCTGATAGCTTTAGCCTTCCATAGGTCATCCTTTGTATGTTCCCTTTGTATGAGGCTATATAAAAGAATGAAGGAATAAAGGTACTAATAAAGCTTATATGGTAACTGCAGCACATGAGAGAAGTGGGCTCAACAAGTTGGTGTGTGAAATCAAGAAGTTAGCTAAGTCTTGCTCATTGCAGTCAGCTACCCATAGGTTGGGTACCTGACTCCTGGTTTCCTGTGATTCTCTTTGTGAACTAGTGTGAGTGGGGTTATTGCAAAGCTGTTCTTACACAGAAATTATTGCTATTAGTGAGTGGCATAGTTACTTTCTGCTGGAAGTTACCCAGAAGTAAATTCTTGCATCAGAATAAAATTGCTATGAGATACACGTCTGGTATTAGACCCAGCATTTCTCTATAGTAGACAGATAAAATGCTGCTATTGAACAGTTGGTTTGTGAAAGAGGTGGCTTAGAACTATCTCGGTAGGATCTCAAGCAGTCTGCTTTAATGAAATTGTAATATGTTCTGTTTAGGTTTCGGTTCCCTATGAGTAAATTGCAGCTTGAGAAAGGTTATGTGGGTTTGCTTTTAATACAGCCCTGTTGCAAGATAGATGTATTGCCCATTCTGAGACTTTTATTGTCAACAATTAGTAAAAATTGTCTCACTTAAGCTTATTCTGATTTAGAGTGTTGATTTCATTAGCAAGGCAGCAGACTTGTCTGGATTAAATTGTACTCTGTCATGTGTTCCTCCTACCCTACCAGAACATAAACCTTCATTGTACAGACATACTAAAACAGCAAGGGGTGAATAATTGCTGTGCTATTGACAGTTCAGGATAGATCAGTTGAATGATTTCCATATTCATTAATTTGTAAGATTTGAGTGCTATTTTGTAAATATTTTTAACACACTTGGTAGGGTGAAAAGAAAAGTGTTACTTGTAAAATTATCATCAAATTAACTTGTGTATTTTAAGTGCTCTTGTGTACTCTATTGGCTTTCATAATTCTGCTCTCTATTTTATGCATATTAAAAAGATTAGGAAAGAATGCCATGTATAATTTTAAAGGAGTGGCCAATTACAAGAGAAAAGCTTTTCCCCTGTATCTGTTGCTATAGTAACCAGGCAGCTTTCCTGGGGTCCAAAGAAAACAGCATCTGTAATGGAACTGAGAAGTGCTGCGTTTTGTTTCAGAAGCAGAAATTATTGCCCACTGGCCTTGAGATTGCAAATTGAGCTGTTTGGCTCTGAAGGAGTACACTCCATCGAGGCTGAGTTCTTTTTTCCTTCAGAAATTTTTGTTAAAGATGCCGCTCTAACTCCCGAAGAGCCCTAATTTCTTACTGAGGAGCTGTTCTGCAAAATTGAGGTGACCAGGAGATGCCACATAGTCTCTGGTTGTTTTCTTACCCCTAACTTTGTGGGGGAAATACCTTGTTTTATTTCTTGCCAATACACATATGCATGTGTAAATAAGCCCTTAGTATTTCTGTACAAGGAACTGATTGGACATGTGAAGTATGTACTTTCTCATTTCAAAATGATTAACTTTTTTTACACTGAATGTGAACACAAGCGTCTTCCTCATAGGTAACAGCAACCTGTGGCAAAGGCAAAAGCTTCGGACACTTGAAAAATTAAAAATCTGCTTTGGAAAATATATTTCTGTGCATTTGACTGCTGATTCCATATGTCAAGGTTTTTTTGTCACCTGATTTTTAAGTAAGTTCTTGTGCTTCACATTTTAGTAAATTTAAGTAATTTTTCTGCCTTATTCTTAACCCTAGCTTTCAGAAAAGGCGGACAAGTAGAGGAAAAACATTCAGTAACATGTACTTGATAATCAGCAGTGCTAATTCTGTAAACCTGCTGGGTTTTTATGTTGTTTTGTTGGCTTTTTTTTTTCATCAGCACCCTTAATTGGTATTTTCTTTCCTTTCCGTAGCAGGCATTTTTATTCAGTTTAGTTCTGTCTACATGAAAAACTTACATTGTTTGGATTTTATGATTCTGTTGAAATGTAGCACTTCGTGTTGTTGAAGCAGTTGTACTGTATGACTGTCCTTGACAGCTGAGCTGTTCCATCTGAAAGAACAATGTAGATGGATGTACCTTTGTACCTTGTGCCGGAAGAATATGTCCACATCAGAGGTTGCTATGAGCAGTTTTGGTTGAATCAGTAGGAAAACCCCATTCTTTTTTTAAGTACTCTTGTGATCTGGGTTATCTCTGTTGGTACACTGAGTGTGTACTTAGAGCAGCAGCTGTTCTTTTGCCTGAGTGTGTCTCTTATTTCCATCAGAACTAGCACATCTTCATTTTAATGTCACATAGAATCTGTTCTATGAATGCCAGTGTTGACTGTCAGACCTTTTAAAAAAATTGAATGATTGTCCATCATATTAGCAGACTCTTTAATAAGAGACAGAATAATTTTTTAAACTGGTTACTTAAAAATTTTTAGTCAGTCAGTACCACTCCTTGTACAAATCGTACAAATTTTCAGTGTGCTTTTCCACAGAAATTTTTCGTTTTTGTTGTTGTTAATACCTAGTTTGGAAGACAAACTGCTTTATTTGTTGCTGCGCAGAACTGGATTTTTAGCCTAGCTTCTATTTTTTAATACAGAAGTCTTAATTCAGGGCATTTCAGTATAATACAGTGTCTCTATAGTTGCATGACATATATATATATATATATATATACATATAAAAAACATAAAATGTGTACATATAACTTCATTCAGTTTTCAGGGAAAGTGACCATACTGTCCAAGCTGATTATTGAACTATAAAAGACTATATACAAGCTTACCTTTGTGGAATAATTCAAACATCATTTTGGATGAACTGTGATACACAGTGTAAATACAGAGTTGTGTGGTCACTTAAGCTGAGTGCAGACTTATTTCTACCTACCATTCCTTTAAATAGGCTAGAATTTTAAAATCTTAATATGCTGAAAAGTAATTCCTTGCCTTACATTTTAGAAAAGCCCTAGAGCAACATAAAACATATAGGGAATGGGTTTGATTTCTAATTATAATACCAATTTTCTCCAGCTGCCCTTCAGCCTGTATATCAAATATTGTCTAATTTGTGTATTATGCAAGAATTGTCTTGTGGAAGGATCTGAAGACAGAAGTGCTAATTACTTTACAGATTACATGGAAGTTGCTTTAGATGGAGGAAGTGCCATGGGGAAAAAAAGTACCAAGTACTAATGGCATGTGAACTAATTGGAAATATGTAGATAACTAAGACTAAAATTCTGTAGGGCCTTGAAAGCTAAACCAAATCTTTATATTTAATACTTCATTAGTCACTGCACCGCTGTGCTACCTGTTGCAATAATGTGTTCCTATATTGTGCCTGTTTCTTTATGTCTAGCCAGTTAACTTAGAAGTAATGTTTCCCTGAGGAGTATGTGTTCTCAAATTTATCTTTCTTTTCCATATAGGTGGATGTGGCTGTGGTGCATTTCACTCCATTGGTGCAACCAAAGATACAGCAGCCGTTTGAGCTAGTAGAAAAAGTGGTTCAAAGTGTTTTTCAGTTTAGAAGAAAATACTGCTTCCGTGGACTTGAGTAAGGCTTTTTGATGAAAAATTCTCAGATAATGTTTTTGTAAATGCATCACCTACTGAATCAGTTAGCTATGCATTTGATTTTATTCCTCCCATTTTATATTTGGCGTCATTAGATCTTTCCATTTCAGAATGGTTTCTGAAGACAAAATCAGGAGATTAATATCTTTCTGATGTAACTATGTAACAGTTACTTGACGTTTTTATTAGTGCAGTTGAAGTTGTTAAAATCACTAGGATAAATTGGTCATCTTTTCAATAGTTTGTCTGTCTCAGAAATGAAAATAGCCCAGCCACAAAATGATTGAGTTAAAAACCAAAAATATCAAAATTCAGAATCAAAGATGGCAGCGTGAGGAGGTTTTGATGGAAGTTTGAAGAGGGCGTCATCTGTGGAAAATTTTACTTATTTGGGGATAATGTCAAAAAGTCAAATTCTTGCTTCTGTGCTTCCCTTTTATGGAGTTCGTATTGGCTCTTTAAAAATCCCTGTGTCTTACTGAGGGAATTTACTAGGTTCTCTGATGTAAGAAACCTGGACTCTCTTCACCAGAGGTCCAATTAAAATTCCAGCATAGCCACGTGTCTGACTTGGTATGGCCAAAACCCAGCATTCAGCACTGTAGAATGCGTGACAGATGCTGTTAGGACTAGAAGTATGGCCCTGCAGCTTGGGCTAGCTGAATTTGCTGGGCACAGTTTTGGCCATGATTCGGTCTAGAATTAGAGTGGGTATCACCTTACTGAACTACTGGTCTTACATGTCACTGTTTTAAAGGTGAACGATTTTGCCTCTAGCTTAGTTTGTTGTGTTTTTTCTTGAGATTGTGAATGCCATTGATGTCTAGGATGCAGACACTGGACCTAAAATAAGTACTGACTGGCCCATGTTAAGGTTTGAATATGCATCTGGAGGTGTTTAGAAAATGAAGTGTCCAAACTCTAGATTGATCTGTAGTTGATTTACAGGGTGGTGGTAGCTTGTAGTTTTTTGTGGGTCTTTTTTCGTGAAAGAATGGGTTCACTGAGAGTGTAAGCAGAAGGCAGTTGCAATCAGCATATATCTGTGTTATGTACAATATCTTTGCCAAAGTTGAAAAAAACCAGAAACCCAACTATTGTGTAATCTCAAATTGCTAATAACTACTTTACATTCTTTTGAGGTGAGGAAGGGGAATCTGAACTTTTGGACGTCACGTATTCCCTAGCAGCTTATCATACTTCAGCCCTAGTATGCAGCTAAGAAACACAATCCTCTTATTCTTTAGCTGACCTGAAAAAAATAGCAAATTTTGGTGTATAATAAAGCTGTTAAGTTCATTATAAGGTCATCTATCACATACACTGTATAAAAACAAGGTATAGAATCAGTTTACATTTGTCTGTAAATTCTGATTCCTGGTATGTCTTTTAACTACCAAAGAATAGCCTGAGGGATATTGAAATAAGGATTGATCCATTTTAAACTTGCTGACCTGGATGCTGAACTGATGGGAACATTTTGACCAAGGCCTGCAGTAACACATACTTTAAACCATATTTCCCAGAAGTTCCATCCTTCATTTCTAATTTTAAACCTCTTAACTTCGTGTTCTGTCTGGCCACCAGACTTACTTACACAAAGCCTTTTGACTGGTTTGTCTAGTGAACCTGCAAAACACATGGGGCATATGGGGGTTTTACTGTATTAGATGCACAACATTTGTAGATATTATGCTCGTATCACAGATATAATTTGAAAATTGAGACACATGCATAAAACAAGTGCAGATTTTATGCCTTCCTGACCTTTTGTAGACTGAGAACTACTGCTAATAAGAGCTAGTTCTTTCAGTAGTTCACACTTTGTAGTATGCATTTTTTGTGTGACATTAAAAATTACTTGAATTAATACTAGTCACTAAAATTTGGGAAACTTGTGTGAGAGAGGTGCTAACACATCTGGCCACAGAGTAACTGATATGCCTATGTACTGTTATGCCTGTTTATGAAGAATGACAGGGCTGAACCCAAAATTTGTGACTCTTGCCACATTCTCCAAGTTCTAAATATAAAAATTTAAATGGTTATTCAATATGCTTTTCCTTCTTCTTGGTCTTTTTTTTTCCCCCCTGGCATTAGAATTATGATATCAATGACAAGTTACAGCAAATATCTTTCCCATTGGAATGAAACAGTCTGAAAGAAAGTCATATGGTTTGGATCTGATCTGTTTTGCACAGTTAAATCTGTTGTTGCTTTCGAAATATGAGACTAATTCTAAGAAGGTTCTGTGCCTGTGTCCTTACTCAAAGCTCTTTTTAACATTAGCAAACATGAACATACATGCATATGTTTAATATATTTATGTATATTCTTTCCTATGGTGTCATAATTCACATTTGCAGGACCCTCATATGTTTCCATTTGCTTAGATAATGAGTTATTAAGAGTGCCAGAGCTAAAATAATGACATCGTTAATAGTAAACCTATATTAAGTAAACTCTGTATTACTCTTAAGGGAAACTTAAATATCTGTCTGAAATGTTTGAGTTTGTTTTTTTTCTCCCCACACCTTCTAGGACCTTGTTTCCTGAAAGTGGACGTTTTAAAAGAACAGAACAGCTGATGATGACAGCAAATGTTGATCCAACTTTGCGTCCTTTTCAGCTCTCCATGTCACAGTTTAGAAATCTCTGCAATACATACCGGAAAATGTGTGATGAAGACCCAGGTCTTTTTGTGTTTGACTACAGAGAAGAACTAAAACAAAAGAAGAGAACAAGGAATTTACATAAACGTACTAGTCAGCCTGAACAGACTGAAGAGGAAGATCAGCTGTAACAGCTGTAATTGCAGCAGACTGATTTTTTTATTAGTTTTGACTTCCTAATCTACAGGTATTGATTCAGTAAAAGGAGGCTTCTATATTCCTATGTCTGTGCAGGTATGAAAGAAGTACTTTTGAGAGAGTAGTAGAGAGATAGGGCAGCTCTCTGTACTCCATTCAGCTGCTGACAAAAGGGAAAAGACACCCCAGGTTATTTTTACTTCAGGGGAATGGCTAGAACACATACCAGGAAACAATGTATGTTGTGAGACAGGTAATTAAGTTGTGATACTTCTGAAATAATTGCATTTTGTATGAATGAAAGTGCATTCTGAAATGTAAGAAAAATACTTTTTGTACTACAGCATGTAAGACTGTGTTTGGATTCTTGTGCTTTTTTTATCCTGGAACATCCTACTGCACAGAGTAATTTAAAAAACAGAAGCCAAGGCTCTTATAAATACACTCAAGTGACTGGCTTATGGGAGGATAAAGTGCACCACTTGCCTCAAGGTCTGCTAATACTCATCTCATTTATGCAGAAGCAAAGAATTCAGGATTTAAAGCTCCAGCTAGAGAAAAGCAGCAAACAAAAAGTGGAAAACATGGCTAAGTACAATACTTATTTGTCTTTTACTGTACAGGCTGGTAGAGAAAATAAAAAATACAGTCAAATAAAAGATTACAGGCCAAGCTTTGTTTTTGTATTTACACATATATATAAACAGCATTGAAACATACAAAAATGAAACCTCTGCACTGTTGTGCACTAAAACACATTAAAATAACTTAATTCTGCTTTAAATAAAGCAAACATGAAAACCAAAGAAATAAAATGCCCAAGGTATTGAAAAATTAATTTTGCAATGCTACTTTCCATTGTAAACCACTCTGCCACTCACTAGCACCTTTTCCACGTTACTTAAAATACTAATGAGGCCATCCCCAAGAACACTACCTCATCTTAATAACTGCTTGAAAGGGATGAACTAATTTACAGACCTTGGCCAACTTAATCTATTTTTGATCCACAATAAATTAAAATAACTTAAGACTCCTTTACAGCTGTTTTTGTGGAAAAATGTATTAGTGCACAAAATCAGATAGTAGTTTTCCCGCAGCTTCCATGAATTTACTAGTTTTAAAGCAAAATGTTTGTTGAATTTTATGTGGACTTCAAATTAAGGTTTTTAATGTAGTGCTTAGAAAGCTAGGATTTTCCATGCCTCTCCGCAGCTTCATAAAAACAGTCCTCATTAACTACAGATGTTAAACTCTGGACACTAAATTCTCTCTCTAAAATAGAGTTCAGATCCAGGTTTGCAGCATCAGAGTGACTGTCAAGGGACTGGTGACGTTCTTGCATTGCCATTAAAGTTCCTCTATTACGCTTTGTGCTGTTTACTTTTCTCTTCACTGGACAGAAATGGGCACGCACAAGTTTTGGATGCTGTCCTATCTCAAAGCCATCTCCTTCCTCGTTTTCAGCAGCCTGATCCCGTTCAGAGTCAGTACTGGGTTCCTCTGAAATCTTCAACCTCTGGAACTGTATTTCAATATCTTTTGTAGGACTGCCCTTCTTTATGCTCCGATAATCTTCATCATCATCATCACTGAGAATATCAGATTCTTTGACAAGAACATTAGAAAAGTCGGATGCACAGCTCTCTACATGTTTGTCAGGAGATGAGTTTTTGGGCTCCTGTATGCTCTCAGAAGTGTGGCAGCTGCTGCTCTGAGTACTGCTACTCAGGCTGCACTCATCAGAGTCCTGGAAGGTGCCTTTCCCCGGGTCTCCGTTCCACTCGCTGCTGGATGAATTCTTCAGTACCTTCAGGGACCTTGTGGAAGCTGTGCAGAGGAAAAATGCAGGTTTATCTTTTTCAGCAAAACATCAGCTGGTTATACCTTCCACCTCAATAGCCCATTTAACATTACAGTGTACATAGTCTCATTTGATAATCATCCCAAGTCAGGTGTGTCAGCACTCTGATACTGACAGTGTGATCCCATGTCACAGTTTTCATTACACCTACCCCAGGGCTATGTGCTTGCCTTCATGTATAATACTTATAAAATCCTCCAAAAATTGTAATCATAAATTACACACTTCTTCAGGAAAGAATGACTGATTCAGGCACCTCAAGCCCTGGAGGGCCAGGATGTAGGCAGAAGTTGAACTGTTCCAGATCCTGTGATATTAAGGAGATCTGATCAAAGGACTGATCAGATAGAGAACTTGAAATACTAGTAGCTACTTATTTAACTACAATGTCTGAAACCTGTACATAATTAGAATATCTGCTGGGATGCAGATTTAGTGCATTGAAAGAAACAAGACCCCTGCCTTTCGCCAGTTGTTTTAGCTATAAATGTTATTAGGGCTGAGTTAAAGGGAACCCAGAGGAAAGAACACTACTATCATGCCAAAGGGAGTCTGTTCCTTCCCAGCAAAATTAATTTGGGCCTTATTAAGTCTTCCCTGAAGAGAGCTAATGACACACCACAGTATGAGGAGGGGAGACAGCAGACTTGCTTACCTCCTCTAACTCTTATTATGCACTCAGTGATGGAGAAACTACCACCTCCCCAGCCAAAATAAAGAAATGGGATTTGTGGGTCTGACACATGACACTCTACAGTCATGGTATTAATTGAAAACCCTCTGCAAGCACTGAAGTCCAGACTACTTTTCACTTTGAGAAGGTATTTCTTACCCAGTTTGGCTGTTGCAGGTACACGATTTTTGAGTGGGACAAGGCGATCCTTACAGGTTTTCTCTAGCGGTAGCTCACATTTTATGTGACGTCTGAAATTCTCGCGCAAAATAGAACGGATCACTTTCACAATGTTAGTCTTGTTCTCAGAATCACTGCAAGTTTGAGAAAACACAGAAATTAATTTTCCTCTCTAGGATAAAATCTGCCCCCTTCCCTTCTGTTGATGTGCTTTAGTGCAGTGGTTTTTGTTCAGTAGCTTGCTTTAGTGGGTGTGCAGCTATCATAGAACCATAGAATGTTTTGGGTTGGAAAGGACCTTAGAGATCATCTAGTTCCAAGCCACCTGATGTGTGCAGGGACATCTTAATGTGTTGTTAGGCATTTCACACATGTTTTGTTTTGAGAACTTAGTTACTTCCTCTTAGAAAACAATCTGACAGGTAAATTGCATACCAAGGAATTCATCTTAAGTGGTTTTTATCAGAAAGTCATTTCTGATAACCAATTGAGAGTCTGATAAAATCAGTTACTTTGCCCATACCATGCTGGAACTTATCCTCATATAGGTGTGCAGATTTCTGACGCTAGATCACTGTGCCAATTTCACTCCTATTTGAATTTGTTACACTTTAACTTAGCAGTTAAACACTGGTGTAGTGCCTGGCTTCAAAGAGCGAATGCTGCATCAAAACTGCTGCTGCAAAGGTCACATGGGGAAAACCTTTTTTTAATTCCCTTAATGTGATTTTTGAAACACAATCTCCATGTAAAACTTACCTGCTGCACAACTGAAAAATTGTTTCTGGCCTGCCTTCTAGTTCTGACTTGGTGTGAATCAGTTCCCAGATACAGCTGTTCTCTGTTCCTGTGCATGGAAGGAAATGTTACTTATGTACATACTTCACAAAACCTTTGGTATTAGAAAGACTAGGGTAGAGCTCTCCACTCCTGAAGGCAGTGTTGACATAGCTATGTGCGGATCCATAGATCTCACCCAAGACAGAACCCAACAGAAAGTCTGAGCTCTCCTATTGTGGCAGTCTAGTACTGCATTTGAGAACTTCTCTCTTGGAGAGTTGCTTTCCCCCATTCTTCCTGCTTCTCCATGCCTTCCAGCCTTAAAAGGCCTTCACCAAGGTGTGCAAAGCATTTATTTGCTCTAAAGAACTTGTGACACTTTACAGAACATACAGAAGTGTATAGACCATAAAGATCAACTTGAAAATATAAACACAGCCCTCTACTACCACAAATTCCAGTCAACTCTCCCCGGTTTGGAAAAACACAAGGATCAGCACACACACAGCATCAGGGTGTCCCAGGATGTCAACTGTGGTTAATGACCTTCCTGTTATTGGGGATTTCCATTCCTTCACATCTTCCTGAATTCACAGAAGTTAACATAACAAATGAAGAAAGTCTACAAATGTATCAAGCCTGTACGCCTTCAGTGCGGAGTCAACAGTGGATAGTATTTTCTCTACACCTGCCTGTTTCCAAAGGCTCCAGAAAGGTGGAAGAAGCAGTACAGACAGAATCCCAGAAAAGCATTCAATACTAGAATATTTAGAGCAAGAGAGTTACCTGCTGTGTTCCCCAGTCGAACTTGAAGAGCAGATAAAGGAATCAGCCAACGAAATTTAAATGGATCCAAGTCCCCATAATTATGTGCAGCACGAACATTAGTAGGCTGCAAAAAGAAAAACAACAAGGGTATTTCTAAGCAGTAGAAATACAAAAAGTAATGCTGTTTTGTGTTTCTCTTAGAAGACCTGCCTCTGAAGAGAAACTAAATTCATTAGACTTTTCTTCCGTACCTTAAAATGCGTTTGTAAATGTAGTTGAAATGGTGATAGACACAACCTTTGGAATTTGTAATTGCTTCAAATTTTTAAAGCCATTTGATTTTAATGGATAAAAATAATACCTTGCGTATAAGTACTAGTAGGGAACAAGTTTCCCATGCAGACTGTTGATTAGCAGAATACATTAATCACACAGCTGCTGCTGCTGCTACTTTTAGAGTCCCTCCATCTGTTACGAGAAGCATGGTGCAGTACATCACCTCTGGTACTTGGGATATACAACTTGCTACTTGACTTCAGCATTCCAGGTTTGTAAATGGGGACAGAGAAAGTTATGTTTATAAAGCCCCTTCTCCTTTCCTCCCAGGGTGATTAAGGGTCTATAAACTGTGTTAAGGGAGACCATTGTACCTGACAAAACTAAGATGGGGCTCACACAGAGAAGATGCTGCCGCTTACTAAAGAACAAAAAAATACTTATTGCTACACAGATCCTGAGTGTTTGTTTTAACTGGGATAGCCATAAATCCAGCCTAAGTGAGGGAAGGTGGCATTTCACCCGAGTCACTTCCCCTTCAACAGTGGTCCATCTCATATTACAGTAGCATCATAAACACCCATCCACCTCTGATACCAGACTTACCATTTTCTTTTTCAGTTTGTAGTTCTCCTTATATACCAGTATTACAGCCCTCTTAAACACTAAAAGGAAAAAGAAAAAAGAGGAAAATTGTTAATTATAGGTGTAATATTCAATGAAAATACCATCTTGGAGAAGCTGATTATTGTAGTCATGGGAATGTGAGGGATGAGACGAGCAAACATTGAAAAGCACTTGCCCTGTATTAAGATGACAATTGGTGTTTCATTCTACAGTTTCATGCAATGGCACTATTTTTTCCTCAGATTTTGTTCCAAACATTTAGGATGAAGCAATTCTGTACATTTATTCTGAAACTATCTCCTGTAAGTCTTCACATAAACAAATACAGTAGATGTAGGCTAGTCAAAAAGCTTTCTTTCTGTAATCAGTAGACATTTTCAAGTGGAATGAAGGGCAAGAGAGTACTGTGAAGAAGAACACTAAGTCTATTCCTCCTGCAGACATCTCAATTCCTACTTTTCCTTCTGTAGGAATTCTCTGGCTTCCACAACATCTGACTGGAGTGGCTCACTAACTCTGTCTAATCTTTCAGCCTCCAAGGAGACAGGAACATGCTTACTCTCATCTGTAAGGAGGAACAGAAACACGAGGGCATTGAAGTTGCAGGTGAACTGAGGGATGGGTGCTGGATCCCAGATTGGACTCTAGGGCAGAATTAGTTCTATCGCTGCTCATGTATGTTTCCTTCCAGAGGAGAGAGGGGCATTAATATGAATTTGAGTCTTGTCTCTATGTGAAGCCAGCATGTAGCCATAGTAAGCACAGCCTTAACCCCAGAGCTTGGCAGCTTTCTTCAATTCTACCTATGGGGTGCATTTTCTAAGCTGCCTGCAGAGGGTTTGAAGTAAGAATAAAATTCAGTTTCTCGAGTGGCAGACAACCATGCCAAGTTAAGCATCAGGCCAGAGTCCTTTCATTCATATATGTCATGCTGGGAAGTGTCTATCATATGTGGATCACTGAGAAGCTCATTCAAGGAGCCTGGCAGGTAGTTTCTGTTTGTTCTGTTGGAAGCATCCTCTTGATTTTCCTACCAGCTTCCCAGAGAAAGGGAGAAAGATAAACTTATCTGAGAAATAGAAACTTGTCTGTCATCATCTTGGAGTTCTTCTGTAGGTGTTTATCCAATGAAATATTAAAATAATATCTTTTGAAGACATGAGCAACTGCCTAAGATGTTTCACTGGAAGATTCAATTACTTAGGTAATCATTAAATGATTAATTGTGTATCTATTCTATTAAATAAAACTCTTGTTTCTATGCTCTCATTTCCACATTCACTTTCAGGTTAAAATAATCTGGATGGGGATTTCAATGCAGTAGCTGTAAAGCAGAAGTTAGCCTGAATTTACAAGAGTAGAATAAATCTTGATTTTCCTACCAGCCTCCTTTGAAAGCCTCATTTAACAGATTGTTCTAAAGATAATAGAGCCTCTTGAAAATCTCTGATTTCCATAGTTTAAATATAGGCAATACAGCAGCTGCGGGTGGCTTACAGAGCAAACAGTATCAGCAAGCAAACAACTTTTCTCATGTTAGGAAATACAACTATGTATTTTTTTTCAGATCTAAGTCCACCCTAGATATCACATGTCTACAGGGAACAGGGTTTGGGTCTTTTATCCTGTGAGAAGATTTAATGTGGTAATGTTTAGATTTGAAAGAGCAGAGTCATTAAGGAAGACACTTGCCAAACACTGTAAGTTCAAGGTCTTTTCTTGCTTTGCCCAGCGATGGGAAAGGATTCAGCCAGGAAACTGCAGAGTGCATCAGAAGTTCTCCCATTGAAAGCTCCGTTACCTGTATTAAATTATAGCAGTAGATAATATAAACAGTATAAATATATTATGTCAGTGCTGCAACCCACAAATGTAGAATAGAACGTTAATGAGTACACACTGAAAACTTTAAGGATCTATGTTTTCTATATTTGCTCTATATACAGAAAGAGATCTGCAACTACAGCAGGAAAAGTGTGAGCAATCCCCTTTGTAAAATAGGTAACAACTATACTAAGTAATAGCTTTGGAAGCTGGATATAAGTTCTTACTATTAATAACTTAGAAGAATATTAAGTTGATCTAATAATCTGTCACTTACATATAGCCAGTTGTGAGCTGGCTGATTTAGTAGCTGTAAGTATCTTTATAGAGTAATTAGTATTAATGACACTGCCAATGGCAGAATTAATGCAGGTCTTGGACTCTGAGGCTCCTTTCTTCTGTGGGATACAATGTAACTCTGAAGAATCTCACAGGTTGCCAAGTTTTGTTTCCCCATAAATGATGAGAAATCAGGTAGCTGACTGGGGCAATTTGACTTTTACTAGCAAGAAATAAACCAGCTGAGCTGACATCTCTCATGTCTGATATCAGCTTTACAGATTTTATCTGCTTAGTGATTTTTTTATGTAAATGACTAAGTGGAAACCGTGCTGCCCCAGTTCTGAGAGGTGTGTGCACAGCGTCTGTATAACTAATGGGTTTTGTTCTCACAAATACCCATGGATGCCTCAGCACTGGAAGTGTAGAGAATGAAAATAACAGACCTTAATGTGAAACCCCTTGAATTGTCATTTTCATTTATACGGGTGAAAAAATATCTTAAGAAGTTAAGAACTCTATAGCACAGAATTGAAATGCCTTGGGGCATGGATAATCTCTGCAACATTTTGAAAAGAGAAGGATTTTTCCTACTGAGAACTACGTCTACTCCTGCTTGCAATTTTTGTCAGTCCAGAAGGCGGCTCTGGCAGCTGTCTAAAAATTTTACTGTAACCTACTGACAAAAAGAAACTTGACAGGCAGATACAAAACAGAAGTCAAAATATCAAAGGAGAATGGAGGAAGCCCAGCACAAGTAAGTTCCCAAAATTACCTCAGGAAGAGATGAAAATCCAACACCAAGCTGATAATGCTTCACGAGTCAATACATGTTTTTTCTCTTACCTCTTTCTCTGTTCCACTTTGATCTGCAACCAGTTGGTCAAATACAGTGCCATAGTCTTCATATATCTTCTGCATCTCATTGATGTGACTTGCTACTTTTTCCATTGCCTTTAGTGCTTCTATAAGGTTTAAAAATTTCACAGACAGCTATGTAATTTAATTGTATTTTCTAAACATGACATTTTTTTAAACTGAATTCCCCTTGTGGCAGGTAAAGTAAATATGCCTTCCTAAGCTCTGGTTAACTGAATTTTAGCTTTATATCAAGTGCTTTCTCATAGTAACAGTAGAGGGAATAATTCTTGATCAGAGTAAGTGCAAAATGCTCATCTGGTGTCTTCAGTGCCTGAAAAGGTTGCAATAAGCATTCCAGTGACAAGCCTCTGAATGTTTGAATATTTATAGCAATATGATAGTAACCACAGTTAAATTTTGCATCTTGTAGATACAGGGCCACTAGGATCGTTGGAGTAATGTACACTCGTCGTAGAATAAGTTACCTGACGAGTTTTCAGAGAAAGAGATTACATTTGTCTCACCACAGAATGGACAAAGAAATAAAATGCAAGGTTGTACAAGTTTCTCACAGACTGTATACATGAAATTAACTGCTGGTGGCCAGGTTTTGTTTAAATTTTGTTTTCCAAGAAAGAATGTCATTAGATGGCATTACATTTTTGTGTTAATTCAGAATGGAATTGGAGAAGGGTGCTTCATTTTATCAGCTCGTAATGCTGCAGCCTTTTAGCAGTTTGACATCCATCCTGACCTGCAAGTAAATCACCCTCAGCTTGTTTGGGCAAGGGAACAATATTAGAAGCTCCTTTGAAGTCAGTAACAGGCTTATGACTTTTTGCTGACCATGTATTTTGTCTGAATCTGTTTTGTGAAAATGACAATCGATCCATAAAATAAATGTCCTGATTTACATCCACTGGATGCTGACAGACCTGAACTGGAATGTGCCAGGGTGAAGTCCCAAGCATCCAAACCTAGAAAAGCAATCAACTCTAGTGTATGTTACACAGACAAGCCTTTCTACATGGAAAGACTGGAAAGCTTTGATAAATATCTCTTCCATGGAAGCAAGAGTCACACAAAAACCTCAAACAAAAAAAATTTCCTTCTGTGGTGCTCTTAAACTTTGACACATTTAAAGAACTAAATAATAACCACAAGATGGAGCCTTGCTCAGTGTTTCTCAAGTGGGGGGAAAAAAAGCAACACTGTGACCTGACATGCTCCCGTGCATGAGGATAAAGAACCCAGTCCTACTTGCCATGGAAAATCCTGTGCATATCTACTTCTCAAAGGGACTTAGACATAGTAAATAGGGCTTCCAGCTAGAAGCATGAAAAAACTATGTATTATTTTTAAGGAGAGGGAGGGAATTCTCTGTAGGTTTTGACAAGTTTTGTGCTAGCTACCAGAGTGCCTACCTGTACCTTCAGAAAGGGCAGGAAATAAAACTTAACTCACATTCATTCCTGTAGAAGAAAGGAAGAAGTTACCTGTCAAATGATAGTGCTCCTCACTCTCACTGTCTGTCAGAGACACCAGCTCTTTTAGAAGCAGAGGATATTTCAGCACTCTCTGAACTGGCTTTATAAGATACGACTCCAGCGTGGAAGAATGTTGCTTTGTAGGATTTCGAGCATCCAGAAAGGTCTTAAAGGCACTGTCTGTTTTGGCTAGATGTAAAAAAAGGGATTGGTCAGTTCAACGTGGAAGTCACAGAAGCTACAATAACTGGAAAGCATGGAATGGCAACTTGAACACAGCACCAAAATTGTCACCCTTTTCAATAGATGGTTTACAGAGTAGTATACACTATTCATGTCATAATAATTTCCAGCATTAAATAACATTCTTAAGGGCTGAGAGAGCAATTTTATTAAGGTGAGATTATTTCTCAATGTAATTTTTCCACTGAACTGCAGCAAATAGCAGAGGAAGTAATTCCTAACTTATTCTACCATTTGTTGCTGCTTTTTGGAGTCCGGGTCTGCAGAGAGCAAACACTTGTGGATAATATTTCTGTAGCTATTCAGGCTAGTGCCTGGATGTTACAAAAGGAATCTTATTCTCCGGGTCTATACCATAATTCAGAAGAACCTCTGACCTTAGCTATTCCTATTGAAAGATACCTTATCAGTCCTTGTTTTGTACCAATATTCATTCCTTGTTTGAAGGAACCAAGGTGCAAGATTTTTTACAGTAGTTCATTGCAGTTTGAATTCATGCAAATTAATTACAATAATGAAGACAATAAATTACCTCTCTCAAGAACTTTCTGAACCTTGATGTGGTTTGCACAGAAGCCACTGTACAGTTTAAAGTGGTCAGCATAATACAGAAAGGAGCCTCCGAGGGAAAACAGCAATTTCTGAAATCAACACAATCAAAATATTAATTCACTGCTAGAATCTTAAATAAATATTCAGGCACATAACATGTAGACTCAATGGTGTGATTATCTGCTGTCTTTCTATACATATCACACATTTTATATATAAATATATATAAAACATGAATATATTACTGGTAGTAACTCCATGATGTTTTTGCATTTTGCTGAGTATAGAGGTCAGCTTACTTAGGCATAGCCTGTGATTTTCTCTTTTCTTCCTGAGCACGTAACACCACTGCAGATATTTTGTTTTACTGTATGTTTCAGGCAGCACAGGAACAAAAATCAACAGACATATAACTATGTTGTGCTGGAAAAGAAACACAAGCAATAGGAAGCAAGGCACAAAAGTGCCAAAGCCACAAGGGGTGGTGTAAAACAAATACAGGATTGCTGTCCAACTGTTTTCCTTTTTTCAGGCAGGTGGTAATTACAGGGCATCTCTGATGTTCTTGGATGAAGGGGAGGTTGGGATGATGTGGGAGGGACTGAATCACAGGAGAGAGGTTTTTAGAAAAATGCCTCCCAAAGCAAATATAAGGAAGAGGAGTAGTGAGGGGGGAGGAGAGCAGTCCTCTCCCCTCTTTTTAATCAGTGTTTGCTCCACAAAATGCAGCAAGTGTTCAGGACACCTGCCAGCAGTCTTGCTCAGTCCCAAGCCAGTGGCTCCATCACCAAGGGACCAATTTCCTCCAGTTAGGGCAGGTACTGGGTGGTGCTGCAGCCATTTACACTTTGTAGGGCTTCTTCTTGGGCCTCACAATGTGAGAAACTCATATGGCATTTAACAAGAAAAGCTCTCAGTCTGCAGCTGGTTAGTTGAGCACAACAGGGAGAAGCACAGGCAGGACGGAATTCAGCACAGCAACAATAACCTTTCTACAAAGGAGTTCTGCATCACAAGCAGTGCTGGTTTATAGTGTACTCAAGGTCTACTCTGCATTTTCCCACGTTGCATCTTCTGCTACGGGAAGGTAAACCCACGAGAAATAGCACTTATCTTTCATTGCTGAATAGAAGTCTGTAAGCCAAAGTAAAGCTTCAAACATGAAAGCAACCATACGAAACTTCTTAGAGCCAGAAACTTCTTAAAGTCAGATTTTCACGAACATCTGCAGGCACACCACAAAGTATGAAATGACAAAATATTTACCCGGAACTGAGATGGCGTTTCCAATGTATTAAAATCTGAGGAAGAAGATATTCCATCTTCAAGGGTCTCCAAAAACACCTTCTGGAAATCCAGCATTTCTGGCAGACTGCCAAACAAGGACTCCATCTGTGAAAAACATCAGGCTGTGAAGTACAGCACTCCATGCACCTAAGGGTGGTCTTAGGAGATGTAATACACAAAGAGGTTGCAAAGGCCAATAACGTCTTTGTTAATACTTTTCAAACCGGTTTTATAAAAAAAAAATCTATACAAAAAAGTGAAGATTTCTTTGCAGTTAATTCAGAAGAACAATTACCATTTAAGAAAAAGAAGTGACGCACACATGAGACAGAAAGGCACTGACTGGTGTAATTCCTATTGTTACCTTTGTTGGCTGCTTTTTCTGTCATGCTGTCAGCAATGAAAAACATAAGTGCCAAGGTCTTAACATGTAAAAAGAAGGAAAAGCATAACTTCCAGTTATCTCCTCACCTCATCCTGAGTGAGAAAGGTTTCATTTTGAAGGGGCTCCAAGTATAGCTCAAAGAGGCAGCTCAAGTCCTGCAAAAAAGAGTATTTGTTCACTTCTTATGTAACATTTTGAAATTGCTCTTTATGTGACTGTGAGATAAGGGTAAGTTTTGGAAATGAATTAGAGATAAAATTCCTTTTCAGTAACAAAATCACCTGCATTTGGTTAGCACTGAGGTTATGGATAAATTAGACCCAAACTGATTTTAGTGTAATGTTTTTGTTTCATCCTTAAGGCTTTACAGCTAGATTATAACAAGTTATATTTTAGTCTGGCATGAGGAAAAAAATGTTACAGATGATGGTTTTCTAATGAGTCCCTCTTTATGAAAAGCATCAAATAGTTTAACCATGTTAGATAAACTATATAAATAGCCACTCATTTAAACATCTGTAGTAATATTCAGAAGGACACATAGTATTTTAAAATCTTATTAAAATGTTCAGTTATGTTGTCAGGTGGATATGACCAAGGGCTTTTTCAGTCATTTCTTCAAAGAACTGATACCACTTTTGAAGACTTACTATCCCACACCAAAGTATGATGTCAGGGCTGGAGCCCTCTGCAGGGCTCTCAGACTCTGAGAAGAGAAACACCAGAAATTTCATGTAGAAGAAATAACAAGCAACTACCTGAGAACGCTGCAACAAATATGTGCAATGTGCCAGGATTTTTCCTGTTGCAAAAATTCACATGTATCAGTGACCTCTATGGTCATGCTTTGTTCAAGCAATTGCTCTAAAAGAAACATCAGGTGGGCATACATGGGGGCCCATGGTCTGTAAAGCTTTCTCAAGCTTTACAGCATATGGCTGTATTAGTGCATTGGTGGATGTGCGAAGTATTTTCTCTTTGTTCCCACAAACATGATTGCAGCAAGTACTGACATCTGCAAATATGTGTTTTGAGATCCAGTAAAGGAAATTATTTCTCCTTGCTGAAGGTCAATGAAATCAATGTTTTTATGTTTCGTCTGGTATCCAGTCACATCAGTCTGGGGTTTATAAAATGAAGAGAAATGCATCGAACAAATTATGGACTTACCAGTCAGAGGAGAAGTAACATACTTGCGATGCTACAACCAACTGGAGTTGTGACTTTTAGCTTTGCTGATTCAAAAATAATTATGCACTATTTTCCACAGTTAAACTTTTTTTTTCTGATTTGTAGGAGACTAATCTGTTCTTCTACCAGATTTATTTTCATCTTGAAAACTAGGGAAACATCCCCCAGAAACCCCTTTTTGTATTGCAGGTATCTACTACACACAAATTACCACTCTCCAATGTAACTACAAATTGACTAGAATTAATGCTACTGCATCAAATCCTACAGCATCTGTTACAGGAGCAAGTCTGCTAAAAACAACAGGAACAATTAGATAAGCAGACTTTGTAGGTTATGGCCCTTGTAGAGGGCTGGTTATATAGAGATAAGTATGAATTACGTCAACACCATCCACAAGTCACGGTCAGCCTCAAAAAGAAGGCTGTAGTGAGCCTGACTTGACTTTTTTTTTACCTTGACATAAGATTTCTCAGTGTCCATAAGTTCTTGGATGACTTTTCTCAATCTATCTGCGTCAGAAAGGTGGCGAGCCAGTGGTCGTGGAGGTGGATCCTGGTTGTCCTTCTGTCCTTCCATACTGCTTGCTTGGACTTCTTGGAAGTTCCGACACAAGGCACTAATCTGTTCTGCGCTCTGTTAAGTGAGAAGAAAGAGACAAGTGTTGATATTTTCAGAACACAAGCTCCACCACAATTATTTCTAAATTCTTCCAATTTCGCTCTTGTTCCAAATTCAGGGCCCAGAACTTGCCATTGTTTTTTATCTCTGTGTATCTTGATAGCTTTAATTTACAGCAGATCCAGATCACAGCAGCAAAATGAATTTAAAATTTTCTAGTGATTTTCAGGTGCAAATTATTTTCAGTCTTCAGATACAAGCTTATGGGATGCAAAAGATGACAGAACACTCAGATATATCACATACTTTATTCTTATGACACTACCTTCATACTGTTCTCCATTGCTCTTATTTTGCAACACTCACATATCAAAATAGAAAGAATTAGTAGATAAATATCTTATAAGCATCCAAAATAATTCTTTTATTTGTCATCTGCTACCTATATTGTGTTGTGTGTTTTGTTGTTGCTTTATAAACAATGAAACATTGAGCTGAGGATTCAAATTCCAATGTCCTGAGATGTCAAAAGACATTCAGATGCTTTCTCTCCAAGGAGACAACTACGTATCTGCATTTTTTGCTCTCAAAAAGACAAATGGAAAAGTAAATCTTTGAGATTCTTTAGAAAAATTATAAAAATGTGGGGGGAAAAATAACCCAGAAAATTTTCAAGCAAGGTAGGCACTGAAGATGGAACGACAACAGTTAATCTTGTAAGGCAAAGATGGAAGAGAAAGAGATATATCTGACATTATGAAATAGCTGTGTAATTTTCTCTCACATGACCACCACTTATATCTAAGAGCAACTTCTGCAGACAATAATTTTTAATGTTTACTTTGAAAATTATTCCACTGTTCTCATTCTTACATAGCGTTTCCCTGAAAGCTAAAATATGACTACCCAAGTTTACCTTAACAGCATTTGGTATTCACATCTTTATACTACATGAAATAATTCCTCTTCAGTGCTTCTGTCATTTGGACACTTGCTAAGAAACTGGACAGTTGCCTATGTTGTGCCATTTATCACCCTTATTTAGCAAATGCATTCAAATGAGGACTGCTGCCTTATTTCAAGTGTAGGTTTTATTTCAGTGGAGATATCCAGACACAAGTGCATTTCAGAACTGTGTGTAGTAATCTGTAGTCATTTATTCCACATGATCCTTTTTGGGTGTCCCGATTCACCCCTGATTATCTGTGTAACTAGGTTCTCCAACATACTAGGCTATCAAATGAACAAATACAAAAGTTATTCTGCAAATTAACTGAGATATACAAAGCCTTCAGTAGGGCAGAGGCTAAATGAACAAGCAATATTTGATCTCAACCATTCCTCTGATCAGACACCTATACGATGAAAATAAATGTTAAAAAGTCAGATATTAGCCATGTAGTCCATATAACTCTGTAGCTTCACAGCTTCCAGTTTTGAACAATGCCACCACTCTAAAAAAATTAAGCTATTTTCCTCAGTGATATGTGCAACCAGCTTCATAGTGCTGTATAATGGCAGCTTGCAGGACTATGAAATTTAGATACATTTAGTATTTTCAACAGTTATTAGGACCCAACAAAATGCAACATAAATTGAATGGTGTTTGTTGAAATTACAGCTGCACACTAATGAAATACATTTAAAAATCAGAGTCAGTCTGTGAAACTAAAATTAATTAGTGGTTTGGAGACAAATCACAATTTAGGAAGTGCAGTGTGCATGTATGTATGTTTTTTAAAACAACTTCTAAACAGCTGAATGCCAAAGTACTTCAGTTCTGTTTTCTTTGTTTCTGATGTCAGAAAGGTTTGTATTTGTATCAGAATGTCTCAGATTTTACACTCTACAGCTCAAGCTGCGCGTGGGTAGCTTGATTTACATCAGCCTGATGACTGATGAAGGACACTAGGGTCAAGGATGCAAAGCAGCCTATTGAAAGCGAGTCATAAGCATCATCAGGCACAGTTTTACATGGAGGAGTTAGAAGTCCTATATTGCTCCTCAACCACTTTCATATATAGAGCAGGCAGATGTTGGGGAACATGCTATTTCTACCTCCCCATCAGTTTGGGGGTCAGAGCTGCATCTGTCACCAACAAACATAATTTTGGTGTCAGAAATTGTTCTACATAACTGGCCTATGTCCAAGGCACAGGATTACCTCTCAGGTACTGCCAACAAGCACTGATTTTTATCAACTTTAATATGTTCCTGAATATGTTTGCAAATTTGGCATTAAGAGTATTGCCCTTGGCCTTCTGCACTGCTCACAGATCTTGTCCTTTCCTGAAGTCTTGCTGCTCTCTGTCCTTCCCTTTATGGCAGGCTTCCAGACTGTGCAATACCCAGATCTCACTCTTTATACCCTCTGTGGTATTTACATTCGGGTCAAAGCAAGCATGAAATGCTACTTGATCACAGGACAAAAGTATTTCACATTCACTCGTACACATTGCGTGGTCCATAGAAGACATTGGAACCTGTTATGCCAGTGGAACCACTGCTTCTTGAAAAAGAGCCTAGTATTAGTGAGAAACTTCATAGCAACAAAGAAGTAGAGAGGTATAAAAACAATTCTGCCTTTATGTTTCTTCCCAAAATTCCTGTACCAACCAGGTTGGGATCTCTACTTTTTTCCCCCACTGCTCTGGATGCTACTTTCTGCCTCTCATACTAAACTATTTTCTACTCTTTTAAACTGTTTAAAACAGACCTTTTCTGGAAAAGCTTTTGTGACAATCCCTAAGAACATCTCTTTCATATCTTGTATGTGTAGACAGAAGAGGCTCAGCCTCTGTCCTGTTACTGACTGCAGATGGGATTTTAAAGCCACCTGGGCATTCTGAATGTCAAATCAGAGCTTGGCAGTCAAGTGCCCTTAAGCCAAGAAGACTCAAGAGGAGTCCCCAGTTGATACTTATCTACATCCACTGTAATCTTGAACTATGGTGGGAATTAACCCTGAATTTGCCCTGACATTGACATTGCAATGTCTAACACAGGCAGATTTGACCCTCAGATGCAATTGATAAATTCCTTAAGCACACAGCTGCTGCTTTTATTTCCACAAGACCAAGACTGTCTGTACTTAGTAAATGGTAAAAAAAATATTTATGCCATGTACAGGGGATTGCAAGCAGTTTCAGCTTACCTTTGGCACTGAACAGCAGACAGATAAGGCTAAATGTCCAAAATTTAGACTAACAGGGCTAGAGTTGGGAAAGACAAATGAAGTTTATGCAGGGCTTATAGAAAAAAGCCCAAATACTTGCTTTTCAAGTAGAAGGAAACCAGGCAGCACTGTGCTGGTTTATTGGCCACATTCAAACATTTTCTAACAAAGCTGTATAGACCCTTCCACACACCTAGCAGTCAAGGGAAGCAACCTCCTGCCCCATACTTATCTCTTGGCCTCTAAGAAAAGAGAAGAATGTGTAGTAGCCTTGAGAAACAGTTTTTTCATCCCTGCATGTTTGAGACTTAGACTTGGTCCCACATCCTTTTGTAGGGAGTATTCCCTGTGAATGTGGACTGCTCATAGTAACCTCAGAAGGGAAAGTTCCAGTCACCTTGACCCACAGTCAACCACCGCAGTGGTGCTCAGCATGTCAGACAGAGATGAAAGCACATTCCATTTTCAATAATACTTGTGATAAAAAATATTACAGATTCTTCCCCTAAAGCGAACAAAAAGATACTCTTACAAGGATGTCTTGCAGATTTGCTTTGCTCCTTGCAGACAACCATTTCATCGTTTGAGACTGTGCTATCCCCATCAGAGTAACAAAACTCCATAAAATTAATCAGTGAGAGAGCAGAAGACATTAATCAGCAGTGGCTAAGAACTAGCACAACGATTTCATGGCTACTCTGTGACTTTCTATCAAATGATACTGATGGAGCATAAATGCTGCACAAGGTCAATTAGTGTTACGGTGTCTCTGCACATTGCTGTTTACTTTACCCTCATTTATACATATCATGTGTTGCAGCAGTCTGTCAGGGTTTGTTTGAAAAAGTGATGGAAAGAAATATTTTGAATAGGCTTAGAAAACTCTACACAGCTTAAGAAAGACTCCTTGGTGAGGTGAAAACTACGCATGCCCTTTGAAGGGTTTTCAGGTTTCTGTACCCTTGTGCAGGGCACTGACCACATCCATAGGGTGGATCACCAGGCCTTTGAATTCCCTACCCTAAGAGGAAATATAGTCAGAAACATCCTGCAGAAACAGATTAGACTTTTGCCCTCTAAAAATGAACAGCTAACAGCTCAGCTCTGTCTGATGTATGTAATTCTAGGAAGACTGGATGCCCCAGTCAGCAGAAGAAATACAATTACACAGAATTTTGACAAATGAACAACTGGCCAGAGATGCCTTTACATCCCTCACTCTGTGTAAAAGGAAAGCTCTTGAAGATGTCCATCACTTTTACTTTATTAGAAGGTGCTTCTCTAGGTAGCCCTAACAGCCGCCATTTTTTCATGGTTGCATCACTCTATGGACATCTCTGACATCTCCTTAGAGATGTAACCAAGCAACATAAGAAGCTAGAAAGCTGCCGGCCTTAGTTTCCTTAAAGACCACAGAAAAAAGCTGCTTTATGTTACACAGCAATACAGCACATCAGTCCTCTAAGTTGTTCATTAAAACTGAAAAATGTCAGCAGAATTTTACTGAAAAATACCTTGTGGGATTTTCACCACAGATATTTGGGCAAGAGAGCTGCTCACCTCTGGGCAACAGAAGTTAAAACTGAGCATAGCCTCAGTCATCACTTATTTTCTGCTCCTTCTTCTTTACCCAACTTCAAGGCCATTCAGAATGTGAAACTGTTCGTGACTTACACTGAAATTTTAGAGGTGTGCTTTTGTTTCACTGTATCCCTTGCATATCTTTTAAATAAAATATTTAAAACTTTGCTAAAAGAAGGGTATTTTTTTTAATGTCCATTCAGAGCCTTCATAGCAATAAGCAAAGCATAGTTATAGTTACGCCTTAAGGAGGGAGAAGCAACCCCTATTCAGTGCAGTATGAGAAGCTTTCCTGCTGGGAAGTACCAGACTATATAACAGGTGAGGAATTAAAAATGAACTTTTGTCTTTGAGTTCGAATTTTTCAGTTTCAGGGAGATTTATGTTAGCAAAGTCAGCCTGTTCTGGTAATGCGAGCACATGTCAGCAGCCTCGTTTAGAAATCACAAGTACAGTAATAAGAGGCACTGATGACCCAGTAACTCTTCCCGGACAGCACAAAGGCCTGAAAGAAGACTGAAGATATAGCCAATGTAAAACAGCTAAGATGCAACCCTCTTGATGTGGTGCCTGAGCTATTGATATTTGCATGGTGGCAAAAGATGCCTTCTTTCTCCTCAAGTACAGAAGAACTGGTGGTGACTGAGGTACTTGGCTGAAACTCTAGTTATAAACCAAGTCATGTAGCAGGGATCTGGGCCCAAGAGCCTGCATTGACCAGATCCCCAGGACGAGCAGCAACAACTGAGTTCATAGATGCTGTGCTCAGCTTATCTAAAATCACTTCCAAAGTCATCTGATCCAACTCACACCAAAGTCAAAAGCAAAATATAAGTCATTTCCATTTCAGAACATTAAATCCTGACTATACAAAATGTAAAGACGAGAGTATCAGGATACAAAGAGAGAGGAACCCTGACAGTCTAGGTAACAAAAAGGAAACTCATCAGTTAATATCTAAGCACACAATACAAATTTTCCCAAGCCCTGATCCTGTGAAAACATTGTCAGTTCTTCCTTCCCCATGTCCTTATCCTGATGTTGTCAATTTTAATGCAGAAGGGTCATGTATTTTTCTACCACCTGTGAAATATATTTACAGCTATTTCCACAATTCTAACTTATTTGTGAAAAAAAAAAGGAGAAATAGTTAAAACATTCAGGCTGCAGTTATTCCCAAATTTCAAGAAAAATCTTTTTAAAAACCATCCCACTTCTTGTCAAAATATGAATTCTACTTAATCCTTTCTCTGACAGATGCAAGAAATAACAATTTGCTTGAGCCCAGAAGCAAACAGTGCCGGCAACCAACCCACCTTTCCCTCCCCCAAACTTCACAAAGCCCAAACCTTTTCTCCCATGCAGACTACTGGTATAAACTCACCCACCAACTACACATTACCAGAATCCATTATTAGATTACTAATGCTGGAACAGTCGCTATCTATCACATACAGGCACCTTGGCATGCTCCTGCAGCCCCTCCACCTTAGCCTAGTTAAGCAGCATCCCCCCAGCTTAACACACGCCACTGCAGAACTCACCACAGAAAACATCCTGTGCAGAGAGCCGTAAGCTGCTGCTGCCTGCTGCTGGGTTTTGCGAGCCAGTGCTAAACTCTTAGCTCTCGTTTTACTCCTCCTGAAGGCGGGCATTGTGGCTTGTGAGTACAAACCTTGCCAAAGGAAAAGGGCCCTCGGAAGGAAGCCACGGACGTTGTGATCTCCCACAAATACACTTTCTCTCTGAGCTCAGCTGCACAAGTTTGTCTTTTGTGCTGATTAACGAAAATCAAAGGCACTGACAACATCCCAGTGCAAAAGAGCTAAGCAGTGTATGATACAAGAAACAGACCTGTCATACTTCCCTTTATTGCTACAAATGCAGGGAAAAGGTGCCAGATGAGGTTTTTTTATAAGTAACTTGATGTAGTGAGTGCAGGACAAAGTGCAGTTATGGCAAGGGAAGATGGGTTTGATCTCCCCAGAAATATACCTGCCTCTGTGCCCGTGAAATTTACTGCATAAACAAAACATCAGGTGCTTTGAAAAAGTTAGCCAAATACCTAAAAATATCTATAGGGTGCTGACTGCCCTGAAGGTCAGCATGAATTATCAATAGCACTGATGTTCTGTCAAGGGCATAGGCTGCTAAATGGTGTGGCATACAAATGCTCCTACAATGATAAAATGAAAAACAAACAGGCAGTTCTCTGGATGATTTCTTTACATAATTTTGCTTGTCCTTTGTTTGAACTTTTTAGCCATAATTACATCAATAAAAAGAAATTTAAAATGGGCTAGTAATAAATTCAGGCTTGAAAGTAAAAGTCTTGATGTGGATATATTTACACAAAATCAATCAGGTCTACAGATAGATTAGTCGAAGAACAATGTAACTTTAAATGAAACATTATAGGACATGACAACACTGAGCTGAAGAGATAAAAGACTGACAAGCAATTCATTAATAAAAGGAGAACTACACCAGTGGCATAATAATAAAACACATCAACTCTCATATTGCCCCTATCACAGCACTCCTAGAGTGTAATGAAGTTAAGCTATAAGGCTTCATTCAACACTGCCCTTGCCACTGCCTATTGCTCTCTAGAAAACTCTTCTCTTGAACCCAAATGATACCACAAAGCTCGGTATCTGTATATTTGGTGTGCACTGCTTCAGAGGTTTCAAGGATATTCAGATATTCACCTTCATACAAGCAAGGGAATAACATAGCTTTCTCCTTTAATTACTGCAATTAAACTCACATCCATCTCTTTCCAAATCATTAGCACCACTTGACAGCTCACCATTTGCCAAACTGTACAGCTCAGTCTCATAGAGGCTGCCTATCAGAGGAAAAACAATGATGGAGCCCTGAAACAACATGCTGCTGATAAGGCATGCAGAATGCATCTCAGTAGCAGGAACCTCTTGTTAAGCTATGCCCTTTCTTTCTCTTGGAGAGATACTGAGTTCACTGGGTGAGAAGACTATATAACAGAAAACTGAGAAAATGGTCTCGAAGGAGCAAGAGCGGTTTTGCCTGCTCCCTAACATTTCATTTTTCAATGGATGTACAGCCTCGTTTAAATCCAATTACACGGACTACTGTGTACCATGTACAAGGATACTGTTCTTATCCACCATTAGTGGTTTCCTCTGCAGTAGTCCACAGACCCTAGGGATCCACAGAGCAAGCCTGAAGAAAAACACAAAAAAATAAGTAATCTGTGGAAATCAAAGATTTATGGTACTGCATATGGCATTTTAAAAATAACACAAGCCAGGTCACCAGATCCATGTTTATTTATATATAGTATAACTATACTTGCTGGAAAGGTACTGTTTCCTCATTTCCTATCTGGATTAGTTGTGGCACTTTCAAGCTCTGTTTTTGTAATAGATACATGTTAAAACAGTTCATCCACTGGGACTGGGAGTGAAAAAAAAAAAAACATTGCTAAATTTCAGGTCCAAGCAATATTGTCAATCTTGATGAAAAACAATGACAGGTCTTTTTAATTCCATATTAGGAAGTTATTCTTTCCTCAGATTTGCTAATTAAGCCTGCATTATTAGCTAGCCATATGCCAGCTAAAAGATGTTACCAATTAACAGCTTTTTTTAATGTGTATTCATTAGAAAAAAAGACAATTATGGTTTAGTAATCTTTCCAACTTCTGTTGAGGAACTTGGACAAATCAAAAAGGGAACAACACAAACTAGAATACACCAAATGAATGAAAATGTTTTCTTTAGCCTTTCTTTTCTAGAAGTACACAACAGACACTCAAGCCCTTTTCAAAAAACCTGCACTATGGAAAATTTACATGTAAAATTATCCATCACCTTGAAATATTTCAAGATCACTGGAAAAATGACATAGACTTGTTGTTTGTTCCTGTGTACTTTGAATAACGCACATTCCCTGTACAGACATCTGGTTTTCATCTTTCCATTTCAGTGGCAGCAGGCTTGATAGTCACCATAACAGTAACATCCTCCATATTGCAGGCTTCCCTCTATTGTCCTGATATGTATAGGTGTGCTTATCAGCATAGAGTTCATTTCCCATCCTGCTTTTGCCCTTAATGCATGAAGGTAAAAGGCTAATTTTGCTCTGTCTGTATACGCATTGAATGAAAGGAAACAGTGGCTTGCCTCCAGGAAAACTCTAAGCACTTGTGGGCTACTTTGTAACATCTGGACCACTGCTGACACATAAGCATAATTCATATACACATTCGCATACACAATATATGTATGTATACACACACACCCCCTGGACCAGTAGGAGCTCTGTGACATTAGTGGTCTCTAAGCATTATAAGCTCAGGCTTAATACAGCTGGTCTCCAGATCTCTACAGTGATTTAGAGGGACTTTGTTTTTTACTTTTTATAACTGTGGGTGGATGATTTTTCGGAGTATTTTCCTATCATGCGTATTATACTAATAACATGGGGTTTAAATGCCTTCAAAATGTATTTTCAAAGCATAATTCACCACAGTGAATTGCTTGCTTTAATTCTAGTGTTAAAAACATTAGTTAGTATTCCAAATATTTAAAATTAAGTCTTGTTTTATTTTTAATTTCAAGCATCTTAAATATTATTTGCAACAATCTCAATGGAAGTGTTTCATGCTGAATGCAATAATGTTTCTTAAGTGTTGAATTAGAAACTATGGCTGAGACATCATCTTTGCAGTTGCACTCATGTTTCACAATATAGTTTTGTAGTATGCCAACTTTGGAGGCACAGAAGGCAATTCATATCTGTTCTTGTTAGTAGCCAACATATTGCATTTCAAATGTTAAAAGATGTAATAACTTCCCTGTAAAGACAAATACAGATTCTCTGAACTCCACATCAACCTCTCCCCTGGTTTTGGCAAAGCTTTGTTTTGGTACTACAAAAGGATTCTGCTGTCCCAGAAGGAAATAACCACCATGTGAGAGGATATCTATGTCTGTCCACAATAGCTTAACAAGTAAAGAGACAACCGGTAACAAACCATGAAAATCTGGTGGAACCTCCCTGTGCATCTGACTGAACTGGACCCTTAATTTTTTTATAATTCTTCTCCCTCTTTCATCCTTTCAGGCATCTTTTTGTTATCTTGGATTTTGCAGAATCTGCTGCAAGTAGCAGATTTTTTTCAGTTTTGGCATTTCAGGTCTACCTTTGCCATTACATGTTCCTGAAGAGCAAAATAGGAATCAAAGCCTCATCAAAGTGTATGATGGTACCCAGGAGGCAGTATTTGTCTGAAATCCAATACTGAAACTTTGTGCAACTTTAAAGTGACTTTGTGTCCTATGGGTAACTGCTGGGCACATCACATACCTCAGCATGCACTAAAATTGGGCTTAAATGCTTTTGCATCGCAAGGAAATAACACATATGTTACTGTCAGCATTGTAACTGAACAGTATTGTGATTACATAAAAAAACCCCACCAAATATTCTGCAGCTGGCAGAGAGGTTACCCAGTTCCCTGGGTTTGTCAGAAGTGTGATAAGGTATCTCTCTGCCTTTCATTGCAAAGTGAAATGCTGCTGTCATATCCTGCACTGCAGGTGACCGGGGCTGCTTTTGGAGGCTCAGGGTGGTGGGTCCCAGGCAGCTTCCTGCCCTTCATCGATGAAGTCACAGGCGTCTCGAGAGCCACTGCTAACCATATCCTGTTGCAATGATTCAGGACTGTTGTCATATGCTTCCCTTTATACCTGCATGTAAGCCTTACGGATTTTTCCCAGACAACTACAAAGAAAAGCTGCATTGTAAGTCATCTCCCAGTGGCTTCCTTCATTTGTAAGCATCAACAGAACACAGTTTCTTTTCCTGATCAAAACCATCTCCATGTTTTACAACAAAAACTGTCTCTACTTTTGACAGGACATTTCCTTCAGTCACAGGAAAGACAACAAATAGCAGCTCCCCCCCGAAAAAGAGAGCACCACAAGGTCACACCTCTGTGTGCAAGAACTGCACAGTCTCCATTTGGTCTTCTTTCCTCCTGTTCTTGTGCCTCTCTACCAGTAACTATGCATGCAGGTCTCTATCTACAGCTTGACCTAATGTCTGGTTACAGGTTCACATTAGGGATAGCACCTTCCATATTTAAGCTTTATGATCTTGAAATTCCTTCACTATGTTAGCCAAGACAGGCAACTCTTAGATTCAAATTTTAGGCCATCTATTGAGGTGCAGAACTGCAGGATCAATGCAACAAAGCAGAATCCAGGACTGGGCACTAGCACTCACTGGTAGGCTTACAACAAGTCTTCAGTAACCTGCAATCCATCAGCATTGGTGCCTTCTCTGAGAGATAGATTAATACACTGAAACCTAGATTAATTAGCAAAATTATTATGGACTTCTAACAGGCTACAGTTTCTCTCCTATCACTGATACCCTTCTCAAAAGGCACATGAAGACAGCAGGGGTCCAGTGGCAGCTCCACACTGCTGGAGCCAGCAACTCTCGTTGGGCTCACTGCAGGCTGGACTATCTGCAAGGGAAGCACAATAATTAGCAGAGCTCCCCAGAGGCTTCTGTCATGCTTTCGATGCAGAACTGTCCCCTCCAGGCACAAATGAATCAAGGAAACCACTGCTGAGAAACATGATATTTTCCCATGTGAGCTCCAAGATCCCCTAAATGCGTGTCACATCTGGAAGAAAATGACATTTGGATTGCAGAGGCTATACATGATTTTGAGAGTACCCTGTTGTTAATCCCTTTCCTACAAAGAACAAAAAAAAGAATGTTAATTGCAGACTACTCCCTAAGCTTTTAGATCTCATCAACAGCTAAAGAGAAGTTCTCACGATTGAAATAAAGGAAAGATCCTCAATGTCCTATGGATGCTGCTTCAGGCAGGTAGCTCTCCTGCAATTAATGACATGCTGTGCAAGTGGGAACTGCCCAGGCAATGCAAAATAGAGCTTATGAGAAGCTATCATGACGTTTAACTGGAATTACCTCAATGCAAGAAATAGGTTTGAGGGTCTGTTGAGCTTCTGGTCATTTCCTCTTGGCTTTCTTTCACTGTAGCTCAACAACTGGCATTTACTTGCTTAATAATAACATTCACTTTCCAAGATTTTTAATTTTTACGGTCTGCTTAACAAAATTACTCCACATACACTTTTTTTTGTTTGGTTGGTTAGTTTTTTGTTTGTTTGGGTTTTTTTGGGTTTTGGGGTTTTTTTGTCTTTTGGGGTGCTTCTTTGTTTTTGATTTGGTTTGTTTTTCCCACTGTTTTATTTCAATGCTGATGTTCCTTCAGGGATGTTTTGGGGGTAGGACTAACTGACTAGCAAGAATGATGCCACTTATACCAAATGGACAGATAAACAGCTCTCAAATCTAGCAGACACATGTAGACATGCATACATTACCACACCATCCTAAATGTAATCAAAACATGAATTATACTTGTCAGTTTTTATGGTTTATGCACTATATCATTGCAAATCTTTCTTCTAATTCAGTATATTTTGTTAAATCTTTAGCTTTATCACTGAAACGTCCTACTAGGAAACTGTTTCATTTCAGTGGGAAAGGATAAACATTTCTTGACATTTACCCACTAAAATCATCCACTGCTTATATACAAGCAATCAGCCTGATGATCCCAAACTCATCTCCGTGAGTGAATGAGTATCATCACCAGATCAAAATAAATAAACCACAACATATATATTAAATATAATATATATGATCCATATAGTATATAGGATTACATTTACTAACAGCACCAATAAAAGGCTGTTGGGTGTGTTTTAAATAAAGGTGCCCTGAACCACTCCACAGCACATCTGCTACAGATTACACTGTACAACGTTTTCTAGGTAATAAATCAGAGGAATACAGCATTCCTAGCATCCACTTGCATTCTTCTGGAAGGTAAAATACTATTCAAATCATCCACAAACATTGAACAATTGTGTAAGTTTTTTGTTGGGATTGGACTGTACGAGCAATGATTACTAACTACTTTCTACCCCTACCATTCCATGGCAACTGTCACTGTTGCCCCCTTCCTCTCCCCAAAATCAAACCTTTAATAGCCGAGCATTCAGATAGACCAGCAATAGGATACACAGTCTTTCATCCAGGCTTTAACCTAGATCTGAATGTATATTTTACCTCAGGATTTTTACCCTTGAATTATTTTATCCGCCTAAGAAGTTGATTGAATGTAGGGCTACTGCTAATGAAGGGGTTTTGAAATCAGTTTTAGACAATTTGAAGACAAAATATTAATTTCTTCAACTTATGAAAACCATCCCTCTAGTACATTGCTATTCTGCATGTACAAGAGGCCAAAATCACAAAATGCAGCAAACCTTTTACAATACTCACTGATTTTCATATCTGTGTGACATCAGCTAATAAGTAACAGAGGGATTTCCTTTTTGAAATAATGGCACATGTATTTTGCATCTGTTGAAACCACTGTTTTGGGAAGCTTGTTGAGGTAGATGGAGAACTTGGGAGATGGTTTGCTTTCGGACCCAGTCTCTCTCTCTGGATTCACACCTCTTGAGCACCACCAGAGATGCAAATGAGCTGCTCAATTACACATATACTTTAGATTGGAAGGGCTGGAAAAAAACCTAAACAGTTGCCCAAGTCAGGCACATTTGCACATTGGCTCCTTGAGCACGAGAAGCAGAACTTCATGCAGGGAGATCAAAAACGAGATTTCTGACCATGGTCCCAGGCACACAGACTTCATGGAAACACGTGCTTCTCACAGCACTGGCAAATGCTCCTCTCTGGCAAATGCAGGAAGGTCCACAATTGGCATCACAATAAACTGAATACACAAGCTTCAAAAGCACTGGAAGGATGATTTGACATTACATAGGAAACTTGAGCATCAAAAAATCAGACTTCTAAAACACACAAGTATATATTTTTTCTACCTTCTTTTTTCCCCATCACAGGAGCTTCCACTTCTGCATCTGCAATGTTAATTTTTGAAGATGCTACCATAAATTCATTCTGCATTCATTGACTATTTTTGTCATGATTACAAACCATCACACTAGCTGATTTTACTGAGTTTCTTGGGTTTCATAGAGACCTCTAAGATACAGCTGAGACTATAATGAAGTTATGTGAAATATCTGCAGAGAGTATACTCTAAGGTTTTTTCTTATTATCTGTAAAATATTTAAAGTGAAAATATATCTACCTGTTGTCACACATGTATTTATATGAAGTTACTTTTTTCTGTCTGTTAATATTTAATATGATTTCAGAAATACCTCTCAGTTGATACTCAAAAGAGTCATGACAACTGAAAGTCAGATCACAGCATTCATTCAAGAGACCTTAGAATAATAGCTACTTGTATGGTAAAATTTTACCTTTTAGCTATGCTTATCTTTCATAAAAGGGTATTTTTAATACACTGAAAATACAATGTAAAGATAAGCAAATTAGCAACAGACTCCTAAACGTCATCTTAAAACAAGCTTTAGTATAGTGAAAACATTTCTAGCCAATGCAGTTTGCAATTAGAAATCATGACTAGCTAAAGGGAAAGTTGCATTTTTAATTTATTTGGCTTCATGCTATTTTAACGTAAAGAGAACTTGATTCCTGGCAACTGTCAACATACCAGGATTTAACTGAGCACTAGGAGCACAGGCAATTAGTTCTCAAAATGATTAAACCCAACTAAACTTAATTACATTGACAGGCATACTCAATTCTCAATTTTCTGAGGTCACCTATTCTTCTGTCAACAGTACACCTACATACTTCAGAACCAACAACAGCAAGGACAAGATGCTGCTGCTACATAAACAGTATTTTAACAGTTTGAAAAGGTACTGCAGCAGAACATGTTAGAAGTATAATATCTATATTTGTTAAAGCAAATGGAAAATAAGGTTAAGGGTATTAAAAGTATTAAAGTATAAATAGGGTATCCCAGAGAATACAGAGCTGTCAGAACTAATGAGCATCTGGTTCTCGATGTCCATGTGTTTTTCATAATATTGTAAAAATTAAATAACAGCTTTCATTTCTGGAAAAATACAATCCTCTCTTGTTCTAATTAATTTGTTAGCTGTCAGATGAAAGACAAACATATAGCTATCCTAAATACATTCATTTCTCAGATTGCAAAAAAAAAATAAATCAATGAATGAATGACTGAATGAACGTATGTTTCAGTGTAGTACACATGCAAAAAAAGACTTCTTTGAGATTACAAGGCACCTCTGAAATGCCTTATTGTACTTTCTGTTGAGATAATGCCTAACCTTAGCGTGGTATGAGATGAAGAAAATAGTGAAAAACAAAGACACAAAAATGTTCAACAAGAAGTGACACAAAATCTAGAAATCAGACATGCAACCATGAAATCCAAAGCTTTAAGACTGTTTTTTATTTACTTACATGTTACGGGACAAAAATCAACCAAACTTCAAAGGAGCCTGCCCCTCAGAGCGAAGCAATGACATCTACAGTTGCTGTCAACTGGAAAGTGAGCATCTCAACTGTGTCTCCCCTGAAATAATCCCAAACTGCCTGTTGTTCCAGGCTGTGCTGAGAACCTCTCAGCACCACCACCGTCTCCTCCAGAGAGCTGTGCTTACAGATTTCCTCTCCCCCATACTTCTGCAGCATCGCCCACTTGCCTACTGCTGAGGTGTCTGCACTACTGCTGCCCCACAGGCGTGGGAGGTCAAGTCAACACTTGCAGGAAACAGAAGGCAAAGGGAAAAAAACCCAAAAAAAACAAAAATCAAATCCAGATCCTATGCTTTTTGAGGCTGCACAATTTCCTCAAACTAGCTTTTATTAGCAATACCTATTGTTCATTTGGTGAGCAGTCTCAAATTACAGCTATAAAACCAGAAATCATTTAATTCTTTTTATACGCAGTCACAAAAGCACATACAATTTACACCACCTAAACTTACTGTTGGGTTTGGGATTTTTTTAATTCTACATCTATTGGAGAAATCAAAAGGGTCAGACAAAACGCTCTGACACTAATAGGCACCCTCCAAAAGAAAGACAGCAATCAATTACAAACCATTTGCAGAAATTGTAGAGCTGTCACAGGCTCCTTTACAGCTGCAGTCCAAGTCAGCTGCCTCTGATTGCCAGGCTGTTTTCCCCCCTTGTACCTACAAAACTAGGACAGCCTCAGATAATTTTTAGAATGACACTAGCAGTCCCACATGTCAACCCAAGAAGTGAACTGCAATACAGCACAGGCAGTTACTTCAGCAAATCATGCAAGAGCAAAACTGCTGGATGTGTCAGATTTGAGGCTGAAGAGAGGGCAGGGAGTAGACTGTTTTCCCCTCTTTTTTTGACCTTTAATTGCAGTATGTAATTTAAAGCATTGAAGCAAATTAAGTGCATTCAGAGCAACAACTAGTGTACACCAATTGTTCTCTGCATATTGAAGTCCTTCTGAATTCTCTCTAATTTTCTGGCATCTGGTGTATTTGACACAGATGATCATGATTAGCTTTGTTCTTCTGCTACGGCAAAGCTTATGCCCCAGAATCTGCTCCTCTCCAGCAGGACAGGTTAGCCATATATGTCCACATGATGCATGGAGGATAGTGAATACACTAGGTGAGCAGGGCACCCCAAGGCACCCAGGGGAACCTGGCCTGGTGCAAGCAGCCATCTAGGCATCCTAAGCTTTGGGGTCACCTCTGCTGTGCTCCCACAAAGATCCCCACCCCTAAAGCCTGGCAGAAGCCCTAAAACAGGACAGTAGAGAAATCTACAATAGTCCTTCCAAAGGGACAATGTATTCTAAGGGTAGAAAACCCAGTTTATTCTTGTCTGGTTGCAAAGACTTTTGGGGATTTGCTATACAGGATACGGATCATCTCTGTGAGAATCCCCTTATGTAGCAGGAGATGGGCTGAAGACCCACAATCACAGAGCTTCTCGTTATTCTCTAGGTAAATGGCATAAAGTCACCTATATTAGACTGAAGTACGTTGCAAATTCAAAAGGTAAGAGATGAACAGCTCCTCTCAGTAGATATGGTTAGAGGCACAATATATGTTCCTTGTTGCAGTCTTAAGAGTTTTTACATTCTGCCTCATCTCTACGAATTTTTCATACAACCTAGTACAAGACAGTAATATATTCCAGAACCATAAAAACTAACTTCATTCCTGTTATGCAAGAGTATAACACAAGTGTTATCGCAAATTTGCTTGGAGATACAATCAACTCATCAAAAGAATTTTAAAAAAACCCCATTCTGTTGTCAGAATGGCAATGCCTGGTAAAATCACAGCCACTAACAAGAAAATACTACCCACGCTAGCTGTTGGGAGGTTCAAAACAATATGAACTTGAGTTGGGCACAGGTTGCAATTTGCCTGACTTAGAGCAAAATGGATAAAAAATTGCTCTTCAGAGTCCAGTGCATTTGAAGGTGAACACTAACTCAGTGCTTTCCTGCCTCAGCTTCTTAAGTCCTTACTGAGACAAGGTCTGAGCATCCATTATTCCAGCTGAAGCAAAACAGTAACTGCAGACACATAAAGGTTCTCCAGATCAGAGTGTGGGAATCACTGGCTCTCAAACACTGCACCTCTCCAAGTCTGCAGTCCAGTTTAAAATTACTGATGTTAAACGAGTATTGCTATGGTCACTACAACCACAACAGCAAGCCCTGAAATTATCAGCAAAAAGAAAACACAAACTGAATCAATTAGAAAGCTGTAGCAGCTTTACTGTTCTCTGTGGGAACAGGGTTCAAGCAATACAGAAAGATGAATTTCACAAGTCTCCACCTGTTTGCTGTTTTCCCCCATGACATTGCTCTTGGAGATGCAGCAGCTGTGCTGTAGATGTTGACTTGTAAGGGTGACCTCAAGATAATAAAACACTAAGTACAGTTACTATATATACAAAATTTTCCAAATTAGTGCCACACCTTAAATTCTTTCCAACAAAACGCAGAGCATTAACACTACAACACTGTCTTTTTCTTCATAAGGATTGTTATGTTAAACATGTTCTTACCCTGAAAGGTGGATCAGTCTTCTCCATGTGTGGCACTTGGTCCAGAGTGCCATCAGTACTGCTCCTTTTCAAACTGGATGTTACAACAGGCACATTACTAAAATCTGCATTTGAAAGAAAACAAATAAATAAGTTAGAGGGTTATAGGACAGGAACAGGACAAGTATTTGCTCTTCCCTGCAAATACTTTCAGTGTCTAGTACAATTACAGTTGGGGGAGAGAATCACAGAATCAATTATGTTGGAAAATATGAGACTATTGAATCCAACCTATGATCTAATACTACCATGTCAACTAGACCAGGGCACTAAGCGCCACACCCAGAAGCAACACAAAATTTGCAATCCTCCCCATCCCTCAGAAAACAACGGAAGAGGTCAAAGCAAGGAGCAACTATGCCTGGAAACTCTGCTTTCCAAACAGCAGCTGGACACCTGAGACTATCTGAAGCAATGTGCATATCTGATCTGCCAAAGTAAACCTAACACTCTTCCTAACAGTGTGCTTTGGAAGGCAGCACTGTCTATAATCAGCACACTCTGTGCTGAGACATTCAGTGAAAGATAATTAAATGCACTCAGTTCTCCTTGGATGAACACTCCATTGTTCGACATGACTTAGTCCTGAATCTCTTAGAGATTTAAGAAGAAAAGATAATTTTGCCCTGGAACAAAGACCACAATTCATCATACAGACAAAATCCCTTCTTTTTACCAATAGTTTACCAATTTTACTAAGTTTGGAGTCTGTCTACATAGTAGCTGGCACAATGCAAAAAACAGAGGCAGCACTGCTCTGCCCTACTTACTGACAGACTGTAGTTTTCAATACCATTTATGTGTAAACTCATGATCTATTCCGACTATGCTGAAAATTCATATAAAAATTGTGTTCTTTCTCTTTATGTTTCCTCAATTGGCTGCTTAAAATCTTCAGAAATGCTTACATGGCAATTCTAATTAAAATTCTTAGAAGTGAAGAAGAGATTTTTATCTGCAGTACTATCAATCCATGTAGCTGAAAATCATAAAGCAGCCATCAAAAAAATCAATGAGGATTTTAAGCAAACTCAGATGATAAAATAGCAATAAAATGAAGGAGGTTTAGAATTCGCTGCTTTGTTTCCTAGCCTTTAAACCTCTAGAACATAACTGACACCACATTACCACATTTTCAAACTCTTTCTCAACACCTACGAATGCTGGAGATTTATTTTTAAGTAAAAGATAAGACTCCCATTTAATCACTGACACCAGCAACTGGGATGGTAATTACAACAAATACCATCCAACTTGCAGTAAAATCATGTCAGCTAGCAATAAGAAAACTGTGAAGGACAATAGAATCTATCTGCCTAGGTGTTGCTGTTGCCCTGTCTGTGAAGAGCAGGACCAGCTCCTGTTCACAAGAATTGATCAACATGAACTGAAACAGGGAGGGAAATGGGAATTTTAGGCCCAAAAGAGCACCTTATAGCCCATGAAGATCCTTCGTGGGAAGACAAAACATGGCAGACAGACTCAAGAGGAAAGTCAGGGAAAGATATGCAAATAACTCAGTATGAATTCATCTTGATATTTAGCTTTTCCGTATGTTATTAGGATACTCAGGTTAAGCTTGGCATCAAGGCTGACACTTTCCACTCAGATGCCAAAGACTTGACTACTCTCTCATTTCCCTGTCTTTGAAGAACCAAGGTCTCATGACTTTTCTTCAGGGTAAGGTGATGCCAAGGATATTATTTCCTATTGTTTCCCAGTTGTGCTCTTTCTACTTGCCTTCTGGGTTTTAATGCCCTTCTCCCCCATAACTCCAAGTAACATGTACCTGAGATAGATTATACTGTGGCATAAAGAATCTGGAGTTTGATCTCAGGTAACTAGCTAATAAGAAAAAAATCCTATGTCTTTTCCCTGATTTTACAAAGTGACCATTAAACATATTTATCCTTTAAAAAGCAGTAAAACTAATGTATGCAAGCAATGAAGGAAAGCATGAATGTGGAAATACTAAAACAGGTTAAAACAATCATCAGATAATATAAACAGAAGAAATCAGGATAATAACACCCAAAGTAGGCAAATAGAATATTGTATTGCTTTGTCCAGATGACCCATCTTTTCCTCCCTTCACCCTCATCTTTGTTTTTCCTTTGTAGTCTATAGGACTGTCAAAGGTAGGTCTATAGAGTCTTGCCCATTTTTATAGCATTTGCTGTTGGCAGAAGGAGTTGCTGATGATGGGGAACCAACAGTAAATGTTATTTTAAAGAGCAAAAGCTAAAAAAGTTACACGGAAAGGATCCAAGGTGAAAAAGATATCCTACTGCACAGTGTATGCAGCACTAACGGGGGGGGGGGGGGGGGAGGGGGGGGGGGGGCTGGAAGCCNAAGGAGGGAAGGAAGGAAGGATGTATGGCTTGTTGTTCAGTTTAGCATCCATATCCTTTCTCTTCTTCCTTCGTTTGCAGTGGAAGGAGACTTCCTTTGGATCTGCTCCTACCAACCATTCCCAAATAGTACAGAAGCATCCACACAGCTGTATAGCTAAAAAAAAACAACAACAACAAACCAAACCAAAATAAAATAAAAACAAAAACACAACAAAAACAACAAAAAAACCACCACATGGGGGAAATACTAAAATATTAGTATGACCTTCGTGAATGGGGTCATTTCAAATGCAAACCCTAAGGACAAGCAATCCCAGTAACACGTTTAATATTTAAATTCTTTCTACTTCTAATATTAAGTGGAAGGGAAGTAAGGAAGCCAAACCCTACAAAATGTATTTTCTTTAAACGTTCAAATTTGGATTTAACTCTAAAATGGAATTCATGTTATAAAATATGTTCACCAATAGTAATGTGAAATTGTTATCTTAGAGGCTGACTAACCACTATTCTTTCAGGTAAAACTAGCAACAAAACTGTAGAGAGTATGCATAGAATTAAGAAAAATGTTATCACTGTGCAAGTATAAATTTGTTCCAGTATATAACACACTGGATCTTTGCTGGGAACGAGCACTGAAAAGTATGCAAGGAGATATATATTCCTGAAAATCATCCAAATTTGAGGTCAAATCAGCACTTCCTGGCTTTTTTTTTTAATTAATGTTATTTAAAAAAACAAACAAACAAAAAAACAACACCCCCCAAAAAAACAAGCAAAAAACCCACACCAAAACCAACAACACACCACAACCCCAATCTCCAATGTCACTAGAATTACATGGCTGTCTACTTAAAGAAACCATGGATTACTTTGCTGGAAACATTGCTTGAGAGCCTTTTCAGCATAGTAAATGGTGAGTATCATGACTAAATCTGTCCATACAGTTCCATTACAGCAGTACATTTGATTTATTCTACTGATATACTTGTGATAAACCTGTCTGGAAGAAAAATGGGACTGATAATAATGAGTTAAACAAAACATGGTTTAAATCTTTTCACATATTTTTTCTCTGTTGAGTATTCCTCTATGTCCTGTTTACACACACACACACACATTTATGTTTGGTGAGTTGAAATGTGTATCACTTCCATCTGGGATACAGGAATCTCTTATGCAGATACTTTCTTAAACAGGAGTGTCTCCAGACACTAAAATACCAAGTCAGTGTGGTGAGTTGACCATGGCTGGATACCAAGTGGCCACCAAAGCTGCTGTATCACTCCCCTCTTCAGCTGGGCAGGAGAGAGAAATATAATTAAAGGCTCATGGGTTGAGATAAGGGCAGGGAGGGATCACTCAGCGGTCATGGGTCAAACAGACTCAACTTGGGAATATTAGTTTAATTTATTAATCAAATCAGAGTAGGATAATGAGAAATAAAACTAAATCTTAAAACACCTTCTCTCCATTCCTCAATTTTTTCCAGGCTTAACTTTACTCCCACTTTTCCTTCCTTCCCCACCCTGAACATCACAGGAGGACAGGGAATGGAGATTGTGGTCAGTTCATCACACACTGTCTCTGCCACTTCTTCCTCCTCATGGGGAGGACTCCTCACGCTCTTCCTATGCTCCAGTGTTGGTTCATCCCATGGGAGACAGTCCTCCACAAACTTCTTCATCATCACTCCTTCCCACTGGAAGCAGTTCTTCACAAACTGCTCCACATGGGTCCCTCCCACAGGGTGCAGCCCTTTAGGAACAAACTGCTCCACAGGCTGCAGAGGTACAGTCTGCCTCACCATGGTCTTCACCATGGGCTGCAAAGTCTGCTGCTCCACCTGGAGAATTTTCTTCCCTTCCTTCTTCACTGACCTCGCTGTCTGCAGTTGCTTCTCTCACATATTCTCACTCCTGTGTCCAGTGACAATCATGCAGGGGTTTTCCTCTTCTTAAATATGTTAACCCAGAGGAGCTATCACCATTGCTGATGGGACCAACTTTTGTCAGTGGTTGTCACATACTAGAGCCACTGGCACTGGCTCCACCGGACATAGGGGAAGCTTCTAGAAACTTCTCACAGAAGCCATCTCTGTAGTCCCCTGCTACCAAAAACCTGCCACACAAACCCAAAACAATCAGCTTGTTGCAAACAAGAAGAGTAGCAACCGCAGAAAAAAGCGAGAATTCCCAGAAAAGCACAGGACAAAAAATGCCATTATATGAAAAGCTTAACTACATCACATGAAATGCATACTAAACTTTTTTCTTGGTTTCTAGCAATGAACCACTAAGAACCCACTCAGCACCTTCAGCGACCAACAACATCACCAAAGAATGCCATACTCCTGCAATGTTTTATCTTGATGCCAGGCAGGTAAGTGACTCATAATCATTCAAGAGAAGTTATAATGTAACCAGTAAAAACCGAAAGAAAACATACTTCCTAAGTCATGCTCCTCATCGCTCATCATTCAATTAAAAGTAGGCACAGAGCACACAGATGGGACAGTTGGTTAGAAAAACAAACACATGCAGCACATCCAAGAGCTCTGTACGCCTACAGGAATGTCTTTTCCCATGTTGATGCAACGATACACGTACAAGTGGTGACCGTGGAAGTCATTCACATGTTTGTGAGCAGTGAGGTACAATGGAAACGCATCCTCTAGCAGATGTGTGAGACAATAATAATCTGTTCTACAATCCCAGCCAAGAAACCAAAGGAAATCAACTGGAAAACATCAACATCCACCATCCGGCAATTCATTTACCATAAAGAAGCCATCAACAAATGTAAATGTCACTTATCTCTCTTTTTCTGTTTAATTAATGAAGAAGCCTTAATTACTTTCTAGTCATCAATGCTCTTACCAGTTTAGCTGCTCACTGCAAAGGCAAAATTATCATGAGGAGAGAGTAGGAACTGAGGATTCTGTTTCTTTTATAATTCTTTCATAATGCATCAGAACTTGCTCTATTTCAGGCTTCTCTCACAAATTTCAAAAAATGCCAAATAAACATCACAAGTGTGTCAAGTGTTATCAAATGTTGAGCACTGAGTAGGTGGTGTAACCACCCCTTTTTTCTAACTATGGCAAGAGGGTGTGTTTCCACCTGCCACTCTAATGACAATGATAAATTGAACAAAAAGTTCCTTCTACCTCTACAGGAGAAGACAACACAGAATAATTCAAAGTACTCAGTCTCTCATTCCGAGACAAACTAAGTAGGTATTCAATATTTTCACTAATTCCCAAATGTTCTAGCAATTGCCAATAAAGCACAACACAGCTGATCTTCAGCATGTAGAATGTTCTCCCTTTCCTCATTACACAGAGTTTCCATCACAGGGCTGCAAGGTTTAACTGGAAATGAGATATTACACTTGGGTAATAAAGTTAGGCCAGGTGTAAGGAAAGCTGCATTTTTCATTGTTGTGCAAATTCTCCAGACTGATCAGTTCAATGTGATAAGCTTGCAGTTCACATATTCTTCTAGTCAATATTACTATCAAGAGAAAAGTAAACTTCCAAGAGAAGATAACAAATATTTCCAAAATCCTTGGTGCAAACGTTATCAAAGTCTGAGCCAACTCTCAGAAAGGAACAAAGCTTTGGTGGTCTTAATGTCTTCAGACTTATTGAAAAACAGGGAGTGGTAGGTGAACCATTCCAGCATTGCCTGGAGAAGAGAAATATCAGTGCAATGCGCCCTCGGAGACAAGCACTCGTAGCTTCAGTTAAATAGTTCAGCCTGGCAGGTGGCACACACACATGTACTTATTTCTTTTGGGTCAATACAACTAAATATATTTCAGGTTTTCAACAGCATATTTACTCTTCTGCAATGAAGTTGAAAAAATAAGAATGTAAGCATTTCCTTCTGTACCCTTTTCCTTCTGAAAGACAAGAAAGAGTTTTCAAAAAGTAACAGTTGATCCAAAGGAATTTATTGAATGGCTTTCAAGGGACATTCTAACAATCTCTGTTAAAGAAGGCATCCAAGTTTCAGCAGAGATATGAAGAGTTCTGGGTTCATTAGTTCAGCTATGAATAACTCATATGTCTTGCTTATGTGAGGATGAGACCTTTCAGTTCTTTAGCTCATGTTATCCCCTGGAACCAGCATGTAAGGGGCACCCAGCAGTTGGCATCTAGGACAGAGCCCACACACTCACAGCCTTTTAGATTTTTGTCTAGGTTGCAAAAAGCACATTAACTGTGGTCAGGATGAAGAAAAGCAGTAGAAAATTCAGTTAATGAAAGATTCATTAACTGACTGACAGTGGGCATTGGCACTGGAGAAACTGCTAGTAAAAGTGAGGAGGGTCTAGAAGATAAAGTGTAGGGATACAGCTAGGTAAGGTGCAGTAAAGCTGTGATACAAGAGTACATTCGAGATGCTCCAGGGTTTCCATCATGAAGGCCCAGGTCTGGAAACATAAGGAGGTGTTTAGAGGCATAGAGTTCTTCAAGGCCTTCATGAAAAAGCAGGCTTTTACCTCTAAATTCTCTTTTGACAGAGAAAGATGATTAGAAATTTGATGATAAGTCAGCTGAAAAAAAATTCACAGCCTGTAACACAAGAATGGACCAGCTCAAGTGACACATGGAAAGCTAATTTCCACCTAGGAAAAGTGGGCAAGCTATTAATCTATTTCCTCTGCATGTCATAGTAGCAAATAAATCAATTTTTGTACACTTATATTCTATTAGTACAAGCCTCAACATATGAAAAATGGATGCTACACATGCAGCTTATTCATGAGGAGTTTTATGGTTTTTAGACTGAAAACTGTATCCAGGTAGCTTCTGCACTAAGAAAACAGATCTAAGAGAATGTGGGTAGATTGCAGCCTCAAATGAGAAATATCCACTGAAACAGACCATTTCCTCTACCACTTCAAGCTGAAAGCCAAAGCACTTTGTTTCATTTTTTATCTTTATTGACATTCTCTGTGAATCTGGGCAAGAGACTGAGGTACCATAGACCCCAAGTGCAGATTCTTATTAACCTCTAATTAAGTTTTCCAGATTTAAGTGAATTTTCATGTTAGCTCAATTCATGGAATTTATGTAAGTTTTTAACTATTGCACAGTGCCAGGCTATTTTTTCCCCACAGGTGGTACTCACAGGCAAATATTAGTACTTACACATTCACTTCAATACTGGAGCAAATTCAAATTTATTTGTGGGCAGTAACTGTGGCTATTAACTATGGGGTAGTTTGCAGCTTTCATGCTGCTTTAATCAACTGTTAAAATGATCATGAAATACTAAATTTATTATCAATTCAGAAACAACTTCGTCTTTTTGCCTATGAAATTTTTTAACTCTTCTGAAAGGTTTTAAGCTAACTTCAGATAACTAGCTCAGATTCTCATTGCTAAATTAACGACTTGAGTCTACTAGTACAAGTAACTTCAGTTTCTAAAAAACTAAATATGTTAAACACAAATAAAACTGACTGAACTAAATAATTAAAAAATTATTAAATATCTGTGAAACATTTTGGCTTTTATCATTTGTTGGTGTTCTGGATGTTTTGTAACCTATTTTGGAACTGCCTGGAAGGCACGTTCTCAGCTTATCTTCAAGGCTGTAAAAACTGACTCTTCAGCATAGCTGGAAACTCATTCAGGAATTTATTCAAGATGTCAAATCTGGAAAGAAAATTAGCATACAGCTGTCATAACATCAGACTTCATAGATAGGATTCTTAAACATAGAATTACTAGATGCCTGTCACTAACAAGACTAATTGTTACCAAACAACACATGCAATTACAGACCAGACAAGAAGGTTCCCTTCGTGGCCCCTCTCACACATATGTTTTGGCTTCAGGGAGCAAACTATGAAACATAAGAAGGTGCTTTATATGCTTCCTAATGTACAATGCAACGAGGCTGCTTCTTTTTGCATATGTGATATTGCCTAGATAAAGAGAATCTCATATTTCTCGCTAGGATCTGAAACGCTCAAGCAGGACAAGTCTTCATCCACTGTTGTCACCCTTCAGTGATGAAAGTGATGCTTCTTCTTTAAATATTCCACATTTTTAAGTATAGACAAAGCCAGTATGTTCATGCAAATATTCTTGTATCATACAGCTTGCTTAAGACATGTTGGGCCACACATTGAACAGTGGCTCAGCTCCAGTCAGCCACCTACATGTGCAAGTTTGACTTTCTGTAGGCTGCTTTATACTCTCTTACACTTCCTTTTTTTTTTTTTTAAAATATCTACAGAAACATCCATTTTATCCATTTTGAAGCCAGAGTCGTTTAGATTCCTTGGAAGTTCTTTTGTCCATTACCTGCTCACAGTGAGGCAAAGCAATTGGACTCATTTGCTAATTCAGTAATCAATAGGAGATACAAACTAGCAACATAATAGGAAATAGCTGCCTGTGCTTCTGTAGCAATGCCTGATTAGCCCCTGCGTCTTAGTGGTATGTTTTCAGAGGGTTATTTAACTTTCTAAACTTTCTCTGCCCAAGTATTTGGCAGTCAGACAGCTGTTCAGGCTTTTCAGTTTTAAGCTTAACACTTCACACTACTTCTCAAATTGTTACCTAAATGCATTTGTTTCCTAACAAATGTGTTCTTGCATACTGTCTCACTGGAGGCCAGTGTTAGCCACAGCTAGTGCATCACCCTTCTATTCCAATTCAACAACGAGAGATGTGTGACTGCAGTACAGAGGACAAAGACATAGTAAGAGACCATGTTGGGTTGCCACCATCATCCCAAAGTCTGCAACCTACTGCCACTATTATGTCTTCCAGGCTGCGACTGTTGGACATGCAGGTGTGTTGTCAGTTGTCACTCCTCGTTTTTGCTGCTGCTGCAGGATTGTTCATGTGCGATGGCATTGGCCACTCTCTGAGGTCATTTGCACCAAGAGGAGCTAGAAAGCAAATGGAGCTAGCCCTGACCAGGTTCCAAGTGTACCACCTTAGTGGTACATTTTCTTCTCAATCTCAGATTGCTAAGCACAAAAAGTAGTGAAAACAGAAAGAAGAAAGGGGAAAAAAAGTTTAGCAAGAATTTGTGGCTAGCTTAGACAGTTTTTATAATTACTCAACCTACCTCTGAAACACAGAACATCCGCTGTTTCATGTGTTTCAAATCATGCCTAAGGCACTAGTCTTTATGTGGATATCTCTAACTTTATCACAATTAATAAACCTTTTTCCTATCCATATTGTCACTCTACGGAATTCAGTAGGAAGGGCAATATGATGATTTATGCCTACAAATCACTGAGCCAGAAGATGCAGCTACACAGGGTTTAATGGAGTTTACACCAAGAAAAGAAAAACAATTTGGCCCACCGGCTTCACAGGGATTAAATCATAGCAGCATTTAGCAAAGCAGAACAGAATGCTCTGTCAGCAGAAAAGCACAATGAAGAGCATTTAAGACTGTCCTGTTTTATAGCATAAGCAATCTTTTAATTTGTAGCACACACATCTACCAGAAAGCCAACGGGACAGTTTGTCAAATGCCAGCAAGAGTTCATTAAACCACCACTCTTGGGAAACACTTGTATTGCAAAACATGCATAGGCAACAAGTGCTCCTGTGGATCCAGCTTCTGAAGAGACAAATGCTTTCTCTGAATTAACCTCTACACTGCTACAGTCCCAGGCACTGTCACAGGCCAAACCTAGTCTTCTCCCAGAAATTCACAAGACAGCAGGACATAGATGCTTGTGTTAACAGCACACCAACAGCTGGAGCAGGAGCCAACCCATCACAGTGGTCCAATACTACTGTCAACACACACCTTGCCTCTTGAGCTTGCTCTGATGAGCATGTTCTATCACATCTTTGTGGCTTCCTCTTGAATTGGGTAATAACTAAAAAAAGGGAAACCCAGCAGAGTCATCTATCTTCAGGCAGATAAGCAGTTATGCTGCCCAGACAACTACATGCCTATGTTAAAAAGAGGCACTGCTTTCCTAATATGTTGCCTCACACCACACAAAACCATCAAAACAGCTGGTATTAGATCCAGTAGGTAAGGGAGCAATGTACGCAGACCTGCACAACTAACACAAATCAGGACCAATATCTAATGGGACTGTAGGTGTCCTTGGGACTTGGGAAGCTAAGAAGCAATATTCACCTCTTGTGAGCTCAAAAGAATTTCTTGTGAAAGAATAAAAAAATACTTCTTTGATTCCTCACACATGAAGCACAATGAAGGACATGCCCTAGTGGATAACGAAGAGAATTTAAATGTTGAAACAGCAGCTAGACAAACAAACAGGACCTGATTTGACAGAACTAAAAGTGGAAGTTATTTTAGAAATGCCATTCAGTTAAGTTTTAGTTTTACTTTTGCTTACAAAATAATTTAACACTACATTAAAGACATTTATGAAAAACTGTGGTCAAACAGCAGCAAGCAGAGTGGTCTGAGCCAGTGGTCCACACAGAGCCCCGAGCTGTTGAAGGCTAGAGATCACCTTAGTGTCATATCCTCCTGACTTTCTCTTTTCTCTTAAGTGGGACACACAGATCTTTTTGATATTCAGGGTAGGTTGGGGCTGAAAGAGGATGTAGGGAGTGCGACCTGGAAAGGTGTGCACAGCGACATGCAGAGAACCAGCTGGCAGAGTCAACCTCTGCTGTTCTTTTCCTCCCTCAACTCTGTGGTATCTGATGAAGCTGAATGGAGCAAACTTCTCTGGAGAAGCAATGAGTTGGCTTAGATGCCTCTGTAAAGCATAATTACATCTAGCAAATTGCATTTGAAACAGAAAGTACTTGGAATTGAATCCAAACCAGTTATTACTGAGAACATATTTTTAAAAATAATTTAGTTGTATCAAAATTAAACTTGTGGAAAAGTGATGTGCTTTGCTTCTGTATGTGCTTATTAAAATCAGAAGCTGCTCATGTCTTGGTAGACAGAAGAGCTGCTTTTCCATGTGAGGATTCAAACCACTGACTCCCTCCCGCAGCAGTAGCACTTTGCAAAAAATGTCAATGTTTAGCAGAGCAGGAGCTGAAATGTAATTGCTCCTCTCCAGCACACAGCCCAGCCACTTGTCAAACAGCACAAAGACTGACTCTCCATGACTCCAGCATGAAATAGCTTCAGCAGGAGTGACTCAAACCAGCAGGGCCCAGACTACACTTGTGCCCAGGGATTAGTGCAAGAGGGGGGAAAGCAGAGGGCAAAATCCAAGCTCCAAAATGGTTAGAGAGCTGCTCTGTGAGCAGGTCAACTGAAAGGGAGTTTGCCGCCTCTGAGAGTAACTCTCCTTGACACCAGCTCTCCCCTGGAACCTGCCTGCTCCCCGCTCCTCCTCCTTACCTGGCTCTGGCCCTTGTCAGAAGTCTGCACCCAACAGTTCAACTCCCTGGGTTTGCAGGGGCTGGGGTGGGGGAGAAAGATTTCTCCTTAATTAGCTCCAAGGGCTCCAGCAAGAGCTGCCGCCAGCACAGGGGTGGGAGGAGTGCTATGGGGCTGAAAAGAAGGCTTGAGGAAGAGAAGGAGGAGCAAGCCTCCTGCTCAACAGCAGCACCAAAGCTTTCTTCACTGTTCCTGGGACTGCACCTCTGGAAAGATGGGCCAGACAGAAACCCAGACACTGCACGTAAGGTAAGCACCCTACCCCACAGATGAGAAGTACAACATGGAGCACAGGAACAAGTATGTCCATTTATTTTTTCCCTTTTTAACTCTCTTTGTTTGGTTGGTTGGTTGTTTTGGGGTGGGTTTTTTTGTGGTTTTTTTTTTTAATTGTTTCTTTCCTATTTAGCTTTCTAACCTTCACAGATGAATGTGTTTCATCATGGAACCACCATCCCCCACCCTTTTTTTTTTTTCTTTTTGCTTTTAGTCAAAGAGTTCTATTTACAAATTAGGGTTGATGTCAACAGTGTCAGCTAATCAAAATGAGAGCTTTTTTTGGCAAAAACAGGCTTGCTGAGGAAAAACAAACTGCCCAACTCTGACACCAACTCACATTCTGCAATGGGTTCACACCTACTAATGCTCCTACCTCCTGCCTCAGCATTCCATAGATATACCATAAACCCACACAGCACTGCCCTAAATATACAGTTTTCAATTCTTGTGCCCTCTCTGTCATTTATTCCTCAGATATCTGTGCCATCTTAAAGTGAGGCCTTTTTTTGCTCCACAGTTGTAAGAACTTCAGTCCAGTTCTCTCATTCTTTTATTCTACATAAATATTTCTTTAATTTCCTTAGAACTGGAGCTTGGAGCAAATTTAGTTGCTCTGTTATTTAGTTTTCCACATTTATGAGTGCATTTTTTAAAAGTATTTCATCTCATTTCTTTTCCAGAATAAGCTTGTTCCTAGTCAAGCAGTTCAGCAGCAAGAACATAGTGTTGCCATGGGGGAGACTGAATGACACAACCACAGCAGGTCCAAAATACGGATACAAGGGTATAACAACCTCTTGGAGAAAATAAATCACTCTAACAGAAGATTCTCTGGGAATGATTTTCAGGAGTGGCAGAGTTAGTGGCTTTGGAGAAAGTCAATCACTTCCCTTCTGTACACCAAAGGTTGCCAAAGTTTGCCATGAGGTATAACTGGATATCCTCAGCATAGCAGAGTATGTAGGAAAAGGCATTCATCAAAGTTAAGCTAAGCAGTTACAAAATTCTAAACAAATGTGAACAAACTATTATCACCCAAGTTATATGAAGCCAGTGATTTAAAGTAAATTTTGTTTTGCTTTTGTCTGGTGGTCATCACCAACCACTAGATAGGGCATTACTGTGTGACTCAGTGCTGAAAAATTCCACCTTCTCACCATCTTGTTAATTTTAGCACATTAATACCTCATAGTAGTCTAGAAAGAGTAAATGTTTTAAAAACAGGGAGGCAACATCAGAAACACTAAGATTTTTAACTCCCAGTAAGTACCTTGAGCCAAATTGTGCTTGATTTTTGAAAGAGATTCCCTTCTGTGAGCACTAACTGACTTTCAAAGGCACTGCTTTGGAAGAACAGACTCAATATGGACAAGTGAACATTAGAAATTATATTTGAAAAGTGTGGTCTTAAGAGTGACTCACTCGACTCTATCAAAGGAGACAGAACAGTATTAAACAGGATAACCAGGGGATCAGGTTGAGCCAGCATGGGTTTAGGAAAGGCATGTTCTGCTTGACCAACTGATCTCTGTTCACCAGATGACCCGTCTAGTGGATGAGGGAAAAGCTGTGGTATTGTCTACCTGGACTTCAGTAAAGCCTTTAATATTGTCTCCCACAGGATTCTTCTGGAAAAACTGGCTGCACATGGTTTGGACAGGTGCACTCTTCACTGCGTAAAAATCTGGCTGGATGGTCAGGCCCAGAGGGTGGTGGTGAATGGAGTTACATCCAGCTGGTGGCTGGTCACGAGTGGTGTTCCCCAGGGCTCAGAGTTGGGGCCAGTCCTGCTTAATATCTTTATCAATGATCGGGACAAGGGGATCAAGCACACCCTCAGTCAGTTTGCAGGCGAAACTAGGTTGGGTGGGAATGTTGATCTGCTGGAGCATATGAAGGGTCTGCAGAGGGATCTGGACAGTCTGGACTGATGGGCCAAGGCCAATTGTATGAGATCCAACAAGGTCAAGTACTGGGTCCTGTAACCTGGTTCACAACAACCCCACACATAACTACAAGGCTTGGGGAAGAGTGGCTGGAAAATGGCTCAGGGGAAGAGGGCCTGGGTAACAGCCAGCTGAACATGAGCCAGCAGTGTGCCCAAATGGCCAAGAAGGCCAGTGGCATCCTGGCTTGTATCAAGAACAGTGTGGCCAGCAGGACCAGGGAAGTGATTGTCCCTATGTACTTGGAACTCAAGGCCACACATTGAGTACTGCGTCCAGTTCTGGGCCACTCACTTCAAGAAAGACATTGAAGTCCTGGAGTGTGTCCAGAGAAGGGCAACAAAGCTGGTAAAAGGTCTAGAAAGTAAGTCATATGAGGAGCAGCTGTGGGACTTGGTGTTGTTTAGCCTGGAGAAAAGGAGGTGATCTTATTGCTGTCCACAACTACCTGAAAGGATGGTGTAGCAAGGTGGAGGTTGGCCTCTTCACCCAGGGAATTAGTGATTGGACAAGAGCAAATGGCCTCAACCTGCACCAGGGAAGGTTCAGGTTCAACATCAGGAAGAACTTTTTCACTGAAAGAGTGGTTAAGCACTGGAATGGGGTGCTGAGGAAGTGGTGGAGTCACCAACCCTGGAAATATTCAAGAAGTACTGTACATCGCACTGATTGTTTACTTGACGTGGTAGTTTCNGGAGAAAAGGAGGTGATCTTATTGCTGTCCACAACTACCTGAAAGGATGGTGTAGCAAGGTGGAGGTTGGCCTCTTCACCCAGGGAATTAGTGATTGGACAAGAGCAAATGGCCTCAACCTGCACCAGGGAAGGTTCAGGTTCAACATCAGGAAGAACTTTTTCACTGAAAGAGTGGTTAAGCACTGGAATGGGGTGCTGAGGAAGTGGTGGAGTCACCAACCCTGGAAATATTCAAGAAGTACTGTACATCGCACTGATTGTTTACTTGACGTGGTAGTTTCGGTCAAAGGTTGGACTCTATGATCTCTAAGGTCTTTTTCAACCTTAATGATTCGATGATTTCATAAAGACCGCATATGAATTTAAGAGTCCCTGGCCTCCAAATCCCTGCTTGGATCATTAAATACCCCCTCTGCTTATTTAAAATCTTATTCAATTCCTGATTGATTAACAGGACACAGAACAGTTAAACCCTTTATGATTATCTATTAACTCAAAGTAATGCCATTTACTTCTGTTTCCATTTGAACTTGATCAGGTGATCAGACACTAAGCACTGAATTCAATAAACATAAAAATTCTTCTCACGAGGCTTAATTTAGAACTATTTGTTCTCTTTCAGAAAAAAATAAATCTTCCTTAACTGCTTTTAAGCAGAAAAGCAAATATACTATGTCCCTTTATCTACTAGTGCTTAGAGTATAATACATACTCCAGTAATTTTGTATTATAATGGAATATTTGCAGAGATTGCAAATTTATCCCAGAGGAATGAGGAATCTAGTGAATGGACACATACATTTATTACACTGAATACTCCAGGTAGTGCTGGCCTATGATATCAAGCCAACAAGCTGGATGATAGCCTTGGTATAATTATGTAATTAATTAGCTCAATCATAATTTTTGGTTTATGACACTAACTTTTATGTGCCACTAGTCAATTTAATGGCATTTTAAATTGAAATAAGGCCCCTGAGAGGGATGCTACTTAGTGAATCACAAATCTTGTATTCAGTTTTCTTTTAATTTCAAAAGATGACCTAATAAAATTGCTTTATAATTAAATCCATTCTAACAACTTCTCCTATGTGATTCTTTCTCTTTTCCCATTTTTAATTACAAAAAAAATTCCAATCAGAAAACACTCGCCGTCATAATTATATACAAAAATCAGTGATCGCTTTTTGTACCTCTTGCTGCTCCCCTCACACAACAGTGCATCCTGGCTAGCTTTGCTGCCGAATTTTACTAGCATCCTCCAGAGGTACAGTGAGGAAACTGCACCTTTTACAGTGAAAAACTGGTTAAATTTCCTTCTGTCTTGTTTGAAAAATAGTCAAGATGTGGGAAGAAAGGGGAGCAAAGCCCCACGTACTTTCTATTTCAGGCAGACATTTACAAGCACTCTGGTATAACAAGATGTAGTTCTCTGGTGAAGTAAGATCAGCTAAAGGAAGGGAAAGAGGACCATGGTTCACCTCCACCCAGCATGGTGAGCCCCTCAATGTGTCACCTCCTATTTCCAGCCAAAAAGGCAACCAAGAAGTGAGCATTGGCACTTCCTTGGGGATAGGGGGTCATGATGTCATTCAGGAGCAGTCCCTATCACACAGGCACCTTCCCTGCCTGGTGCTCCTCATACTGAAACCCACCAGGATCACATCCTGACACAGCACTGTTAGGATACATCCTCCGTTCAATGCTTAATACAGCAGTATTACATTAAGCAAGAAATATGAGCAAGTAGTAGCAAGACAATCCCTATAAAAGCTGCTCTCATAGGCTTTATTCTTCACAGTGGGCAGCTGTACCCAAAAGGAACAGGATGATAACACTGAGTGGGAGCAGAGCTAAAGGACTCCCCTCTAAGGTGATGATGATTACTGCATTGAAGGTACCCTAATGTTATGTGGTACTTTACCACCTGTAAACCATGGTAAACACAGAACAATACTCTGCCTCTGAAAGCAAATCACATCATTTCAACCACTGATGCCTGGGAAATGGATGTGTTGGAGGTACTCAAGATGACACAGAACAGTTAAGAGAGCACTTGATAATACTGGATGGTGCAACCAAACAGATTAAAATAATATCATTTCCCTGCAGACATAATCATACTCTGTTCCACTTCTACTCCCTAGAAAACAATAAAATAACAGACCTATTGAGCATAAATGGAACTTCAACAGTTTGTACTTGTGCTTCTAAGGCAAGCACATAATTTTAAACATAACTGAGTTTTAAAAAACAGTGATATTGGAAGTGAGGTGAAAGTAATGAAATTATTGTCAACCTCTTACCATTTGCTGTGTTTTTTTTGAGGTTATCTAGAAACTCTTCCAGGAGCTGTGACTGGTTTGGAGGAGGTAATAAACTCTTTGGGTCCCTGGAAATGTCGCCATCTGACCAGGACACACATACGGGTTGCTGAGTTCCACAATGGTTCATTCTCACTGTGAGCATTACACTTCTCTGTGAAAACAGTATCTCCATCTGCCTGAGGTCAAGATCAGACACAGATTCTCCATTTATGCTCAGGATTTCACTGCCTACTCGGAGTCCTGGGAGCACGTGAAAGCAAAGAAGGGGGAAAAAAAAAAAAAAAAAAACAAAAAAAAAAAAAAGATGTAATATAAAACATAAAGGGTCACAAACCAAACCTTATGCTGATTCTTTTTTTTCTTTTTAATTCAAATAGCCTAATTCTACCACAGATCCATTAGAATCCATGGGAGCTTAATTTTTGCTATAATTATACAGACTGATCTCATGCTTACTTTGATAGATGTTAACACATAATACAGCAATCAAGTTGTTTCTGTTTAAAGATGCTACAGAATTGGGTGGGTGGGAGAGCAGCACAGCCTTCAAAAAGATTAGAATAAAGCCACCTCTCACAACCAGATACCACCAGTATGAAGCCCCATAACACATATTTCATTATAAGGGAAGAATAAGGCACCAGTCATGCAGATCAAATTATTCGTGCAAAACTGGAACAACAAAGGATGGAGTTTTTACCAGCTTCTGTGTAAATCTAAACAGTGCCAACTGCTGCCTTTCAAGGTTAGTAACAACAAAACAGACATTACCATCAGGTAGCAAATTAAATCTCTCCCTCCATTTTCTGGGTTTGTTTCTCCAAGAGCAGAACTTGGGTGGTTCTCACATGTGCGGATTAAGAAAAGCAGTTTCTGAGCAGTGTGATGGAGAAGCTACTCACGGAAATATATGCAGAAAAGTGTTCTGGGGAGGAAGGCTACTTTTCATTGCCAGAAAAAGTGGAAGTGATGTATCATAGAAACTGATCAAGCCCATGAGGTTCCCTAGTGTGAGATGAACTCTTTCTCCAGTCTGTTTCTCTGTGCAAAAGCACTTGGTTGGATGACTGAACACAGACCCTGTCTCCAAGGCTGAATAAGAACTCTCCCCACTGTATTGAAAGGATAATTCAGTTACTCTGTTTATACCGTTATTCCTAACATCACATACTTTCCATGGTCTTCAGGAGAGAAAACTGTGAACAGTAAAAGCCAAGAACCATTTCAGACAGCATTATTAAAACTTCTTTAAGTTTTTGGACTTTAAAAAGATAATGAAGTACAGTTTTGAGCATAAACATGATACAATACCTTCCTTGTATGCCAGTCCATCAGGGAGAACATCACTTACAAAGATACGGGCGAGATGCTCATTTTCAGCAGCTTGTGCTGTGACAGCAAAGCCTGAAGTAAGAAAGGTTTAAATCAAATAAAGTTCCTTGGGAACATTTCCCTTTTATTTTGTATATTTAGTAGACTGTACACAAGAAGGAGGATACTTCTCATGAAAACACACTCATGGAGCATACAGAAATTATCACATTCTTTCCCAGTTATCATAAGGCCTATTAAAATTAATAGGACTTTTCAACTCCCAGGAAATGTAATGCTCTGCTATAAAAGAAATACTACATTTCAAAAAAATAATTTCTACCACAACTCCATATGACATTTCAATAACAGGCATGGCTCATCATCATCATGGCTCAGCTAAGAGTTCTGCAGCATGTCCATCAGACATAGAGGTGTCTTAAACAGTTCCAAAAACTGGAAACCCAAACTATAAAGCAGCAGACTATACAGACCAGTGAGTGGGACAGCCTAGAAAGGAACAATTTATAGCAGACTTGCAGCTAAAGAACAGCACAAAGCTGCCTTACAAAGGTATCCTTGCAAGGTATATAATTATTCCTAGGCATAACTGCCTCCCACAGATAAAAAAACCCGTCGGAACTTGTTCCAAAGGACACTTGATACTGTGTCAATGGAGGATCGTACTACCAAAAAAATGGCAGACCTTGACCACGGCCTGACTGATGGTACTTTTATTATCCTGGTAAAGGATTTTTGTTTTCTGACAATTCCAAGCTTGAATTATTTTGCTAATGTACCAAAATTAGAAATTAGACCCTTCCAAGACATAAGAAATGCACTTGCCAGTGTAAAACAACCAGTTTGGGTCTTTGTTATAATGCCTCGAGTCCTATGCAGACTCATACTTGGAGCTATCAAGGATGGCTCTACCCACTCTCAGAGACAGAAAAGTCCTGAAGAGAGAAAGTAAGCAATGAGAAGAATAAAAGGAATTCTTGATGCTTACCATAATCACTTATGTTTTCAGTCTTTGTAAGATGAACATGATAAACATTTAATGGACAAATTTCTATTTCATCATATACCTGTTGGAAAAAAAACATAACACAAGTCATCAAATTATGAAAATGCAAGCATCAAAAGCCAAGATACAGCACGAGAAACAAGCACATTATTCTTTGCAGCAAGACTTGCTGTCTTTACATAGAGAATTGTGTTACTATGTAAGCATCACTGCTATCAGTGAGACTAAAACTAAAGATCAAAACCCCAGCCTGGAGCAGAGACTGACACTCTGCTTTTGTACCAAAAGCCTCACTCATATTCTCAAATAGTTCTTGAAGAGTGTTTGCAGTGCCTAGCCACCCAAATGTGTGAACAAGGATGACAGAATGCAGTCCAGGAACAGCTTTAAAACCTTATTTTAGATCTAAATTTCACATATATATATAGGCAATAATTCAAATGCAGCTGCAGACGAACTTTATCTAAAAGGAGTCACACTTTCCTGGTCTACTATGTATTCGTATGGTTCAGGAGCACAATACTCAGTATTTTCATCAACCAGTCTTCTGAGCTGTAGACCATAGTGTCTTGGCTCCAGCTGTTTCATCTAAGAAAGAAAAAGGATAGACTTTGGAATTTGCTATTTATTTCCAGAATCCTAGAGGACAAAGAAGTGACACAAACACACACAAAAAGCTTCTAAAATCATGCAAGACAATATTCAAAAAGCCATTTTCCAACTATTATTGTGGTATAAACAAAACCAGATGTATTGCTTAAAAGATAAGGTTCAAGAGCAATTTCCATTTTGCCCTATGATCCTCCCAAATCCTTTCATAAATACTGTCTTGGCTATTAGATTAACTGTGCAGCAATATATGTTTCCAAAGATATCACAATTGTTTTCTGTCCTTTTGAACTTAATATTCACAACCACCTTTTTCTGTGACTACTTTCAATGATTCAGTTCTGTTCAGCAACTTTTGCTTCTGATATAGAAAATGTATACGGATGTATGGGCAGTTAGGAGAGGGGATGGGATGGCAAGTAGGTCCCCTAAGGGTTTGCCTTTATTGGACTTTATTTTTATTGCTGGGTTTCATCTATGATCAGAGAGTTTGAGGTATTTTTTTTACCATGAGGTCAAAGCAAAGATCCTGTCTCAACAGGAAGTAAAAGGGAAATAGGAATATTCCCAAAGGATATTAGCGTGAAAGTGCTGAGCCCCTGATGGGAGGCTCTGAAAAATCAGGATACTGGTGAGACCACATCAGAAAACACATCATTTTAGCATATTAATAGAGCAATAATTCTAAAACAGGAGGAATGACAGGATCTCTACCCCTTTAAAGCATCTCTGCAGCTTACGAAATCTAAATCTACTGCATAACTAGTAATTACCTAACATTTTATTACATGTTACAGTTTATGAGTTACGTGTGTTCTGTATCCTGAACAACTGTAGTCAAATGCACAAGATTTTGTACACGTGCTATCCAAAAACCTCAGATGGAAAACAGAACTGAGAATAGTAGAAACCCTATAAAGTATAGGTGAAGGGGAAAAAAAACCACTAAAGAAACCACCAACAACCCCTTTGAACTTTATCCTTATCCACATAACATTCAAACATGTTCTGTTAAGAAGAAAGATTCCTTACACTCACCAGTGCAGAATGAAAATGTAAGAAGGAAAAGAACCAGGACAGATGAGCAGAAAGTACTCAGCGTTAGAGAATGCTTATGAAAAGCTTTACACACAGAATAGAAAGACAAAATAAAACAAAAAAACATTTAAGAAAAAAAAAAAACAAATAATTTGAAACCAAATTTTCATGCGATAAGATTTAATTGAAAATTAAAAGTCAGCTTTACAATTACAAATATTTTGGAATGATGGAATAAGAGAGGTAAGGAATTTCCTTTCCAACTTAATCTAACTTTTATAAATTTTATTTTCTCCATGCATGCCACCTTAAGGACTTAAAAATGTTCCAGCTCTATCATGCCACCTGGTGGCCATGTCATGTCTCAGACACTCCCTTTAGCCTGACAGGGTTTTAAAAGCAAAGCCAAGCATTAAACGTTTTCTCCAGGATTCAATCTCGATCAGGAAAAGCCACAAGAAGTTAATTTCTTCTTTGTGATGCCACAGAGACACACTGAGACTTGGCTAAATCAGTGTGCTTATTTTGATTTAAAAACCTATAGCTTAAAAATCAAATTTTTTTAAAATTGTATGACTTAATTTTTGTTTGTTTGTAACATTATCAGGTGCAAAGAGCCATTAAATTGGGTCCTTTCCTCCATTAGACACTTCAACATTCACTAACTTCAATCCAGTTGAATGAGGTCACCTGTAAATTCACCCTAACCTGTGCCAAAAGCTACAGCTGGATCTTGCACAACACAGGGCTTCTTTTTCTCCTGTTTTTCCCCTTGTGAAGTAAATAAAAATATATTTACTGGTTGTCCAGAAAACAGAACTCAGGGGTAAAAAGTTAGTTTTTCCAAAAATCTTGTTTGCCTAATTTGAGTGACTTGAATCATGATGTTAGGAGCTAAATTCAAGCACTGATACATGTGGAGACAAAAGTGCTGGGTACATCGCGATGTTCTAGAGGTGCTGGTGTTTTCTCTGTAGTTAACACTCATATTTCTAACTTCAACCTGTGATTCAGTTTTCTGTCCCATGAGCTACTATCAATCCCTCTCAAATTGCTGGCACTGACTTTCAGAAGGGAATTTGCTGTTTGAAATTCACAAGTAGAACTGGTATTTAATTAAAAGCTTAAAAAGGTCCTCTAAGAAACAAACATAAGATAACCTTTGTCACAGCAGTCTTAACTTTGTCTTAATTTCCTGCCATTAACTCAACCAGTCCCTGTTGTTCCTCTGTGATTAATTTGCATGGAACAATAGGGTTTGCTGCAAGGAGTCCACACGTGCTGAGATTCATCATGGGCTGACTACCTGGAAAACTGTCTCTGCTCTTTAAGTAGCCACTGTGCACTGTCTTGAGCAACATCTTTTAAGGACCTTTCCACAATCCTGCTACCTTGACTACAACACATAAATAACACAACTAAAGGAAAGAGAGCAATGTGTCTTGAGACAGTGACAGGGAGATGCTGGTATTATATTATTGTGTAATATTAATGTTATATATTATATCGTTATTCTATTATTATCACTATTTAAGCATCCTGTGATATACTACGTTCCTTCTCAAGTCCACAGCTATTAATAAGGTGCAATTGTGCATGAAAAATAAGTACCTTGCATGCCAAAGACAAAACGTCCTCCACCCTGTGCTCTGGCTTGAGTGTCAGCGCCACTCCTTGGCCGTCACAGAAATGAACATATGTCTGTGTTTCCCAAGCATTCTCCTTCTGGATGCTCTCTGGCACTGAGCAGTAGACATTCAAAAAATCATCGACTTGCTGCTGAAACAAGAGAGAAATATACAACATATGTGGTTGTTAAAAAAACCCAAACAAACAAAAGCAGAATTGCATTAGCAGTTTGCAGTGATTATGCATTTAGACACGGTGCTGTGAATTTCCAACATGGCAAGCCAGGGAAAGAGTTCTGTTACCTGCTCTCATTCACTATCGAACATCTGATTTTCTAGAGCTCAGATTGCACTTCCTGTGCATTCCCATTATGGGATATTATGCCTTTATCTCATGCTAATTGTTGATTTAACTCAATGTGGAAATATGTAATTACCTGGTATTATATCACAGTGGAAATAAATCTTGAAGAATTGACTACTACAATGTTACCCAATTAACAAATGTAAAATAACTCAATAAACAAAATTACTGTAATTTTGACAGAAAATGTCAATACAGTAAACTTCCAGCAGAGAGCACTGTGGAGCAAGGCTAGTCATAACATAATAAAGGACGAAAACAGGAATAAAGTGCTCCTCTTCTACTTACAGTTTAAGAACATATTGTTTCATACGCAGCACAGGGTATTTTTCTGCTTACCATTTTGCTTCACATCCTCCCTCATTCCAAACCCACTCCGTCTGATCAAATAACAACATCCACCCTGAATAAATTCCCTGTCACTTTCTCACCCTTCACTTTCACACTTTCTCCTGTACTGCACTTCAGGCTGTATGCTTCAAAGGAAGTCACACAAGGAGAAGAAAAACACCAACACCTGTTCAAAATTTGGAGTTTCACGTGTATATTTGGGTCTGCCTATTCAGCACATCATTGAAATACCCACACCAAGACATTTGAGTTTATGCAGAATAGGGTCCCTTGGTTTCCCATGCAGTCACTGGAAAGGGACAATAACCCCATGAGGTGGCAGTACTGCTCCCCAAGACATATCTTAAGATATCCTGAACTGTTCTCCAGAGTGCCTACCTCCTTAATGTTTTTTCTTAGTATTTTTGGTTGGTTGGTTTGTTGGACTGAGGGATGTTGTTGTCTACATAAAGATCCTTAATTATGCAATTCTTTCTCCTCTCCTCAGGAACACAAGCCCAGGGGTGCATTGCAATTAAAAGCTGCTGTAAAATCACTGCACAGGGACTTGCATCCCTTGTTGCAGTCAGCAAAGTTATTGACAACAATCTACCAGTAGCAACAGAAAGACCAATTTTATTTTGTTTTTCCAAATAACAACTGTGGCTGTGAAAATGATGAAGCAAGCAATCCTATCCAGGTAATTACCAAACAATGCAGAAATTCAGGTTGCCGCCAACCAGAGTGTGGCATAGTAATAATTTAATGCCAGAGTAACACAGGTTTGGTGGAATAATATTAATGAACTAGTGGCATTCGTGAATCTTGTCTGTCTTGCTCAACTGTCCCTTTTAAGTAGTTGAACACAAAATTTCAATTAACACAGGTGCATGGAAATCCTTCTAAAATCCAATTACCACTACTTATACAAAACAGGAATCATGTTATGCTACTGCAATTAATGCAGTGATGAAATCTCCACCAGGTGAAGTTTGACCTTGGCGCCTGTTGTTACAGACTGCTCGTAATACTGGTGATATTGAAGAAGATAATTCTCATAGAAGCATAGCTCTCTCAGCACTAAATCACGTGCCTGGCAATAAAAGCTGGCCTCCATCCATGGTGTAAATAACAGAAAGGAGAAAGGGGGCAAGACAGGAAGGCTGCAAGAGTTTAGCACAAATGAGTCAGACTGAATTCCCTGGCGGCTTCCTCCAGGGAAAACCAATGCTGTGCTTGCCTCAATGAGGGAGATGCTCCCAGCAGCTCAAAGGTTTGCAACTACACAATGGTTTATTGCACTGCAACAGTAGCTGTTCAAATCTGCGTAACTGAAATAAATGTCACTATTGCCAAAGATAAAAAAACTCAAACCTTAAATCATATGAGAACTAGGTTCAAGGCCACTTTAGCATAAGCTTTTAGGATAGGAGAGAAAGCACTGGAGACAATGTGAGATATGGCCATTCCTTGCCATGTACACTGATGCTCAAGCATACAACTTGAGATAAACTCGCCTCTGTTATTAACCATGACTATGTTCCTTAACAGCAGTCAAGGTACTGTTGCTTCATCCACATTTTCCATCTCAGAAAATCTGGCATGAAAAGGATTTTTTTTTCCTGTTATGCCTGCAGTGACTAATTCCACAATAGTTCATTCATTCATTGCCACATAAAGTTATAACAACCCATCCAATTTTCCAGCAAGAGGCGCCAGGATTTGCAGACTGTCACACGTTGTGCCACAAGGCTGTTGCAGGACCAATAGGTTACTTCATAATTTCCTCCCACTACTTGCCTCTGCTTTATCATCCTTTTCAGGGAGAATACAGCCTCCCTAGCAGACTTTACTATTTGTCATTTGCTACCCTCCTCAGACAGCATTTTATAAAAATTTTGATGCTATTTCTGTTTGGTTTTTGTGTTTTGTGTTTTGTTTTGTTTTTTTCATTTTAAATCAGCCAGTGAAACCAGGCTGATGTCAGAGTAACGGTTTTCAGAGTTATGATGAATCATTTCTGAGTTGTTGTATGATTCATCAAAATGTCAGGATCTTAAAAATGCCTACGCTATATTTAATATCCATTGAAAAAAGGTTTTAGAAATAGGGTTGAGATAATAAGAATAATAATGTTTTTCTAGCTCCACAGCTCTGCTCAGCACCTAAATTGTGTGGGTTTTTCTAGCCTTGAAACACAGCCCTGCTAAATTCGTAAAATCCTGGCCCAAAACCTGCAGCCACATTGCCCTCCTGCCAGTCCCCCGCTACCTGGGAAACAGGGCTGTAAGCCCCTGCCTGTATTTGGAGAAAGCTGCTCCATCTAGAGCTGGGACGAGAAGACAGACCTCATCCCTTCACCAACACAGCACTAAAGGGAGAGGACTTAATTTTGCTTGCTCCCTTGTGCCTTCAAAAACATTTCTCTGTCTCCTCAGAAGGGTTCAAGAAGAGCAAAGGGTTCAACAAGAGCTTCTGTTAGGCCAGAGAACAGGAGACCCACAGCAGACCCTCTTGCATATGTAACTCCATCATCTCTCTCTCAAAGGAGGTCAGCATTCAACCGAGGGACTGGTGTTGCAGCCCTTCAGGAGAAACCTTCAGGGGTTGCACCCACGGATTTTGCTACCTCTCATGTGGCAAACCTTTCCATGTTTTAACAGGTTTGAACAGGAACAAACTGTTTGCTGTCTCTGAGATGGGACATGGACGTCATTTCATACCACACCCAATTCTACATTTTGTAAGGGTTCTCTACAGTAGATAATTTCAACCAGAAATACCTCATAATTATAATTTATTTCGAAAAGAGAGCAGTGATCTGCTTTAAATACTTTCCCGTCCCAAGAAATAAAAAGCAAGTGGTCAAGTAACAAAGGGAATTGGCGTGTTTCAGTACACTTTTTCAAAGAACACACAAAACATGAAGATACTTTCAGGAGCCAAAACAGCATTATAGGATTAGGTGCTGTCAGTGAGAGATGCCTCTCCCAGTAGTATAACTTCTGCATAATTATATATTTTTTTCTTAGCTAGTCACTAAATTAATGCACTTGATGAGAAAATAAACCATGTAGTACATAATGATATCAAAAATCCCCATAAAAATCCATGAGACATTATGAACTTTATCCAAATCTTCCTCACAAGAATCATTACAGCTCTTCATTACAGTTAATCATTTTTCAGAGCAATATTGCATTTTAAATGCAGAATTTGGCTTTTCATCTAATACCTGGTATACAAACTCAGCTAAAATGGAACAGTGCTGTACAATGATTTTTCAAAGTCTTCCTTCAAGATTTAAACTGCATCAGGCAAATATATGGTTCAGGCCACAAAGGAGGAATAGGGACAGGGGGGTAGATGGGAAGAAAAATACCGCTTTGAGTCTGAAACATTTTGCCATTAAAGAAATCCAGCTATACCATTCGAAAACAAAGTCCAGAAACCCTGTGCCTAAGACTTAATTTGACTTTTTTATCCTGCAGAAGCCTACTGAGGGAGAAGGATACTGTCTACATAAGCCCTGCAGCACACAGAGAATATTCAATGCTCCTACAGGCATGCAGTTATGGGTTTTGGAGTGTCTCGCTTTGCTTCCAGACTAGGGGACGGTGGCGCTATCCCCCAGGGAGGCTGTAGTAATGGAGAGGGTCTGTGACTGAGGCCGGGCAGGGACAAGCAGCAGCTCTCCTCCTTGGCACCAGAGAACATCAATCACAGCTGGATAATGCTGGGGGGAGGGAGGGATGCTGCATCTTCTCCCTTTACTTGGGCAATCTCCAGCTATACATCAATTCGCACTTCTCTGATGGTGTGCTCTACAGACTTACCTAGATTTTATTGCCTTTATACTCAAAATACAAAGGTTCTGTTGACGTAGGCAAAGGGGAGAAATATACCTTGGGTTTTGTCATATCCCTGGAAGCCATCAAGGTCAGATTGGATGAGACCCTTAGCAGGCTGATCCAGTTGAAGATTTTCCTGCTCATTGCAGGGGGGTTGGACTAGATGACCTTTAAAAGTTGCTTCCAACCCAAACCATTCTATGATTTGCCATACTGTGAAGGATGCTTTCAAACAAGTTCAATCCCAAATCTCCCTCAGACAGTGTACAGACTATACAAATAGTACTGTGAAGAAGCTTCTAGAGTTTTGTTTTGTTGCTTTTTTTCAAAAACTACCATGAATGTTCAGAAACTTATGTTAAAGGGGTTTCATTAGCAGAATTCTAATCCTGTCATCCAACAATAACTACATTTTATGAATCTTTCTGGGGTTTCTGATCCAGCACCATGATACACTTAGTGAAATACATTCAAGAATTTAAAAACATCATGATGCAGAATGATGACAGGCATATCTTACTTCAGCAGAGTTGGCTGAATTCTGGACACCAGCAAATCCATGTCCTCCAGCTGAATCAAAAACCTATTGAAAATATTACAGATAAATAAGTAGGTTAAACAAATAAACATGTTTATTTCTTACCTGCGTTGGGTAAATCCTTTGAAAAAATAATAAAAATTATAAATGAATTAATAAATATATATAAACCTGCTAAACCCCAGGGATCTTTTTGTACTTTTTATTGCTTTATTCAGACTAGAAGTAATAAATACAAATCTCTCTATATAAAGACAATTTAAGCAGATTTTCTCTTTCAAGGTACATGCACATTCAAATATGTATAAAGCTATTAATGGCCTTGTGGTTTTTTTCAATCTACTATTTAGCAATGAGATTAAAATAATTTATATTCAAATCAGGCACTACACTGGAAATTAAAAGTTTTTCACCCTTTGGGATTTCAAGGACCTATTTCAAACCATTGTTGTTGGTTTCTAAAACTTCCTACCCTACAGTTTTTCATCTCTTCTAACCAAGCAGTTTGTTTGACACTATTGACTGAAACTTTTAGATTAGCTTTAAAGGTATACTTGACCCAAACCCCACACTATTAAGTAATGAAAATAGCTGACTACTGTGTCTGCTTTGGAAGTGATGAAAGGAAAAACTGAGATGTACATTGCCCATCTGTTTTGGAAGTTTAAATATTAGCATCTCACAAAGGTGTTAGGTGTTATTAACAAAATTTTTTTTAAATCCAATAAATGAATATAATCAGATATTTTGGTGATAAGGCTGGTAAAATCACAAGGATAGATTTATACAGTTTATGCAGGATATTGAGATTTGCAAGTAATAACATTACCAAGGTGCAAATATAAACAGTGTTTTTTAACTCCTTCTGCAGACAAAAAATCAGGACAACATCAGACTTACATCCAAGCTTTTTTTTTTCGTTTTTGGTACTAGCAAAAGCCTTCAGATAATCCAAGACAGCAACAAACTCTCTCTCAAGATTTTATACAAAAGACAGTTTGTGCCAATGCAAATAAAGGGCACCACTTCTGAACTTGCTTGTCTCACCCACAGATGTAATCAAAGTATTTTATTGCTTATGATTTCTCAAGCAGTTCACCATTGAGACATAAGAAAGCAGATAAGCATTTAAGAAACTGAGGATAATGTGAGCCTAGACATCCCCCATCTGCTACAGTGCAGTTTTATTAACTGATTTGTAAAGGACTGAGCCATTTCATTAATGTTTATGAAAGCCTCTGAGCATAGAAACTCTGAACATTTTTTTAATTAGTGCCATAAAAATAAACAAGATAAAATTAAAAACTTCTCTGATACAACAATGTTCAAGAATATACCATCTGATTTTATAGCTAGGGTACAGCAGACTAAAACATACCAGCTGCAGTCAAATGAACTTACATCCAAGAAAGCATAACTTTTTTTAAATCTATTGTTTGACAGAAACATCAGAAGACAATGAGCAGAGAAGTGAGCTCCACTTTTCTGCATAATCCAGCTTCCCAGTGGGCTGAGAGAGACAAGAAAGCCTCAGGCCTATTCTGATTTTGATATAGAATTATGTGCACAAGTCTGAGCCAGGTTGTGGTTCTCTTTTCAGCCACCTTCTAGGTTCATGGGTCAATTTTTAAGCCATGCCTTTAAAAATTCCTCACTTTTATGGGTATGAGTCATTGCAGGGTGTTATTCATATGCAACACTCAGCATTTACATTTCCTTAATTTTACTGTAGGATGTTTAAATAAAAAAAAAATCAAGAACCTCGGCTCGCGTATGAAAATGAACACATTTTTTGGCCTGCTGGTTGCAAGGTTTGAAATAGGAAGGGTGAAGACTCCCTAGGGGCACCTCTGCCTGTGACAGGGCTCCCTTCTCTGTGCTCGGAAAAGCACTGGGAGTGCAGCAGGAACCTCCTCTCCTTGCCAGAGATATAAGATTTCCTGTCCCTGAGCTCCACAGAATCCCCTTCACGGGCTATAAAGCACGTGAGAAGACGTATTATCCAGTTAAAAACAGCTCAAGGTATCACCTGGGAAGAGAGCTAAGGGGGCATAATATCCCTTCCCTCAGACCTCGTATTAATAAAGAAATAGAGGTGCAGGACTCACAGACCAGACTCACCTGCTAGGGAATACAGGAGAAATTATGTGAAAACGATGATTTGGAGAAAATTTCTCCTTCCATTCCTTCTTTTGTAAGACAGACTTGAGTTTTATGAATCAATTTCACTATGTTAACACATTTCAATCAATATGCTACAATGTGTAACAGCCATCCAAAGAAGGTTAATGCCAGTGTAACACATAGATATTTACCTATTAAAAATACAAACCACTAGACCAGAAAATCCTTACGTGTTATTTTGCAACACCGAAGCTGTTGCATCAGCTGTGTGACTACTGCAGGATATATACAGATAGGTTTGCTTAAATATTCCACAACAGATTACCAGACATGCAAGAACAGCCAATTTCAAAGTGCTGATGATAGATCTTTGTCTAATTCAATCAAAATACGAGGGCCAGGGAATGACAGGAACAAAGTTACCTAATGAGCAATGCACAAAATACTGCTTTGCAAGAGTAACTGCAGACCTGTCAGAGACAAGTAAAAACAGTAGTGTTCTGAGTGTGGGTGCATGCCTTCTGCCTCACCGTCAAGAAGTGTCTCCGCTCTTATTCACCTTTTTTCAGGGAAAAGACAGTAAACATTTGTTTCTCATATAACTGTGCTTTTACGGAGAAAACACAGACTCCTGAAGTGTGGGGTTTACGTTAAATGTGTGCACAGGCTCTTAGTTTCACAAAGAGAAAAAGTTGCTGTGAGATGCCGCGGTTTCACCAGCAATGCAGCTCTTCAGTGGGGGCATGCATCAGCACAGCCCCTCTCCCAAGAGCCAACCTGACCCAGCACATCAAAACTGCACCAAGCCTTCAGCTGCTGTAAAGTGGCCTGGAATTATTTGTCAGCTGTCTACACCAATGGCAGACCTCCTGCATGACAGCAGTCTTCTCCTGTTGGCTAAAATGTACTTCCAAGCAGTGTGTGTTGCTCTGAGAGGCCATGTCAAAAATGGCTGTCTTTGCAGCAGTCTCTCCTCTTTTCCCCTTAAAGACTCACCTGTGTTACTCTATAATGAATTGCAACAGTACTTCAGAGTCCCAGTCATAAACAAGCACACACTTTTAAGGACTGTGCACACAGGCTATCTCCAAAGAAAACCTACTTTCAGCTTGCAATGTGTCAGAAGAGAAGTTTTGTTACACACTCAACCTTGATGGTCTTGTGCTGCTGATAATTAACCTACTGGGTCAAAACCTGTCATTCACCAATCTTATTTATCACAGAGAAACCCAAAATTAGATATATACTCTTCACAAGTGGTGATCCCATTGCAAGTCTGCCACACCTACTGAAACCTTGGATGCAGATATCTTCTACCCTGTGCACCACCAGCACCTCGCAGGAGGAGCCCCAGGAGAAACAGGCCATTCTATGCTCTCCACAGCAAATAAGATCTACCTGAGTTATGGAAGGTCGCTTTTCTTTTCCTTTTCTTGCCAATGTGTCCAGTCCTTTGAGTGAAGAAAATAAACCCTTCTTATTTCGAACCCTTTGTGACAGAGAGAGGGTGCGTTTCCTGAGAGCAGCTTCATCCCTGGAGCAGATCTATTTAAACACAGAGACAGGCCTTCCTGTATCACTCTCATAACAACAAAATATTGACAGTTTTTTTGACCTGAGGTATCAAATGAGGGTTACTTCTGTTCACTTCAATGTAATATGCCAAGGAATAAGGATAATGTTTTAAACTTTCAGCAGTGACGCTTGTTTTGGTGATGTGGTAGTGTAATTTTTTTATCATGGGGCAAAATTAGAAGACACAGGAAAGGAGGAACTGAGAAAATACTGCTCTGTACAACAAAAGTTAACAAAAAGGCTTTGAAGAAGAATGATAACCTATCATTCAGATACAAAATTGCTAGAGGAGGACTCTCAGTGCCAAACATCAGAGATAAATGTGCTATGGCATTGAGTTATTAACAAGCAATGGCAGAAAACCACACAGATAAAAACAGTGGCAGAGAGAAACACATTCCCTGACAGGACTTTCAGTATCACTGTTCAGACTTCACATGCAGCAAATGTGGTCCAGACCTCTTTGTCAAGATCAGCCTCGTAGCCCTGTTAAAGAGCAGAGGTGAACCTGCTACTGCTGTACTTCCCTTGAAGCTAACAGAGTGACAACAGGTTACAGAAGCTGAGGATCTCACTCACTCTTTAGAAACACAGCCCACAGTTCCTAAAAAAGGGAATTATAATTTTGATTTGTCTCTAGTTTTAGTCTATGCTAAGAATACTTCTTTTTTAGGAGGGACTTCAATTCTGAAGTCCTTGGGGGCCAAAAGAAAAGCCCTGAACATATCCTGTAGAGAAAAATTTGCAGTCACAGAACAGGCAGAAATGGCGAGAAAGAAACAGGGCTGTCTAAGCAATGTATGTGGGTGCAGCCATGCATTATCCCAGCACAATTCCACATCTAAGCACAATATTAATGATGGCTTTTTGTCACACGCCCATGAAAAGTGCATTCAAACTTACCAGTGCATGGAATGATGAGACAGAGAAAATGCCAAGCCTTCCCAGTGCCAATTTTGAAGGACGACTGGCAGCAGCCAACAGGCTCTTTGGGTTTGGGAGTTCTCCACCTTGCAAGCTAGCTAGGTAACATCGCATGCGGAAAAGGTCCATGTTAAATTTTTCCAGGTTTTGTTCCCATTGCTGGATCTGTTTAGATAGAAGAGACAATTAAAAGGGCAAAAATGTCTTTGTGGGCTGCACTGAAAATCTGAGCTCTTCCCTAAACCCATAGTAAATTACTTTCATCTGGTAGTATAAGGATTAGATTAGTTATTCCCTGCCAAAACACATTCAGTCATATTGTGTTACATCAACGCAAAAGATGACTTAAAATAAAACAAAGCTGGTGGTCTTAAATGCATACTGACAAGATGAACATACCATGAACTTTGGATAGTTTGATAGCCACAAAAGCAGTTACATAAAAACACAACCCTGTGGTTCATGAAGGGTTTTTTTTTTCTTCCCTCCGTCCCCTTTTTGGAAATTAGTCTTGATTGTTTTAGCTTTGATTGTCTAGTTGGCTGTCTGAAAGCAAAGTGGCACAGATACATTAATGCACCCTGCAAAGTGAAGTAGCTACAGTGGTAGGTCCTGCTCGTTCTTTAAAGCTATCCTATGGCTTCTCTAACTGTAAACAGGAGACAATACTCATGGTTCTTGCTCTTACTAGTAGGGTAAGACATATGTTCAGGCAGGCTGCAAACAACCAGCTACGTAGATACAACACAAACCACTGGACCAAAAGCAGGAATGTACATATGCAGGTTTTAAATATATCTAGCACAGGTACACGCAGACGTAACAACTTAATCCAGTTTCTATGTAAAATTAAGAAAGTGAAGACTCATTTATTAGACAAAGTTCTGAATCAAGGCTTAGATGACAGATTCTAAGTATTGGTGTAAATACAGACTCATTTAAACAAACACATATTTGCATGCACTGCATCAAAGTCAAATTTTGCTGTTCCTTTCCCCAGCTTACAAATTGGTTGTTGCAGCTAAAATCTGTCCTGCAGATTGTACAATTAACGAAAAACACACATTAATACCTACAAATAGTACAAGTAAAGAAGTCAGCAAGGACATTGACTCAGGGCAGAAAAGGAATGTCCATTTGGTTAACACACATCAACTTCATGTACTGAAGACTGGTAAAATCCCCTGACAATGTTGGTATTCCAACGGCAGCTCCAATGACTGCATGTTGGCTGTTCAACAGGTGGTTTAGGGCTGTGGAGAAAGTTGGTCACGTTTTCTCTAACAAGATTTGGCTTTCTCTTTTGCTGGCACACCCTGACTGTCCCTCATGCACAGGACATTATCACCTTCCACTGAGATTAGCCAAGGCTGGGACACCTTCGTGACTCAGGAAACAAGCTGACAAATATAAAAATCTCAGGTGAACTATGACCTGTAGGCTCATCTAGAAGCAAAATTAGTTCAGGTTCCTTATAATGTTGTCAAATATCACAAGAATTAAACAAGTATCTTGCCTCTTTACTGTAAACAATGAAGAAATAAGCAATAAAAGGGTGAAAAAGGCCCTGTGAACAAAATGGTGCTAACGTTTGTGCTACAACTGATAGAGACCCTTCCTAGTCCAGCTTCCTTACACATGTGCTCTCAAACTGTGGCATCAGCTATGGCTGTACTTTTGGAAGTAAGAGGTGATCTTATTTGGCAGGTAGGGCGAAGAAAGGGAAGACAATATACCATTTTCGTACAGCTATGAATACGAAATTTTAGTTTACAGTACACTTACAAAATCTTTCAAAGAATAACTCTTAAAAGCAAAAGAGAGAATTTACAAAAGCTTATCATGAGAGCAATTCTCAGAAGTCCAGTGACAAGGGACAGAGACATACATATAACAAAGATGCCTCATGTAATCTCTCACCATAGACATTCAAAACATGAACCTTTTGCACTCCAGAAAGAATAATCTTTTCTTTTCCTTGGGTTTATTTGATCATTGCCCTTTTTTTGCTTTCTCTGTGCTCTCAGACACTCTTCACAGAGCATTTTTCTGCTTGCCAGTACTTTAGACATGGGATGACTCCAAAAGGAGGTTACAAGATGAGCTCTTACTCTGTGTCAACACCTAACCAGACTGAAAACATGGTTGTCAGCTTTTCACAAAGCCAATAGCTACAAGCTCAGGTGATGTCTTTCCCTTTGAAATGACACCTCCTGTGTGTACAGTGCCAAGACAACTTTTAACAGTGCAGGAACAGAGCAGGGCTTGTTCTGGGCACTGCTAGAGTGGAGCATCTTGTCCCCATTGGGCACAGGCTTAACACAGGCATCCTTGTGTTTCGTAGGCCTTCCTCAAAATCCCCATTAAACACTTGTACTAAGTTGTATTTTAAAATAAAGATAATCTAAGAAGGGGGAGTGGGTTACAACATGAGGGCATGCTGAAGAAATAATTAAATTACAATGTTTATCAGCCATGCAGGATACTAGCTAATCAGCTCCAAAAGCATTGGTAATCACAACGTTACATTTAATGGCATTAGCAAAAGCTGTAGGCAAGGAATTTCTGAGATTGTCTTGTAGCCTTATCAAAACCAGGGATGTCTGGAACCAATTGGAGACCAGGAACCAATACCAGCTGCTATTTGTCTAAGCCTTTTAAACTATGATAATTCTTCCTAAAGATTTATATTCTTGAAGACTAAACAGGGGAAGCACACAAATAAAAAAGCAACAACTTCAAAGCACAGTATGACCTGGTCCATGAAGTTAATTTACAGCCTGCAGACTAGCTGCTGCGATCCTTATTCTGCTATTGTGTGAGGCAAATCTCTGCCCCACGTGGGAGGACTGCCCAAAAGACGGCTCAAGGACTTAACTTCATCATGCACAGACAAAACGGCCCTTTTGAAATCTGCTCAGAAGCAAACAGGAAGAAGTGGATGCACCAGACAGCTGTTGGAGTGGGAATGGGTGACAAAGGCTAACAGCAGCATGAAGTGAGTCCACAAAGAGATAAGAGATATGGCCCAATGTGAGGCACACCAAAACAAGCGAGCACACATAAAATACGAAAGCATTAAAGGCTTTATCCAGAGGAAAGGGAGGATGTCATTCTCAGTCTCAGCAAATGTTAAGCAAGGATTCCTGAGTTTAGTGGCAGTATGAAAGAGCTTGGGAGAAAGGCAAGAAGGGGCCACCCAAATAAATATACTGAACCTAATAGGACCATGCAAGGTAGAAAGAAAAAGGAAGCTGTGGCAGGGACCTAGAAAGGAGTAAACTGTGGGAAACCTTGAGACACCAGGAGTAGTCATGCAAGTCTGGTGCAGGGAAAAGACAGTAACTATGTGAGGGGATGAGCTTTTGCATCAAAGACTTAGTACAGGAAAGAGTTATTAAGACTTAACGCAAAAAGAAACATCAGCATGGTACTTTTAGCAGTACTTCAGCAGCAATGATAATTTTCAGAACATAGTCAATTCTCCTTCAGGTTAGTGAAAAATCTATCCAGACATTGAGAAACAATTGCAAATTAATTACATTTTAAACCATGCACACAGAGGAGCTAAAGGAAGTTGCTTGAGAAGAGGCCTCTCTCAATTCAATAATCCTGCTAGGTTTTCTATAGGCGCAGGAGCTTGGGAAAGACAAGGGGTAAATATATTCACACCAGACAACACAGACCAGTGGTTTCCAGCAGGTGACAGCATCCATAGTACTCTATGTGCTTTACAGTTGTCTCTTCAGGTGACATTTACAGTGGTACCACCACCTCAGCTGGAACATGGTTAGGGATTGCAGACTGTAAAAGGGATGGCCTTGATGTCCCAGCAAAAGCAGTGCCAACAGCATGGTTCAGGGATAGTCCCTGGCCCGTTGTCCTTCGTACACTACAGAGCAAACAGTATCTTTTTTTGGGGGGTGGGGGGAGGCTGAGGAAGAACTGTCTCATTTTCAAACAGGTGTTCTGTGCAAAGCAAAAAGAGCTCAGTGTAATAAACTCAAACCAGTACATGAATAGTGTAAAGCAGTGCCAGGAATGACACCATATCAACTCAATGTAGCAATACTTCAAGGACCTAGAAGAAGGATGGAAGATACTTCCTGGACAGCTCATCTGACAACACCACCCCAGTTTTTCACTTGGCACCTATTTAAAGCAGCACAAAAGAAGAGATGCACAGGGAGGAGGTCCTTCTCTCAGCGCTTAGCCTTCAACACTGATTTTATTTAGCAATAGCTCTTATACAATGTAGAAACACAAGCACCTCACTGACACAATTAATTATCTATAGCAATAAAAGAGTCAGAACTTTTCCCTACACAACATCTTATTTCCAGATGGAAACTGTAAGTTGATGTAGGGAACTCTATGGATTGAAAAGAAACTTCTGCTGCTGTTTCATACGTAGAGCTTTTCAACCACATTACAAACAACACCAAACTCTTTGCATTCCAGTCTCTGGTTCTCAGACACAATTCATATTGTACCCATCTGGAAAAATGAGTCACTTGGTTTCTGGGGACAAGGAACAGATTTTTATTGTCATTAGTTCCTGAAGAGAACTTGAAGAAGCAAAAACATGATTCTTCAAGAAATTCCATCACTTTAAAAATGCCACTGAGATACTATCAGAACTTCTAGCTCAAAGAAATAAAAAGGCAACATAGTAGAGTACAACAACACTGGTGTGCAATTAGCAATACTTTATTCTTCATTCTGCCTGGTGACTTAAAAAAAGGTTATGAAATCTTCCTGAAATAACAAGACTACTTTTTTTTCAATAAATGCCATCTTTTCGATTGTTTTGGAAGGACAGAATTTGCATAATTTCTAACCATAATTTCTAAACAGAGAAAATCTTATTCCAGTACTACTGATAGCAAAAAAGTGCACACACGTGCACTCAATTTACATTCTTGTTGATAATCTGATCGAAATTGATGGTACCACATGTATTTCTATAGCTAGGGATGTAAGTAAGAAAGCCACTAAACTTTATTACCCAGCTGCCCCTCCCCAAAACCCAGACCTCCAGTCCTTTCTGCACACGCTAGGCCACCAGCTTTATCATATGAGATAATGCTATGCAACTCTATATTCAGTAATAGTTTATTAATTTTTCATTATTTTATGCAAAATCTTCACAAAACAAAGATGGAAATTCACTTAACTGTAAAACAGTAACTACAGTGCAGGGAGATTGGAGATGAACTTCCCCACCTTTCTGGCTGCCTACTCACTTCATTCCCAGTCTACTACTAGGAAAGAAAAGCATTTTGCTAATGATGTAGGGAAGAACCATTCTTACTGAAGAGTGATACCTGAAAAGAAATTGTACTGAATGTCTCATGAAGCAAAGCTTTGCTTTAGCCAGTTCAGAGACCACACAAACTGAAGATCTGTTTTAAGAAGTTTAGACAATGGTTTTTTTTTAGTTTAAGAGGATATGGAAGAATAAAAAGTTACTGTGTACTGTAATTCAAATTGAATTTGTATGTGGCAATACTGGCATATGCTAGCAAAGTTTCCTGTAAAGATTATCTTTGAGTGTTGTTATTGTGAATTTTCATCTCAATGTCAGACAATATTTCATCAGATGTTTTATAGAAAGCTAAGACATGAAATCTGGGCTTTGTGGAGCCTGAAAAATAAATTCCCAGACCTATTTCAATCATCTTCTTCAAATATGAGAGAAAAAAAAAAGGAGTCAAGTAAACTAAAAAAAAAATAAATAAAGTAATGAAGTTATGCTCTTTATAAAAAGCTGAAGATCACTACAGAGAAGGGAAGAAAGGTCCTACTGGATTTAATGACTACCCATAATAAACAGACCATCATCTTACTGATCCCCTTATTTTTTTATGGTAACTACCTTTAGGTGGAGTACACATATAAAAACTTCCAGAAAAAATATCTCCAAGCATGTGCCTGTTCTTCTCATTAATGCCTCATAGCTTCAGTGCCTGCAAGTAAATACCTATGTTCAAAACCCATCTGATCAGTAAGTTAAGTATCATGTGCACAGAAAATATGAATCACATCAGAAACATCTGAATAGCCTGGAAAACATTATTATACCAACATATTAAAATCTGAAAACTCCAGATGCTTTCAACCAACTATTATTCATACTATTGTTCTAAAGTGAGACACCATGATAGACTTATCTACCAAGTACATAAAGGAGTACACCCAGGGCTGCAGTGTCCTCACTACAAGATAGATTTTCCATCCCACTAACACCACTTCTATAGGCAGACGCAGCTCCACTTTTGACTTAATGTTCAACATTTTGTTAAAAGAGTTCTGAATAAATGCTAATAATCCCTTTCACTGACTTCCCTAGCAGTTCGACAGGGCTCCATATTCACAGCAAACACTCTGGTTTCTCTAGCAGGTTAAACATCTAGGAAAACTACATTTTCTTTTTAAAGACAGGCTTTGAAATTCATCTTGGTACCAGGGGATTTTCAAACTTGCTACCTTTTGTCCTAATTCTCTTCAGTGTAGGGCAGAAGTTATATGCTGGAGGAATACCACCACCCACAACACATTTATTTCATGTAGTAATAAAAACATACATGGCTGTGGGTAGTATGTGCAGACTTGAGATTTCCAGCCCCACTGCCAGTGGCCAGTGGCTGCTGTACATGCACTGCTGTTGCAGATACTTGCTTCATTGATCTCTTCTAAAATGACCAATATTGCCCATAGCTATGTTAAGGGCTGTCATTTTCTCTGAAGCTAAGTCCGTTATTATTATTGGACCAGTAAACTCAGATAGGGAAAATCCCTCATGTAAGCCACAAGGCTGAAGACATTTCCCAACCAGTTTGATAGCATGAAGTCTCTAAAATAATTATTTCCACTGGAAAACAACATTTTCCCTGTAATTTTTCTGTTTGCACTTCTGTCTAGCACTGGCTTTATCCATTAATAGCCTTCAAATTCACCAGATTTACAAGATAGTATCAGATGAGCTTCTCCAGTCCATTTGATGAACACCAAAAAGAAGCATGTGAGTGTATCAAAATACCTATAGCAATTTTAGAAGTCCAGGTTTCCTCAATAAAACTGATAAAGGTGATGGCAACTGTGAAACAAGCAAAGGTTTTGCTCTCTTGTAAAGCCCTAGTTTTATTAAAATATTAAGTCTTCAGCAGAGAAGATTGGTTTTAAATCAATGCAGATGCAAAAGAAAATAGTCAGATGAGGTTGGGTGGTTGCTTCTCAGAGGAAGGAAAAGGAGAAAGGCTACAGAAATCAGAGTTTCCAAAATAATTCCCCAGTGGGAACAAATCAAGACTATGCTTCATCTTTCTACATAAAAAACCACCATGTTCCTTCTGAAGTCAATCACGCTATTTCTGCTGACTTTCCAAAATAAATCCCTGGTGAAGCTTTCCAGTACAGAATGCAGGACATGCTTATAAGCTACAGTATTGGCAATATTATGTACTTCAGCATGGAGGAATCATAACTGCCACTGAATTTACACAAAATCAAACCCAGAACTGATATTCATCTTGTTACTCAAAAAGACAAGCTAAACAACCACAGTTAAACAACTGAGCTACATATATGTGAACTATTCCCTTAGGAATAATGTTTTCTCAATATCGTTAGCTTACTAAGTATACTAAGAATTATAGGTTACTAATTACTTTAAGATTTTCTTTTTTCTTTGCAAAAGCCAATCTCTGAGAAAACAAATCAGAACATTAGGAAACCCAATTATCTATTGACTTTTCTCTGAAGTGACTTTGCCAACAAACCTTTAGAAATTATAAGGAGAGATTTTAAAGAGACCAAAGGGATCAAGAATGGAGAAAAATCTCGTAAATTTATTTTTTGCTAACTAGTGAATGTTTGCAATTATCTACTTCATTCTTTGTGTCAATGGTTTGCCCTCATTCAATGTTCTGAGACATGCACAGACAGTAGATTAACAGGAATAAATCTTCTGCAGCCCCAGTTATGGATTTCAGTTCTACAGAATGAAGCCAATTTCTTCCAGAGCTGGAAACTAACAGCAGTTGTTCAAGGACAGAACATCTAATTAGCAGATATTAAGACAGATTATTAATACTCTTTAGTTGACTCCAAATAAACTACTAGCATGAGTATCTGATGGGGGGAGGGATAAATTAATACATATGAGGATTTTTCCTCAGTGCATTAAATGTTATGAGCACAAGACATCTGTAGAAATCCTTATACTCTCCCAGGTCTCAAAACCTGCTTCAATAGAAGAATACTTAACATTTTTCCTCCTCCACTCACCTCACTCAGCTCTGAGCCATGAAATAAAGTGACCTGGAAATAAATTATGAACATCTGAGCATTCAAAGGGCTTATGAACATCTACACCATCCCTACACAAACCTGCATATTATTTGAACTCTGCTCATATAGCTTCCGACTGAAGTGTGCCACAAGAACTTGACAGCAAAGTCAATACCAGCCAGTCTGCTCTTCATCAAATTCAAACCATACAGTAAGAATTTTAAATATTATAAGCATCAAATTCTGAAACTACAAGTGTTTCACTAACTAAAGAAAAATAATTATGCTCTATTGGTTCAAAGGAAATAAACTTTGGTTGCTAACCAAGGGACCATGATGGGCAGCCTGAAGTACTAACAGAGGAAGAGTTGCTCTGACTGGAAAGGCAAGTAAGGATGGGCTCTCAAAGACCAGTCAAGAAGTTCAAATTATCAGTTGTCTTCCGTTAATGGCCTAATAAAAGATACTTGGTTCACAGACTTATTTAAGCTAAACTACTAGACACGTTCATTACACAAGAGGCCATGAGTAGTGAGATCTTTGCCTGAACACTAAGCATGTCTAATTGAACATCTTTTGCCAGTTGCTACCTGCAAAACTGGGGGCATGGGCAAGACATCAACATCACAAGATGTACTTCCATAAGGTATCACTGAAGTGATTCCTAGTTCACACGCTAGAAGTGAGAGCAAGTAAGGCTTCGTGTTTGTTCACCACCATACAGACAACAAAGTGCTCATTAGTCATGGCTGAATTTCAACTGGAAGCACATGGTTTTATCTGCCACTATCCAAATAAAGTCGGAAGAAGAACTAAGTACTCTTCATGTCCTAAGGTGCAGAACAATATTGCCAAGTACCCATTTCAATCTCTTCTGCGATTCAATAATAAATTAAATTATTCACAGAACACACTGTATATTCTGTTGTACGCAATGTAACAGCTAGATATTATTAACAGTTAAGTATATCATAAACCAGTGAAAATTAATTACATTTTCACAGAAAAGAAACAGCTTTGTGCTCATAAAACAGATCAGTCTTTGAGGAGCCTACCTCCCGCGCTGCTCTGGATTGCTTTAGAAAATTGGCAATAATTACAACTACCATGCCAGCTATCCTGAAGACAATTATTCTCAGGCCCAGAAAGCAGAAACAGAGCCCAAAGCAAGAAGTAATGATAAATATGCTACTGCAAAAATATTGTTTCCAGTACCTGATTCTCTATAGCCTTTCTGTTTTTTGGATCATTAACAATTGAGAGCTGCAACTCTGCCATCTTTTTCATTTTGCCATCCATGTCAATCTTCTGGAAGAGACTCTTGGTTTGATTTTTCAGCAGCCTAACAGTGTCCTCTTTCCCAAGCTTCTTTGCAAAGAGGGAAGCACAGGCTGAATGTATGGCAGTAACCCAGTTTTCCAGATCTGTCTGGCTTGTCGCCTGTGAAATCAAAAGTACAATATTATGAGCAGATAAGAGGAAAAAAAAGTAACAATCAACAGCTCTAGGACATAAAGTGCTTGATGGTTTCACTATCATTGTAGACACTTATTTTAACCAAATGAAATAAGGTTTTCTTTAGAACTGTGTAAATAAAGTGTGAGGTTTTCCTGCACTGTCATGACTTGTCTCCAAACTTCAGCTTCTGCTTCTTAGACCTGCATGGTCTGTATGCCCTAGGAGCATAACAGAGCCGTATAAGCTACAGGAAAGATGTGACTTGCGTCTTTCACCTCTCCAAATGATTAAAGTAAAACCCATCAGATTTCAAAGATAAACCTTCACTTCTGCAGGTAACACAACAACAGATATTTTACATGTAAGGCCTGAGAGAGTTATTTCCTTACTTTAAAAAGTCAAGTTAGTGGAGAGAGAACATCCAGGTAAAGCAAATGCAATCTGCACAGTGTCTCTGGAGATACATGCAAGTATGCCTATGAATCAACATGTTCCTAGGCAGGCAGTTCCACATAATACTGTTCTTTATTAACATTATCAGTGGTGCACTTCAGCAGCCAAGATATTTAGATTATTTTTTAGCCTTCTTTCTTGAGTATCTTTCTCAAGCAAACTGTCTTTGTGGCCAGCAGATTAAGAGTTGAGCACACCATTCTGTAAGGGTGAAATGCTAATAGATGTGAAAAAAATGGATCATGAAGTTGACTTTCTAGAATCTTATGATCAACCAGGTACCAAGTGTCTTGCAGATTTGTGATCTTTTGTTCCTTTTCTTTCTGAACCATAATTGACTGAGTCAATTTGTGTAACATCACACACCTGAAATCATAACATATGCTTAATATTATAATATTATAGTACAATAGTGCAATTTTGCTATTATTTTTAAGTCTAAGGCAGAATCATGATGCGTGTGTGCGTGCATATATACAATCATATACATACATGTACATACTCAAAAACATATCCTAAAATGGAAAACACCACAAAGTTATTCATGCATCATCTTACCTGAAATAGGTAGACATCTCCAAAAGAATTGCTGAGACAGAAAACATTTTCTTTCTTGGGATCTTCTGGAACAGACTGAACTATACTGTCTTCTGCAAACAAGGCATACCGAGGCAAACTGCTCTGCTCCATCGAGTTCCTTCCATAGGTCTCATAAAACAGTAAAGTACAACCTTCACAGTACAGAGAGACAAAAAAACATAAGGAAAAGGTAAGTTTTGGATCTCCCATTTGAGTTCTATTAGGTTATTGGTTTTGTGAATTAAGACACCCTTCAGAGAAAGGGAGTATCAGTTTTGTTCCTCTGAAGCAGGTAAAAAAAGGAAGATCTTCTAAATAGAAAAACAGACAAAATTAATGATGAATTTGCCAATGAAAAGTTGAAAGAGACATCTAATAGAGACACAACAAACATTCATGGACTTAAAAAATAAATCAGGATAGTCCTCAATAGGGAAAGGTTCAAAGCTAGGTGGGATGGGGTTTTGAGTAATCTGGTCTAGTCAAAAATGTCCCTGCCCATGGCAAGGGAGTTGGTCCTTTCCAACCCAAAATATTCTGTGATTCTATCAATAAACTCAGCCTATTAAAATGTTAAGGCATGTAGAAGAGATTAACTCCTGTGGAGTTAAATCGGCTTTTGTGTTTCTTTATTAAATTGAACCAACTCTCTCATAACAGTCACTTAAGAAATCCTTGTAATTGTTGAAGTGATTTGCAGAATCTTTTGTCTTCATACAACAAGCTTAGTGAATAAACTTCTCAAATTTAAACCACATTGCCTCGAATCTAACTACAAGTTGGAGACTAAGACAATTCTGAATAATTTAAAACAGTTTAAAGGGACTGAGTTTGAGCATGTTCAGTCTTGTAAATAGTGTAGTGTCTAACGTATGAAACTTGCATCCAGAAAACTAACTTCATCCTTAATGATGACAACTCTGAGGTAACAAGTGGAATTATTTCTGGAAGACAGCAGAAGAGACCTGATCCCAGCCCACAGCAGTATGACTACAGTGCCATGTTGCCTTTAGCAGTGAAGCTGGCTAATGAAGGGCCCATCCTCTCTATCCTGTCAGCCTTTCCTTCCTGCCACTGTCGTCTGAAATGCACCAATTTGCCTGTTCAAGGAGTCACGGACTGAGCTCCACTTACAAAATACAATTACAATTATTACATTATTATTATTATAAAATACAATTATTATTATTATTACTAAAATACAAATACAGTACACTAGCATCAGCAGTTCAGTGGTAGAATTCTTGCCTGCCATGCATGAGGCCTGAGTTCAATTCCTGGCCAATGCAGCTGTGTCTTTTGGGTAATGGCTTTACACTGAAAGAAGGACAAGAAGGACATGGTTTGTTACACTCTACATATTAGGCATGATCTGTAATCATTTGAACATAACAGGGCAAACTAAGCCAACAAAACCAAATCGCCTCTTTTATTCAGCAGCAGAAGGAATGTATAACCACTTCCACTTCTGCATTTTAGGAAAGTGCATATTAAATTCTATTTTAAACTCCCATATTTCCCTTACTTGCTATAGCTGAAGTTAGGCACTATTTTATCCTGACAGTTTATGCACACATGAATAAAAAATTTTGAAAGGTATGCATGTATGCTCAGGTGTATGGCATCCCAGGTATACCATCAGATCAAGGGAAGTGATCCCTGGAAGCAGCTAGCTTCATAAGCTCTGTCAGCCCCACTGGGACTGATTATTGTCCAAGTATTTTAATCAAAACTTGAACTGAAGAGTGAGGGAAATGGGAAAGCAATTTTCCTTGTTAAAATAAACTAATTACACAGCACAGATGGAAAAGAGAGTTCTTCTTGGTACAGGATTACTATTCAAGCTCAGGTCTTGGTGGCCCTCAGAGGAGAGCAAAGGCCTCAGGACATGTATACTTTGAAGTCTGGCAGGTAACCAGATGGCTTTAAGCCTTCTGTATATTTATAATTAAACACATCTCAACAGAGTGCAAAGAAACATGCTGCTCTCCATTTGCATATGTAGCTATTTTAAGTTACACTTTAAAATATCTTGGCTATTTAAACTTCAAGAACAAACTAAATACAGATTTATTCAAAACTCTGTATAAGGAGAACCAAAACAAGCGCCTTGATCTTGATACAGCATATTACAATAACAGAACTATGCCTTAATATACAGACAGGCAAGTTTATTTTGGCATCAGAAGTCTCCAAAAGACAATAAAGGTAAGGGACCAAGGAAATGAGGAAGGCATATTTAATACAGCTAACAAAGTGGGAGAGACTGCACCATGAATGCAACTGTATCAACCATCCAAGTAAAAAGCGTTGAATCTAATACTTAAAATGTTGGAAGTTAATAAAGCTTTTTACAAAGTTGCAGAAATTTGGGTAGCAAGAAGAGATGCAACTTGTTCAAGGTCACCAATAAGACAACTTTATAGCAAAAAAATGAACATGAAGTACCTACCTACATTTCTTTGCCAGAGCCTTACTATCCCAGAAATACATGAACTACTAGTATATAATCGACTTCAGCTTAGAGTTTTGATACAACTGTTTAGAAACTAACTGAATTTTAGAAGAGGCAGATCAAACTCATATTCATATTCGGTAACACACACACAATAAGAGGGTGGAATTCAGATACTGTTTTTCCCTTTGTATACACTTCTTGTAAGCATGAATCATGCCGATGATCAGGGTAAGTGATTTAAACTGTTCAGGCTGCCTACATTTTGATCCCTTGACAATAAGTTTCTGAATTACTAGGCAGAATTGCCTCATTCTAAGCAAGTTTGCTTCTTTTAAATCAGCACTGTCAAGGACAACATTGGCAGCACTTGCTGTTTGCTGTTCATTTTCCTCAGGTCTACACCCATGCAGAATTTTGAAAAGGGCAGCCTGTGGGAAAGTTGTTATTTTCTCTCCTCTAGCCCCATAAATGCTAGGAAATTATTAAGTTTGATCATTTCCTTACTCATTAACTTAGCATTATATTTACTGAAAGGCAAATCCTTTGGATGCAATTCAAAAAAAAAGCCTATGAACTCACCCTCCCCACAATAGATGCTATTTTCCTTCTCACACTTCCTGACACCCAAACACTTTTTGCAGCACCCTCTGAGCCATCAATGTACATGGAGAGAGCAGTGTTGAGCACAACAATCACTCCTTTAGTGGATTTAGTGGCAGCCACCCCTTTTAGTGGATTCCCTTCCCACAGGGCTATTTCACAGCAGGAGCAGCCGTGGGAGATGAGAAGATGGGCATGACAGAAGCCAGAAGGGATTGGTATTGCAGGGACTGGGCAAGGTGAAAGACCATCCAGGTAAAGGGGGCAGACTGGCAAGCCCTGGGAATGGTCCATGGCAAGTATGCCCTGGGCACCACAAGGCTTCCTCCCCTGCAGCTGCTTCAGTCTCCTCTGTCCTGAACCACACACTTTTCTGTGTAAATGCTCTAGCAATCTGGAGTTCACCTCATGGAAATAAACTAAACATTTTTACATTAACCTACCCCATCTTTAAGTAAGCTTCATAGAAGAGTGTAAGGAACTGTGTGTCTGTGACAGGAATTGGGCACCACTGACTTCTCCTGACCCTTAAATTCTGACTCTCTCCAAGACGTGTAATTTTGGTATTTTCTTCAGCTTTAGTTCAATCTGGTCTTTGACCTTCAGACATACAAAAGCGTCTTCTAAATCCCCAATTCTGCATGAATACACAAATTGGGAAATCAGACTAAATAATTTGCTCTCTGGTATGAAACACAAGACGGCACATGTAATACCAAAGACAATTGAGCACCACCTCAATTCAGTGGGCTGCTTAGGCACATGCTCCACTTTAAGTGGTGGGTAGACCTTGTAAAAGTAGTTATGATTTTCTGATTCCCCTAAACCTGCTAACAGAAGCCAGCATGCATTAAAGGCTCCTGAGACATGATGGAAAGAACCACTGCTGCCAAGCAGAAGGATCAACACAGTGGATTACCTTTGAGTGTGACCCAGTACTGCTTCCACTTCCGCCGTGTGACCAGCTCCAACTTCTTCTCCTTCTGCAGGGTCACCAAGGGTTTGAAGAACAGCCAACCTGCTTTGCGCACCACTCCTTGCTCTTTCTCATACAACAAATCCAACTGCTCCAAGGAGCTGAGGGACTCGCCACTGGAGTCTTCCGTTTCCGAGGAGGTGTCAGTATTCTCCAAGTTCATCCTGCTCATCTCCAGCTCCCTCATGAAGTTTTCATAAATGTTCTGCCTCAAGGCATCACTGCTGACTGCATTGGTGGACTCGCTTCTCTGGGAGAGGACATGGCTGGAACCAGGTGACCACAGCAAGGTGGAGAGCTGTGATGGTGCCAGCATGTCTGTAGTGAAGTTGTCTGTTCTGCTGTCTAAGTAGTCACTTCCATCTCTACACTTTGGCTCCTGTGAGTAAAGGAATTTATCAGTGATCAGTTACAAGAGCTATGATCAAAAGACACGCCTCATTTGGCACTTAAATTTGTTTCATGTTTAGCCATTTCCAGCTCCTTCATCAAGGGCCACCTCTTTTCACCATTACATCATAGGCTTTGCCTCAGCAACTGGTTACACCAGTTACATCAGTGCCGCCATTCACAGTTTTTTCAGCAGAACTCCATTAGACCATAACCACTAAGTCTGAGCACTTTGGTAACTCTGACACCTGTGAATAATCTCAAATTTCATTAGTAACTACTGTGGCTTTTATTGGCTGAAACCTGAGGCACTCTAGAAGACAATTACATCCTCCATCTGAAACCCAGGGACCACCGCTTACATGTCTGAGTACAAACAGGAACAGTGCCACAACAGGTGTTTTATTATGAAAGGGTTTTCAATACTTTAGTGCTATCCTATTTGTGCAAGGTGGCTAGGTTCAGCTTCAGCAGAGCAATGCTGATTTTACCTTCATTTTCTATTTGTCATATAAGCTGTGCTTAGCCAACAAAAAAAGAGGTCAGAAGTTGAGAATTTTTTAAGCTTGTTAGTATTGATCAATTGACTGAAATCTAATCTAACAGAATATGTGATTTAAAAATAGAAAGACATGCTTGCTGACTGGCATGAATCCAGTCTCCAGACTGCAGAGGTGTGTATTTTCTGACTTGCTGGAAACCCACTAAGAGCTTGATTATCTCATCAAGCACCAATGGGTGCTGACTGCTCCCAACTCTCCCAGGACCCAGTGATGGACAGGGATTTTCGTACTACCCAAGACAGAGGTCCTCGGACTAACTTCACTGTTGAGAACCACACCATCCATCCTAGGAAGCCATTTATTGTTTTCCAAACTCAAGCATTGCCAATACTATTTAAAAGCAACCAAAACTTAAAAACATAAAACACAAAAAACATGTTGCCTTTTGCAGTAAAAGTGTGAGGGAAGAGAAAAGAAGAGATAGTTATAAACAATTCAAGAAGAAGTGAAACTATATACCCTCAGTAATAATGAAACTATTATGCTTTCAAGTTTAGACTGCTTTTCTAAAAGCATTTTGTTGCTCATAGACTACTGTACATGAACAAAGTAAATAAACATCAGTCTCCTGTGAGCTGTTCTCACCAGCAGCTTTGAAAACAACTACTTTTTTGTTCTTTTGCTTCTTACTTGATGATCTTCAAAACTGAAACAGAAAAGCTGTGCTGTGTTTTGATAGCATCAGGACCTCCAGCACGCGGCCAAGAGCAACAGTGGGATTGTACGCCCTCCTAGGCAATGCCACACAAGCTGCTTCTCAAGCAGCAGGACGCTGCTGGCCATGGCCTCACAAAAGTCAGTTTGAACGTTCCCTTATAGTACATTGAACTTCAAGTCTGGCTTTTCAGATCACTGTCTGGTGACGAGCACTCTTCCTCAAATCTTATTGCAGAGTGTTAATTAGTGTTCTCCAAGAGAAACTCCCTAAATATCAATGGTTTAGATGTTTTTTACATGGTAAAAGGAGGAAAATCGACACAAGGGGTGTCAAACAAGTTAAAAATCTTGCATGTAGTGTATTAATGCCACAAAGCAACTGTAGAACATGGATTATACAACTGCACTGGCCATCTGCAGTTCAGTGGGAAACTGAAAGCTTTCTCCACCCTTGGTTTAATTACTGTCACTGTACTTTTGTGCCAAAATCCTACATTTTAATTGTTTGACTATTCTCTAGGAAGTGCTAGTGTCCCCTAGCAAACATTAGCATACAGCTTATTAAGAATATGCATTTCTTTCAGACCCAAAGCACTAGTAAGAGAAACAACACAAGACACATACATAAGGTATCTGCTGTGAAAACTCACCACTGAAACAACAAACTTTAATGAAAAGGGTGGGATACAACCTGCCCATGAACAGCCACTACCAACATTCTGTGTTTTCTCCACACATAGAGAAAGGGTAGAAATGAGGAAGTATCAGAGCAGAGTAAATGGACAAAGGATCCAAAATGAATACATACACTTCACCATGACATCATCTGCATTTTTTTCTTGAAGAACCAAACCAACAGAGTCAGGCAGTCTCTGTTGGTCCTTGGGGAGGCTGTCACTGTAGCATTATCTGTAACCACTGAAAAGGTTTGACCTAAGTTGCTGCTCTTGGTGGTTTCCCTGCCAGGTGACTTTCTGCTCATTTTCCCTCCATTGCATCTACTGATGATATGAAAACTACCACCATTTCTGTTTAGCTGTATTTAAGGAGATCTCTCAATGTTTGAGATATACTCTGGAATAGTTAGAGAAAATAGAAAAGATAAAGGAGCTAAGATACCAGTTAGACAAAGTGATGCATGTAATAATTATCTGTAAAGAACAGCACAGGAAACAATGCACCCTGCTATGTTTATTAGGACCCAAACTAAAAGGAGAATCTAAAACCAGTGTTCAAGTCAAATAAAGAGGTTGACTCAATGCACTTTTATTTTAAATTCTCTTTACACCCCACTTAAGGGCTCTGGCTTATGAAGTCACAAAATTTCAGATATGACTCCTATAAAGAGGCTATTGTACTTCACTGAAGAACCTTTCTTCAGTATCTGTTTCTGGTGGCTGGGTTTTCATTTTACACAGCATTTGCTAGTTTTCTCCATGTTATAGAGTGGCATAATGAGTTTATACCACCACGTTTAGCAGTATCTAACTGTACAGCTAGTCTGCCTAAATTCTGTCCATAGGTCTCACATGCATCACGTACATCTTGCGGCTCACACATATTGTATTGTGATACAGCATCACTCCACTGCCACTTCAGCACAGACTGAACTAAATGACCACATTCTCTTCAGTAGAGTACCAGTGATGCATTGAGGGAACACTTTAGGACACCCTCACGCAATAATAGCTGGGTCATGGAACAGAATGAACTGCAAGTCTTGATGCAAGACCATTATTAGAAAGGCAAACCCAATTCTTGCATATATCAGATCAAGTCGTAAGAAAACATCCAAGTAACTGGACAGGGCACAGGCAAGGACTCCTCTGGAATATCCCATATGTAAATCTGTTTATGGATGATTTAAAACAGGTACAGAGGAAGCATGCCAGAATGAAAAAGAAACAGACTTCCTATCTTCACACAGGAGACCAAGGAGAGTCTGCACAGCCCCCCAGACGTGGGCCAAGAAAAGATACCATTTCTCCCTGTAAATAAATCGTAACAGATTAATTAATATGGAAGAATAACTAATGTAGCAGACAATGCTGACATCAAAACAAACTAGCTGGGACTACATTTACTCTGCCAGTTAACGAGCATCAGAATGAGAGGGTTTGGAAAGAGCTTTCAAGATGGGGAAAAGGCTATCTGTGTTTAAGCTGCAATTTGTTCACAAAGAGGATTAAACTCCACTGCCTTTCTAGCATCAAGGGTCTGACTTCAATATCCCAAGCCTGTGCCTCCTTGTTCTGAGTCCCCACAAAGCACGCAGCTTGGCTGACTTGTTTCCACTGGGGTACCTGGCAGGACCTATCCACCCAGCCAGAACCATCACTCAGGCCCACTTACAGGGAAATATTCCAGCTTTCACCTACATTCAGCCTAAGTGACTCACAATCAGTTATTAGTAATGTACTGGGGAAGGGACACATTGTTCAGAGAAAAGCACAGAGGCTACAACTGCTGAGAAGAACAGTGTTGCAAACAGGGACTAACCATCTGACAGATCATAATCATGCATGATACTTCTGCATTTTTAAGGCAAAGGACGCAGTGAGAGCATAATCATTACCTAACTACAACAGGGCAACTCCCAGAAGAGACAGCAGGTTACTCAAAGCATGCAAGATGGAAAGGAAATGAGCAAGTCTCACAAGGAATTGCAAAATTATAAAACATTCACTACTTCCCTCTTATCCTTCCTGTCGCTGGATACTTGGCTGGTTAAAATCAATGATTAACCATTTCCTATGCCTTTTTCTAAGAAACCACCATTTTTAGAGCTAGGGCTGTTTTCCCTCTACCAGCATCTGATTCAAGCTTGATGCAATCTCACCAGCCAAACTTCCTTGCTGTGTCTGAAGTCAGTTCACTGCACAGTGAATTCAAAACAGTTATGAATTGCACACCACAAATACCATTCTGAAAATGTCATAACTAAGTAATACATGGCAAAGGTCTGGGATGCAGAAATCATATGTAAAGCCTGGCAGTAAAATCCAGAACAACTACAGATGTTGAAACCAGTTAAGAATCCTGGAATACGGTGCTGACACTCTTCACTAATTCCAGTTTTTATTGCCTTCTCTTTCACAGCTGAGTAAGAAGGTGAAAAGACAGCATCTGATAAAACACACAAGCAGGAACTTACAAAAGAGGTGATCCCAATAAATGGTTCTCATTTTCATTTCCCAGTTCTGTAGCCACTACCTAGACTCCACACAAGCAAACCTTACTCTGACCTCATTTCTGAGCCTAAGAGTCTGTCAGTTTTATATTGCAATGACAGATTCCTGTTAAGCACAATATCTGTCTGAATTTCCAACACAGGAGACAGCGTTTGCTCCACATGCCACATAAAGCATGTATTATGATCTACAGCTTAGCTGCTGCCTAAGTTGCAGAAGGGAGTGTTCTCTTCACTCTCTGCTAACTTCTGAAGTGGCCAGAACCTCCTCAATGTTGCTGAAAGGATGCATCCTTCATTTAGGGAAGCACAGCCACTGTTCCTACAGGAGAAACACCAGGGAAGATTAAAAAAACCCCAAACCAAAAATGGTCTCTGCCCTCCATCTCAGCTTGCAAACTCTTGTGCAGAGTCCAGGAACGGTCTGGTATTTAGAGCCCAATTCTGGGGCCTACAGCTAGAGATGAGAATTTCATTCCTGACCAGAGGCATCCTAAACTCCTATTAATGGGATTAGTCTTAAATTCTTCTAAGGAAACATCCTTTCCCTCCCTCTTGCCCTCCTCCCATCTCCTTCTTCACACTACCATCTCCCAATGAGCCAGATGGCAATTCAAGCTTTTCCATCTGGTGAACTAAGCTGACACACAGGAAGGAGGAGGTTGCTTCACGTAATGTCTTCAGAGGAGGTGGCAGCAGAACCAGCAGCTCTGGTCAATACAGTTGCTTCCCTTGCTAGAGACAGACCAACAGTGAAAGCAAAGTAAGTGGTGAAGCCAGTAACACAGGCATGGACTATCTGCAAAGACAGTTACAATGTCCTCCTTCTAGTGCTCCTTCTACACTCTTTAGATAATATAGTATAGCATAGTGATTGATAGCATATATATACACTATTATATTTTCACAGTTGAAACAAAAGGAAGGCTTAAAAACTCCCAGGTCACTTTTTAAGTAATGCAATTATTTCAAAAGCAAATTCACTGATATATTAAGCTGCAAAGACTGGAGTTAACTTAAAAGGTGACAAAAACAAGAAGGGAAAATTTGCACATGCAAACATGTTGGGGTTTTTTTGCTGTTGACATTTCAGATAGCACCAGGGATGCAGTACTACCCACAATTCCACAATTTACTAAATGAGATAGGCAAATAACTATCTTGCAAGAAAGACAAACATGATGCAATCACTACACTTACAAGAGGAATCTACAAACCAACTTTCAGACACTTAAGCTGGGTTTGTACATACCTGCAGCTTCCTTTTCTTCCTTGACAGACTTCCCGTCCAGTCACTGATGCGTCGCATTCGGTTTTTTAATGTATCCTTCTTGGATGCATCCTCACTGAGGGGCTTAGACTTTCTGCACGGGAGCGTGTAGGAGGTGTAACGTGCAGGACTTCCCTGCTCTACCCTGGAGGGAACATCAATGTCTGAGGCAAATGAGACACGGTTGCTTAGGCTACCAGGAGTGTCAATATACTCATCAGATAGCCTGATCCCAGGTGGAGGAGTGCTTTCCAAATTTGTATCCTTATAGAGATCTCGGAGTGAGGAAAGAGATGAACTTTGGTTGAAGGACTTCTTGTTGTCGCTTGCTGGGAAACTGGCATGAATGCTTGTATCTGGAGTGCTTCTGGTCAAATATGAACCATCCAGCTCATTAATATCCCCAGCATTTCCCCAGAGAGAGTCATACCATGAAGATTCAGAGCTGAGGGAGCTTTCTTTACTAGATCGAAGCCTTGAATCAGTAGGTGACAGGCGATGGCTTGAAGAACAGTCTGCACTGGAGTTTCTCCTGACATCCAGCAGGTTATTTGGCTTCGATTCCAAGGCAGGTGAATACCTCAGCAACTGCACTGGTCCACTGGACTCCTCAGTCGGTACCTTGCTGTTGTTGCTGTTGTGGAACTCAACTCTCAAGCAACCATCCAGCTTCCCCAGTGTTTTAATGAGAACTTTCGGACTCCTTCTGTCCTCTGATGGGGAGGCTGACACAAGACTCTCATTCTTTCCATAGCAATTCAAAATGTGGCCATTGCATTCTCGAGAGCCAGCATGATTGCTTCCAGCTTGGAGGCCAATATAGTGGAAACCATTCTCCGGCAAAAACATTGCATTATTTCCTTGGTAGTAGTCCCCTGAGGCATTTGTCCTGTGTTTGGCATGGGCATTGCTTTTGGAGACCTTCATCACAGTGTCACCAAGTCTAGATGAATAAGGCTGACTACTCTTGAAGTGTGAAAGGCAGCTTCTGGCAAGAGACCTTGATTTGTAGTTTGAGCCACTGCTGGTATGCCCCCATCCATGCACAGAGCAAGACTTTTCGTCTTTAGCATGAATGCTGCGGATTTTCAGAGAGCAAGGCTTCTGCTTGGCACCGACTGTAGCAGCAGCTTGATTTTTTGATCCCTGAAGACTGTACTGGCTTTCTGAATTCCCCATTTTCCACTAAAATTAATAAGAGTTTCATTAGAAACAATGGCTAGAAGACAGAGCAAAAAATAACAGACCATTTTTTATGCTTGACACGGGAAAACGCCTATTTAAAAAATGGTATGAAACAATTGTTTCAAAAAAAGCCATTAAATAGCCATGTACAACATTAAATTCATAACTGAACTTATTTTAAGGGCAGACTAGGAAAGCCTATTCTCTGTACGGTTCATTACCCTGCTGTTATAAAGCTCGAATCTAACTCCATTGAAATCATGTCAACACCTTTCTCCACCCACACACTTGGCAACATCCTTATAACTTACAAAATCTCTGGCTCCCAAAAACAATGGCATAATGAAAGGGAGACAGCAAGATAATCATAATTTAGATGTAAAGTGAACTGTACTTTCAGAGAAATCCCTTCTGCCAGGAGAAAAGCCCACTGCAGTTTCAGCTTGATTGATTTCTGTGCAACCAAATGTTGCCTCAATAAAATACTCAGCAAACCCCAGCTTTGTGTTTGAGTTAATCTAGAGGAAAGGAAAAAAACCCATGCCAAAAATCAAACAAAAAATAATTTGGTTAGCTAATAGCCTCATCTTCCACTACAGCACAAAACTGCATTATGTTCATTCAGCATGGCACAGTTTGATAGTTCACTTAGTAAAATGCTCTTCAGCTCTTCACAGAATTCACAGTGAATGGCACACACTGGAGCAGTTACATTGCCACAGTGAGGTGACTGAAGATTTCAAACCTACACAAAGTGGACTCCAAAATAAATAAAATTGTTCTGTTTTTTTGTCACGCAGAGCGAATCTGCAGTGTTTGTAACTTGTAGAAACAACATCAGTGTGCTTTTTCCATTGGCACTATTCTGCTTTACACATTAGATCTCAGACTATCACTCATAGGAGAATACACTGCCACCTCATTAAAATTTCATCAAAATAAGCCACTGTGAAAGCAATCTTATCTTCTAGGGCCTGCATATGTTTTAACATCCCCACTTCTTGCCCTTAGCACTTTTAGATTAAAAGCATTGTATAAAACAAAGAGCAAACCTGTAGGATCACTCTTAAACACGGACACAGTTAGCAGTTAGCATGCTCTGCACTGCCCTCGTGACCAATTGCCACACTTTCTAAAACCAGGATGGAGTTTGCATGCAGCCTTCCTAGAAAACACCAAAAATACAAAAAAAAAAGGTTTTCAGTCAAATAGAACTTATACTTTACTCCGGTTGTAATCAAAATTAATAAAAAAAAATTAAAAATCAGACAGAAGTTACAAATGGAGAATTCTGATGAAGGGGACTCCTGGACTTAAAACATACATTTTTTATAAACATACATTAACAATTGGCATTGAATTAGTACAAATAAGTCACTAAGTGTTTTATTTTCTAACTCTGTCCTCCCCGCTCACTGACAAGGATAAACTTTGAGCCCACTTCAGTTTTCGTTTTGGAGGACCAATTACAGTTGGCAAGATTGTGCAGTGATCCATTACAATGTGGACCAAACGGAGCAGAGTAATGTCCCACAGCATCTGTTTATCCTTCCCCATGCCTCGATTCCAACTGTGACCTATACAGCAAATGGCTCCCATGCAATTCACTCCAGCAGCCACTCAGTAACCTCCCTCTTTAGGCTAGTTCTGATTTTAAATAAATCTGCCAGTAAAATAACAAAAAGGCACCACCAAGCACTGCACACACCCAAAGGTAACAAGACACAAGTTCTTCCTAACACTCTGAATGTATCAGCTCTGCACTTGGCACACAAAGGCCACAACTCAAAGCAAAAGGACTGAAACTGGATCTTACAGAACACACCAACAGTGTAGGGATTGAAACACTCAGTAGAAAAGAAGTTGTACAATATCTTAGACTCAGTTTGGGAACATGCATTTTAGCTAGAAACCATTCTTAATACACTACCATCAAAATTATTCTTTTCTGCCTAAATTCTATGGCTACTGTTCATAATTTTCAATTGAGTACCTACTTGATTTGAACATGCTGGATTTTGCCCTTTTGACTCTTTTAGTGGCTATTTAATGTATAAGGAGCCCTGAAGATACTTAAATTAATTCACTGGTAACCTAGGTACTTTTCTACCCTCACCAAAAACAAAGGTAAAGGTTCCAAACTTTCAGAAGAACTTGCAGAACTAAAAGCAGTCTTAACAGCAAGCCTAGAAAAAGGTTAACAAAAAAATTACTTAGAAGAGATATATCATGACAGAGATGCTACAGACCTATAAACACAAATTCACGGCTGTTATCACAAAGATATTTGGTAAAACATGTAAGCCACACAAATTTCACCATACACTCAAAAGAATCTGTTTAATTTGCTTATTCCCTCCAACAGTTTGGAAGGTTGCTACTTATGACACACTTGCCTTGTAAGGTTTGATTTGCCTATGGTGCTAAAAGTACTCCTTTATGTTGACAGTTTTTAAAGTGTCATATACAACTTGGATTGAACAAAAGACTATTGATTCAAGGTTAACAGAAGACAACAAACAAACTTCCTAAGCTCCAGGCTGCTGAACAAATTGCAACACTCAGCAAAACTGCCTTCCTATATCCAAGAGGCACAGACCACAAACAAGCAATCAGTTTACATTCAGAACTCTTCATATGGGAGCAGAAAGTACTTTCAACAAGGGGGCTTTGAAGGACTTATATCTATTTATAAGGAAACACTGAACACAGTTTGTCTAAAGTAACAGGCAAAAAGACCATCTGGTCTCCATAGTGATTGTGCAATGGTTAGGTAATCCTTTTAACAGAGTAGGTAGCAAGCAAGCTGCTGTCATGAACCTCAAAAGACAGACATTCAATTCATTAAGGCTCGAGCCGCTGCTACCAGGGTCCATTGTACATGTCTGATCCCATACACAGGCCACATAATGGGTGAACGAATAAATTTATCTCAGGGTACAATGTCTACAAAACAGTGTCTCAGTCTGTGCAGGAATCAGATTGCACTACAACAGAACAGTCAATAAATCCCATAGAAATAGCCCCAAGGGATTTTTCTCAGCATCCCAGCCAAACAGAAAGCTACGACAGGCTCAATACCCACTGTGATAGTCCATCGGGGCATCTGTGAGGCTGCACAAAGACCATCACCCTGGAAATCAGCCGTCAAGCCTTTCTCTTGTTTCACATTTGTGTGAAGCAATTTTATTTCTGCTAATTCCAATTGGTGGAGCACAAGCAGAGCGAGCCATCTTATACCCAAAGGCAGCATGATACAGGGGCTGGGTGGTGGTCATGTACAAACTCTGGCTGCGCTCAGTCCAAACACTCACAGTGTTTTATGCTATTTGATCTGTGGAAGCCCTGGAAATTACAGTGCAGGGGATAGAGTTCAGCTTCCACTGTATTTCTCACAGCAACCTACTACTGCAGAAAACAACATGCTTTTCTTGCTTCCTGTGCAGAGGGATGAATACTTCTTGTAAGCACAACCAGTTTCTGTGAATATTTTCAGCAATTATAATCAGCATAATTAGAAAGCAGCTCACTGTGCCTGAAGATGACTATTAAAGAGTTTATTTGCTTTCAATTATAACCACATTCCTTTAAAAAGAAGTTTTCAGTCTTCACCCTGGTTCCCCTTAAAAAACCCAGCTATGCAAACACACTAATCCGGGAACCTCATGATCTCCACCACACCCAATCATTAACACCAGTCATAACCCTAGAGCTAAAAATGTATTTCCCCACCTTGGGGCTTCTCTGCATAAAGTTCTCCTAGATTTTTTTTACTTCAAAAAACAAACACATGAGCTCAGGCGTCATTCCAGAGAAGCGCCTGCCACCCTCATTAATCACCACCACAATTGGACTGCTTTATGAATGCTAGAGGAGAAAATTATTTTCTTCGATTAAGGCGAGCACACATACAAGTAGTGCTCAGCAATTGCAGGTGTGCTTTCCTTTCCAGTCTTAATCTCTCAAAGGTTTACAAACTTGACTCCCTAACTATATTGCACGTAAAACCGGATCAGAACAATAACATCCCAGTACTATGTTTGCTTATGAGATGTAACAAGGAATTATTGTATTTATGAATTTGTGGAAGATCTGGTCAAGGGAGATGGGCTCCTGCACTGCTCTCATCTACTACAGTGGGAACACATACCAAACATGATCTTGCTACTGTCAGCCATCTGCTTCCCATACAGTCACATTAACCAGGCTGAGACTAAAACTACAGGTCAGAAAATGTCAAGCTTTCAGATGGGAAGCAAGCACAGAGCCAAGGGCAGGCTGAATGCCCCACAGCCACAGTCAGCATCGGACAGTGGTCATACACCAGTTACGAAAAGTTAAGAGACTGCCCTTCCCAGGGAGGTTCAGCAGATTCCCCTGACTGAGACTGACAATCTCACCATCCAGAATGTTGGAGAAGCTCAATTAATGTCAATCCCAGCAATGTTAGACTTTAGTCTGGATCAAGAAGTTACCCTCACAAGACAAACACTTTTACCAAAGATATCTCTCTGATGTATTTTGATGTCTTGAATTCCTCTGGGTGGCTGGTTACAACAAACCTTCACTGGTAGATGAATAATAAGTGATCTACACACCATTGAAGCTGAAACTCCCTCACAAATCTACTGAAGATTTATGGGGAAGTGGATTCTCACTTTACTAAACATGGCATTCATGCAGAAGTGGCAAAAACTATGACAAAATGACAAAAAAAGAGAACAGTATGGATTGGTCCAGATGAGGATAGCATCATCCCATCAAATTGGCACCACTGAGTGAGGACTCATTAAGAAATTAAGGAACTCATAAGAGTCTTTAGTGTCACCAGGAGTGAAACTCTTCATGCACAGCAGAAGAGCTTAAATTTAAAACCTCCTATCATTAACAAGGAAAAGGCATTTAAAAGAAGAGCTAGATTAAAACCAAAAAAAATAGGTCAGAGCTAGAGTTACCTGCTTCATCCCTATAAAATAAGATCCTACATAGTGTCATAAAGGTTGAAAAGTATCTCTAAGATCACTGAATTGAACTGTTAACCCAGCACTGCCAAATTCACCAGTAAATCATACTGTCAAATCCACATGCCTTTTGAACACTTCCAGGGCTGGTGATTCCACTACTTTCCTGGGCAGCCTATTCCAATGCCTAACCACCCTTTCAAGTGAGGAATTTTTTTTTCTAATAGCTAATCTAAACTTCCTCTGGCACAACCTGAGGCCATTTCCTCTGGTCCTGTCATTTGTTATCAGGGAGAAGAGACCAACCCCCATCTTCTCAGTTCTTCACAATGACACACCAGGACACAGTTTAAACTTTTTAAGAAAGCCTTTTCTTGAAGAAAGAAAGAAAGAAAGAAACTAACCAAATATTTTATTTTTATTTGTAGTTTAAGCAGTGACCATGTGTCATAACCTCTTCAGACTTTCTTCACCAACAGGATTGTCACCTCCACCAGTCCAGTTCCTTTCAAGAGGGGATAGGACTCCTACCAGGAGTACCTGCCACTGGGCACAGTCCCTTACAGCCATCCACATGGGTATAAACATCTGCCAAAGAAAGGCAGAGCTTCAACTCACTCCACAGGGATATAAATACTTGTACAAAGGGCCTTTATATGTAAAGGGCAGAGTGTATCCCATCAACTACTGTTCAGTGATGAAGCAAGAGGAATCATGTGCTTGCTGCTGTTTAAAAACTGTATTTCTACAAGAGCAGGAAATTACTCCCAAGCACAGAGCAGGGCTATGGTGGCACATCCCAACTGTGAATGTGGAACTGGGGAGGCATGGAGAGGAGAAAAGGCAATGCCAGGGTCTCTACACATGCAGCTGGCCTGACTGCCTGGCTCAGAAGTGCACCACAGGAGACTGTCATCAGGATTAGAGAATCTGAAAGTATTTCAGAGTAATAAAAAAAGGAGAGTCCCTTCATTTATATGACATTACCAACTTGTTTTCTTTTAATGGCAGATCAAGTTAGAAATGTTGCAGGGGTTTTATTATGTAGATCAATTACACTAGTGGGTTTTTGCATAAGGAAAAGCTTTTTGTATTGTTTTGGTTTTTTGTTTGTTTGTTCTAATTGCCTGAGCAATTCCTATGTTTTCTTTCAAGTTACTTCTACATCCCCTTTCACCTAATGGTTAAAACTCTGTCCATTTTAAATGGCTTACAAAGTCTTTGAAATTGTATATAACTAATTTTCAGATACTAGTGTCTTCATAAATTTTCAAAATAATCACTCTGCTTTGGGAATTCTTATAGGGATACAGAATTACAGGTTTGAAGCTTTAATTAACTTTTAATCTGCTTTGGCTTTTAATATGAAAGTAATGCAGAATGCTAGAATGTGAACCTGCCTCCCCTTCCTGCATGGCTGTGTATGGACGGATATGTGAAATTAATGAGGGGGGCAGGTTAGCACAACACTGTAGATGGATTAAATGTGGATTTTCTTACTGGAAATAATTTACTGTATATTTTAGAACTACACACTTTGGTCACATGCTTCTACAAATCAGAAGCAGATTTCTTATTCCTGCAATCTCAATCACATTCCTATTATAAAAATATACTATAATAATTATACTGTGGTATTCTTGGCAGGATACTTTGCATTATATATCACTGTATTCAAAGAATGAATAACCAAAACACCACAAGTATGCCTGTATTTTAAAAAAAAAATAGGATTATTTTGCCTTAAAAATTCAATTTGAAGCCAGATTTCCTCACTCACTCATTAGTCTCTATAGAATTCTAACCTCCTGTATTAGGAACTGTTTGCTGGCTTACAGATCAAATTAAAGCAAATTGTTTTTCTCATTAAACATAAGTAGCCATTATGGCCCCAGACACTTCTTTTCATGCTGTGAATCATACCTACATTGCATATGGACTTCTAATTTCACACTTGAAGCAAAAAAGGGACACTCTTTTTCTGGCTACTTCTTTTAAAATAACACTAATTCCAACAGGTCTGCACTGCATCACAGCTATATCACATCAAAATTACACATCCCATACCTGGGACATGAGTCCATCTTTTACTCAACCCATTACTCTGGGTCCAAGACACTTGCAGCTTAATTAAATCAAGCTTTATAGCTTTCAAGTTAGTGCAATATGGAAGATTGAGTCAAGCCTGAAGATCCTTATCATATTAAACCAGTGCTGATACAATCTAAATCTCTAGGGTCTTATTTTTCTTTGGCAGGGAAAACAAATTTCACCATTTGTAAATGTTATTGAATTTATACACGATGGCTAAAGTGCACATCCATTTAAATAAAAGCTATTATGTTTGTTTAAAAAAAACCAAAACAAAGCAAAAAAACTCACAAAAAATCCAACAAAAAACCACAAAATACCACAAACAAACAAACCTTCTCCACCCCAACAAACAAACAAACCACCAGGAGTGCCATTACTCAATGCAGTAGCTGCAGTAGTTAAAGTAGTTTGATATGTCAAAGGGTCTATTTCCCTCCCTTGAAGGGGAAATGAACTCGGCAATCTGAAAAGACTTTTCTTCTCAACCTCTTCCATCTGTAAGCACACTGGCAGGTCCTGATACAGATTAACATGGTGCTTTCAGGGGATTTCAAGGCCTGAGGACTCAGGTAGGGAGGATGGTGTACCTGAAAGGAGCCACGATGGGACTCCAACATCGCTGCCCACCCTGGGCTGTGGAGTAACAACACTTTCGAGACAGAAGTCAAATATACAGGCTTCGCTTAGAAAAACTCCTGAAGAGGTCTCTGCCTTAGTCCTCCTTACTTAAGGTAACAACAGAAGGGAAGACTGAGGCTTTCTGGTCAAACCAGAATTCTCAAAGCTCCACTAGGAACATCTGTCCTTCTCCTTTCTTGTCCCTTCTCCTTTCTTGTCTGTTTCAGTAGTAACCACCTCATGCTATCAAATACAACCATAGTCAGCAGGTAGCTGTGGGGATATTCTCTCACACACACACACTCAAAACTGTAGGCGCCAAAACATCGGCTTTGGAGAGGGTAGGAGAAAGGTTCTTTTTGGACTAGGACACAGCTCACAACACCATACCTCGAGCAGCCCCACAGACCCTACCAAAAGGAGAAGCAAATGGCAGAAAGGATGAACCATCCGAGACAGTAACATTAACAAATTCTGCTCACAAAGTTCCTTTTGGCATAACACATTCCAAGTTTTTTGGACCAGCTCTTAACCCATGGCACCAGAGAAAGACTTCCATTAGCAACTGGCAGAACAGCATGTTTCAGGTCAAGGGACAGGGGTGGGAGTGGCTGTAGGACTCCCTGCCTGTCACCTATTGCACAGTCTGCTCCACAGGTGGGAGGGGGAAATCATGCCACGTTTGGGATGGTCTTTTCTACTTCTCAGTTTACACATTCATAACTGACACACCTGAGGGTGTTGATTCCAAAGTAAATGCTTTCCTACCTTTGGCTCCGGAATTTCCTGAAGAGGACAGAGGAACTGGGAGTTAGACACCAAAAGTAAACTTGAGACACAGTCCCTTGGAAAATTGAAAGCAGATCTTGATTTTTGCATGCCAAGAGCTCTACAGCAGTAACACAGCTTAAGGCTTTCTTTCCTGTACCCTTGTAGTACCAGTATGTTACTCACACATTAAAAGAACAAAAAGAGTACTACTCAGAGAGTCCTCTCTTCCATGGTAAATGGATATCCTTTTCCCATCAAAGGTGATCAGATAAAATAAATTCCTCTAAATTGTAACCTGCTATACATTGTATAACATTATCAAATCATCCACCCTAAAGGAAAATAAATGCATGATATCCGGAATGAAGTCACCAGTGTACAAAATTAACTCAGTGACCACATCAGCAACAAGCATAAACAAAGCTGCAAACTTTGATTGCATTGCACAAGTAATTAATCACCCCTCTTAAAAAAAAGGAAAGAAAAGAAAGAGAAAAAGAAGGGGGCAGAAGACACTTCTCCATTTCTTGGGTATTTGCCTCTTTTTTTATTTCATCTGTGCCACAGAACACAGCATTTTCACAACTTGTGCACAGTTATGTTTTGAAAATCTACATAGGAAGATCAAAACCTGTGCAGGACCTACCTCTGCCAGATACAGAAGCTTTGCTTTTCCATTCCCAGTTCAGTAGTGGTAGTAGTGTTGACTGAAACTTTTTCCTCTAACACTACACAAACATAACACCCTTTCTTGCGTACACTATTTATCAAGTCGCTCTAAGTATTACTGAGAATAGACAGAATAATAAAAAAAATAAAAGATTCAGAGGGATTATTCAATATACTGTATTGGAAGGATCACCTTACTGTTACGGAAACCATAGTACTATCAAACATATTTTCTCATACTTTGACTCAAAAAAAAAAAACCCCAGCCCTCTTACAGCAGAGCTGTAAAATGAGCCCAGCAGTGGTTTATTCAGCAACTCAGGCAATGGAGTTTGACAGATGACCACCAAGGACTGTTTTCTGGAGGAAAACCATTCATCTTGGGTGCAGCCACTGATAGCAAAGGCGGTACAGCGGCTGCAGGTCCTGGCACCGCAGCAGCCCACTCTGCCCTCCGTTTCCAGAGGCTTCCCAAGCCCTTCCCCACTTTTCTTTCAGTGCTCAAAGTCTGGCCGGCAAACGGGGAGCAAAGAACTGACTGTTCTCCCCCAGCATCCCCCTTCCCCATCTCCAGTCCCACCTACCTTCCGCAGAGCGCTGACTTCAGCCTCCCGGCTGCCCCAAGTCTTGCCCCAGGCACACGGACACGCAGACACACGGACTGTCCCTGCCCTGGGCATGCCAGGAAACTGTGCCTAACACTTCCAAATGCTCAGCCGTTAGGAACTAAAAACAGATCCTGCGCGAAGCTGGATGTATTTTCGTCTGCAGGCAACACACCCTCCTCCAGTTCAGTTTTTTCCATTGGTGGAACAGCATGATGCAGACTTAACCAGAGGGTGGTTTTCCACGGTTTTCCGCCTGAAACGATTATGCGGGCCAGCCTGCCACGATGCCGGGCAGCCGCCGGGGAATACACCGTGACTGAGCTCTTGTCTGACCCCACATTCCTCAGCCTCCAGGCTGCTTCCACAGGAAAGCTGCTTGGAAGGCTGCTCAATGGCAAGAGGTTTGCCTGCCTGAAGGTAGCTCCAGGTTCTCCTCATTTTCTTTAACTCTTTTTTTTCTTCCCCTTTTTTTTTTTTTGATTTTGTGGGTTTTGGTTTTTTATTTTCCTGGCCTTTTTTTTTCCCCAAACTTGCCAGGAGGGAGTGGGTATCGCAAACATCCTTGAGTGAGACACCCTGGCAAAAATGTAATTCCTCCAACCACAGCAGGAATGTTACAGTCACGAAAACCCACTCTTAAAAGCAGCTCTCGGTTGTGTTTAACAACTCTGCACAACAGCATCACATATACAACCACAAACTTTGGTGCTCTCGTCTTGCTACTTTCTTTTGTCAGATGTTTATACTTTCCCGTGGAAAGAATTGGTTTTTAATAACTGAGCTCAGATAAAACATATCTCTTTACATGCAAATGGAATCCCCAAGTTTCACTATACAGAGCTAAGCTGTTAACTCTGTAGTTAGGTGCATGAACAATCGCTTTATTATCAGAAAAGCTCAACACTACATTGATTGCAGCAACAGTTGGTGAACAAACTCGGCCAAAAAAACAAGGCATTTATTCAAATATTCTAATAAAATTGCCGAGTTGCATTCAAGTGCCAAGTGTGAAAATAACAGCCAAGTTACACTGCAGATGACGTGTTCAATTGAAAAGAAACACATGAACACTATAATAAAAATCATTAGTAACCCACAAAAGCCCCAAATCAATATATATGTCGATAAAAACGAAATAATGATTTGCACAGTAACAGAGGAATTGCCACCTAAAAGTGGACTGCTGTTTCACTGTGTCCACTAACCTGACTCATTACAGAGGAAACTTCAGAACCCAGCAGCTTTGGAGTAATTTGGAACAAAATTCTATTTCATCTCCAAAGCACAGTTATAGCTAACTCCTCCACTGGAAAGCAATGACTTACATCTCTTCTCAAACTTCACAGGTTGACAATATTAGCACTAAATACACTCTCCTCACCACAGCAAAGGTCAAATCCTTCTTTGAATTGTATTGACCTCTGTTAAGCTTTCCACAAGCAAGTTCCACAGGCCAGTTTTTGTAAAACCCAATAGAGCAGTATGTGACTTATGCCCATACTGCTAATTCTACAACTAAAAATATGGCCGGGGGCTTCACATCTGCTTGTTGTGGTAACAACTTTACTCTCCATGCAAAGCAGACTATTTTCCTTTTCATGTTCCCAGTACAGTTATATTCTCTTCGCTTAGCATTGCTGTGGTCCAATTATTTCACTAACAGGCCAGATTCAAATCCTGGGACTAACATGGAAGCAATGACAGCTCATGAGTCAAAGTACCAGATCTCTCTTAGGAGCAACAGTTGGCCTCTGGTCCTAATCCCCTTCTGACACAGAGTACTGTGTTTCCCCCACAAATCCATCTCTTAGGTCATTAAATAAATCATGTGTAAATGATTCCTTAGGTAAAATTAGTATCCAACCAGTCCACAAGCCTTTCATCATTACCTATTCTGTTGGATTTATCTTTCTTAGACATGAATATTCAGAAGTATAAAGACTATTCCCAAAGATGTCTCTCCAGCACCCTTTGCAATAATAGTGGTTCTTTCTTAACTCAATGAAAAATACCTGGACCAACATAACCTAGGACCCAGCTGAATCACATTAATGCCTCACAATCTTCCAATAACAGGTAATAAAGCTGTTCATTCTCTTTCACTTCAATTTTCAGAGAGTTACTCCCAAAGGTGAACAGGCATTCTTGCTATTAGCACAAAGCAGTCAATCCTTTACTTTCTTCTTTTTCAAGTTCACTGCATCTGATCATTCCTGTCTTAGGGGTCATTCGGCTATTCACTTATTTCTAATTCACCTGTGTATTCACTATGTCTTCTGCTTTTTATCAGCCAGTTCCATCGATGCATTCCCACATTTTTGGCAAGGCAATCAACACTCAAGTTTGGTCTGAACATTGCAGTTGATACCCCCAAGTTCTTTTATTTTCAAATAAATTTTATTTCCAAAATTTCACCTCTAATGTACTTAACCGATTACTTTTAGCACACTAAGACTGCATGTTGAAGGCGTACTTTTCTGACCTTTACCTATTTGGTACAGTCTAGCTTGTGGGCTACAACATGAGGATCCTTCTTTATTACACCCCCAAATCTGAGTCTCCACATGCACTTTGTCCCCCTTTTCTCACCCACTGCCTTGCCATTATCAACTTGGAACAACCTGATAATGAGATATTGTCTGGAGAGAAACAAAGAGTAGGGAAGCCCCATGGTGAAAACAATAGACTGATCTCTTATTACTATGTTAAGTATTTGGGTGCCTCACAATCTTCCACAAAGGTATCATCATCACAACATTGCTGGGAAAGGGAAGGGTGCCATTATCCTTATTTTCTAGACAGCTGCTATGTAACACAGGAGATTAAAGGGTATTTCAATACAGCAAAAGGAAACTCCATAGCTTGGGTTAATGTATATCTCTGCTAGTTCAATGGCTCTTAACATCTGTTTTGCAATAAAAACAAACTGTAGTTTATGCAGAGAAGTCCACAATGGAATTAAAAATAAAGTTGTGTGTATTAATTTTGGGAATTCATTTCTCTCCCTCTACAAAGATGTTTTAAAGCCACTAACTTATTTTTATAGATGAAGAGAAACGAATTCTCAAAATTAAAGACACTTTTACACTATGAAAACTTAGATTTTACTTAATGCTAGGACATCCCACTGTCACCATGGTTTTGTTTCCTAAGCAATGAAAATCCAGGAAGAAAAACATAGAAAATGCACATATTCCCAGCATTCATGCGGAGACAATGATACACCCCCTTCCTCAAGTCAGCCTACTTTTATACAGACATGCCACCCCTATATAATACATTTTCCTAGACACAGTCCAGTCTGTTTCTGAAAGACCAGCTCTCTGCTTTGCCTCTTGCCCTCTCCTGCCTAGCAACCTTGACACTGATACAGCTGAGCTGTGTGAAAATCTCTGGTCCATTAGGTCCCTCAACTAATACTCCACAGATGGGTGCTGTATGGGCACATGTGGAAAGATATCAGTATCTTGCCAATCATGGCTTAACCACAGACTAGCAGATGTGTACAGAATCTTCCCATGAAATCCAAAACATGTTCCCATGCTCTCTGAAACAGGATCTGTGTAGGAATTAAAGAACTCTGAAGTAGGAAATTTGGTTTCTCAAATCAGGAACCTCTAACGGAGCTCTCAAGAAACCTGGGAAGCTGTGCTATACTAAGTGTAACCAATGCTAAAAATAATTGCATGTTATTGTCAACAAGATAATAACCAGAGATGTGTTTCAAAGCATTATTTATCTCATGACTGAATTGTGCAACATCTGCTAAAAAATATTCTCATCAAACTATACTTAAGGTCCATTCCTGGTATTTTTGGCCTTGAAGGGGAACTGCACAAGAAGCACAGTGGTCTTCCATTCAGCCAGTGATGAAGGCAAACCTTACACTCCATGAAATTCTTGTAGAAGATGACAATTCAATTTCTGAGAATTCAACTTTCTGCAAACCAGTGCTCACGCACTCAGCTTCCCAGTCTTATCTCCAAATGTTTCTCAGATGCAAAAGGACAAAAATTATGGAAGTCATTTGCTTCTTAATTCTGATTCAGAGGAGTTTGGGAGAAGAGTAAACAGAAGACTGTGTGTTAGCCCACTCCTGCTTGCCAGAAAGCAGGCCATTTCACTTACTGAATGACAGCATCAATGTGAGTCTAATAGCTCTGACTATAGGTCAGAATAGATATTAAGCAATGAAAACGTGATGCACATAAGCACAATTTTATACTCTCAATTATCACAGAGACTTACAATTCCCTCAGTGAATACTACCTTTCTGGCAGAGTCTCCTATGCTCCCTGTGAAATGCTGTAATAAAAGAGACCAAAAGGATGATCACCATCCCCACCTCCCTGTGGAGTCAGTGTGCCCTTGCCCAGCTCAGCAGAAGTGAGGGGCTGCTGTACAGACACTCTCCCCATGCACCTTGTGCTCCCCTCGAATGGGTTTTCCCGGTGTCCAAACAGGGAGAATCCACTGACATTTAAGGCATGCAATAAACCACACTTGACCTAATTTAAAGCAAGGTGAAGTTTTTCCTTTACTTTTATGTTGCATGGTTCTTTAGTGCTTCTGTCAACAAGGGCTTACTATTTGTGGTTATGATCTATTTTCAAGTGTTACAGAGAATAGTTGGGGAATCAAAGTGCCTCTAGTGCCTGTCTTATTAATCTCAGTATAATTAAATTAAGAAAGATAAAGCATGATCATGTGATGGGCAAGGCAGGTGGCATAAGCATTACTGAAAAATGGGAAGTTAGGAGAGGAAAAAAAAAGATGAACTATGCAGCAAACCTATCTCCTCGGTTAAAATGACAAAGCATGCTGGATGTAAGAAGCCTGGCCCACAATGATCCATCAGTAATCCTGCATTGGAACTGGTGGGATGGAACTAGTTTTCTTCACAGTAGGCTCTATGGTGCTGTGTTTCGAATTTGTGACCAAAACAGTCGTGATAGCACACCACTCTTTGTTGTTGAACAGTGCCTGCAGAGCATCAAGTAATTCTGCATTTCTCACTCTGTCCTGTCAGCAGGCTGGAGTGGGCAAGAGGACACAGCTGGGACAGCTGATCCCAACAGACCAAAGGGATATCCCATACCACATAATATCATGCTCAGGAATAAAAATGAGCAGTTGTTTTGCCAGGGTTCTCATTGCAATATCTGAGATGAACAAGTCACTCGTATTAACCCCTGAGAACAAGGTTGCCCTCAGCAGCAGTGGCACCTACCTCAACAGATGGGCTCGGCCGGCACAGCCTCAGAGGCTCACACTTTTCAATAGACATTTTTCTTCAGAATTTATGGCAAAAGCTTCATTTTTGAAAAACAAAGTGAGAAATACTGATACACAAGATCAAGATGGGAAAATATTTCAGTGTCAATAGAGCAGAACTGATGCATCTTTTTTGACAAACACTCTACTTCAGCAATACACTTTTTCAATACACAATGGACAGTAATACATTTTAGTTAACTAGGTAGTTGTATCTTCCAAGCTATAATTAAAAACTCTTTTACTGCAATAGATGCATGTAAAAATGTTCTCAATTTAAGACAGTTACTTTGCAGGAACAAAAATCTAAAGCTTGGACAAATCTCCTAAAAATATGAGTGGAAAGGTTTTTTGAATGCATTAGGTTGAAAAATGAGAACTGAAGCCTTCACACATGCAATTAAAAAACCCTTGCCTATTAAACATGTAAAAATATTTGAAGGAGGAGTCATTTGTCACAAGAATATACTAGGAAATCTTACAACATAAATATTTACAAAGCACACATTCCTTCACATTGTGTTACTACCATTGCTTGTTCCATTAGCTGATCCAACAGACCAGCTAATTCCTTGTGCAAGATCGACTATTTGCTATCACCCATTCAAGACAGAAGCACAAACAGTTGCCAGGGGGCAGGAAGATTTATGGGCCTGTTTTCTAACAAAAGCTATTAAATAATTTTTCTTTAATATCATGATCATTCATTCATTGATTAAATCAGAAAAATCTGCAGACATAAATAAATGTTACAGAAGGATAGGTATGGCAAACTTTCTAAGAAAATTGTGTCAAAACACTTTTTGCTTCAATAGCACGAACCAAAAGGCATATGAAATAAGTCTTATAAAGGATTTTAACTGAAGTCGTCCTGCATATGCATCTGATTTTATACATGCATGTTTCCCCAAAAGTTTCAGATTCTAGGCTTAGATGAGTATAAAGCGAATTCTGCTTAACAATACGTCCAATCATTTTGTTTGTAAAGAAACACTTCAAAATGCAAAATAAGAAATTAACATAACAAAAGGAATATTAAAGAAGTCAAATTTGGTGAGAGGAGGTTGTTTGCCTTTTTTTTTTTTAAGTCTTGATTGTGGTTTCTCATTATAGCTGGCACGCAAACTAAAAGTGGTAAATGGCAATATTAGCAACTTATTACAGTATCATTAAATTAACCAAAAGAAATACAGGGGTATAAAAGCCAGACGAAGTCTGGCCAACACGTGTTGCTTACACCCGCACGAACTGCGTGAACAGAGCTATGCAGAAATCCTGCAAGCGGCTGCAAAGCTATTTGCCTGAAGCACAGTGAACAATGAGAACAAGTTCAACATCTGCCAGGGTGTCCAACTGCTCACGACCATTTTTCTGGTCAGAGAAGGCATTGTTTAAGTTGACAGGTTCCTAATGGTCTGAATTATTTAGCAATTCTCAAAAGACTCTTTCTACTCATTAGAGAGGAAAATGCGAACCACCCCAGCCAGCTCCCCAGGAGCTGATCATGCTAATTGAAGAGAACATCACAATGTGTTCCATTTTAATCACATGAGTTAAGTAGGCAAGAGGTTCTATTATCCCCACCGTACAACGAGAGATGGAAGGCGCCAGCTTCCACAAATACACGCACTGTGACGTATCATCTCAACATTTTTAAAAAACCTCAGTTTGAGCAAAGAGGGTATGTGTTGCTGATAAGCACTGTATCTACCAAACTAAGTAGAGAAGTAAATTACATTAAAGAGGAAATTGAAACACAGTTTGAAGCTCAAACGCTAAGTGAGCAACATGAAGCATCTCAACATATGGGAAGTTAGTGGGAGGCAAAATAGCTATTTATTGATCTTTTCCTTCTCATCTGCCATGATAGATGACAGGTATAAACAAACTACCATAGCAGCACAGAGGCTGCAGACAAATGACACATACCTAACGAGCCAGATCTTTCAAACATGTTCACACTTCTCATCATGGATAGGCTTCGCAAACTAAGATTTGCAAGGGCTCTACCAAATCTTCTAATCTTCTAATATACATAGAAATGAAGGAGAACGCTACTAGTAACAGCAGCTTTACTTATGATGGATTATTTCTCAGTCACTTAACAGCAATCAAACATGCTCTGCAGTAATTATCTCACCTAATCCTAGCATTGCCCATCATGGGAAAAAATGCAACAGTCTTACAATCAACAGAATTGTCTTGTTTTCTTCACAGAATTAGCAGACCTCTAAAATTTGGAATGTCTTCAAAACCTTAAGACCTGAACAGAGCTCTTCAAGTAAACTTTGTAAGGAATGTTAGTGCAGTAATGAGGAATGCCTGCAATAGACTTCTTTTACCAAAAGACAGACCAAGTGTGAGAAGAAAGAAATTTACACATGCATTCAAAGTCAGTAAGACATGTAAATATTTGGTAGAGTACCATACAGAACACAACAATTGGGAACTGTCAGTGTAATGGAAAGACAAGTGATAGGAGAACACTTCTAAATTAATATTATTACTTCTGTTCCTAAGCAACCACAATATGACTAAGAAACAGCAAAAATTATTTACCTTAATGCATATAACAGGAGTTTAGGAAATTCCTTTCTTATTCTTTAAAAAGATGCCACAAAGATAAGCCTTTCAATTAACATGATCGGAAAGCCACCAGTTTACTTACAAAATCTTTATTGTGTCATCTGCATATAAACATTTCCAGAAGCAGAAGATTAAGTCAGTGAGCTAAATGGAAAAACATAAAATATTTTGCCGGCATGACATTGTGATTAAATAACTAAAAGCTCAAAAAGGCAAAGAGACAACACGATGCTGGCCTATTCAGCCATAAAATACATTTCCAATAGCCACATTCAGCACACATCTTAGATCATACATAGCATTTTCCTATTTGAGAGCGTGCAAGATTGATTGTTACAGGCTCAATTGTCCCATACACAGGCAAACAACATGTAAGGAATGATTAAATCAGCAAGATTCCCCCACTGAGCCTCTTACACATGCTTACACTCAGGCAAAGGAGAGGCAGGGTTTCTCCCAAGAAACAAAAGCACAGGATTATGTGAGAAGCCCAAAACCATCTGCGCAAAGTCATGTGGCCAGGGATTTCCTCTTCCCCTTGCTGTATACTGGGCATCCTTTCCCACTTCCAGTCTGAGCTGTGTGGTGGGCAGCACAGCCAGACTTAATTCCCAGCTCAGGGACAAAAGAGAATCAGGGACCAGGGTTTTCTGGGGCCCTCTTTGCCTATACTTACTGCCTTCAAAGCTAAGCCACTTATGGATGTAATCCTTAATATCCCAACATGCAGAAGTTCATAATGTCTGGGTCACTGTAAAATTTTGCATACCCTGGTCCCAGCCCAGTCCTTGTTGCATTCCTGAGAGTGAAGCTGGCCAGGCACGGTCACTCTACTTCCATCCATCTCTCAGGCACAGAGCAGGCGGCTTTTCCCTGCAACCATAAAGACTGCAGGACAGACATAAGGCCTCTCCCCATGTGTATCCCAGTTTCATGTGAATTAAGAAGCAGAACATTGGCATTTTGTGTTTTCTATTTTCTCTGACTAATTTAAGTTCCTTTCTCTCTGCCTGAGGTAGAAAGATCGGGGAAGTAAAAAATGTTCTTGACCACAACAGGATATCTTGTTAGGTTATGGCAGCCTCAAGGACTCTTCCCTTTTTCCTGGCGTCTGAGAAGGGGGTTACAACTAACATTTCTGTTGGTTCACTTTTTCCACGAGGCCCAGAGGGGAATTCTACAGCATTTTTCCAAATATAATGAAACATTAACTCTATTTGAAGTAAATGCAACTTACAAAGCAATGTTTGGATACTCTTTGACTTCAGTATCCCTAAGCAATTTGCTGCAGCAGATCTGTTTTTCTGCAGTACTCAATGCTTTCTAAACAACACTCATGCCTGTGTGAACAGTCTACTCTGTGGCAGCGATTTCTGAGTCCTGTCTGTTCTCTCCCTCCTTATCAAGCTGCCTTTTCAGCTCCCTGAAATATTGGTGACATAATCACATTGCCAAGATAGAGTCCAATCCAAGCCAACCACAGATAATAGAAATACTTCGGTGGGCTTTGGATCAGGTCAAAAGCAGTGAAAGCACCCAGAGGATGAAGACCCTGCTTTTCATTTCAGAATGGTCCTTGAAATATTAGGTATTTCATTCTTGGCTTTATGGTAGGCTGGCAAGGTACACTGAGACAACATATTGAAACATATCCCGTGTCTTATCTTAAATTCAGATTACTGCATCTTTATTATCTCAAATTTGCAGAAAAAAATAAAAAACAAAATCAAGGAAAGCTTACATTAAGCAAACTATCATCTTAATTGTGCTAAACACAGAAAAAGAATACTCTGTTCACCCAAGACACTCACTACATACTGAGTTTATCAGTGCTGGCATTAGTTTTGCAGTATATGAGACATTCTGCAACGTCTTCTTGCAGGCTATGTTTGTGAGAGGCAAGATGACCTCAGGACCATCCCCAAGAAATCATTAACTCTTCTCTACTCATCAAAAATATTAAGTAGTCATTACCTTCTAGGTCCAACCAAACTTTGTTAAATATCCCCAAGTGATATACATAAATTGGTCAATCTTCCAATGAAAGATTCATGTCTGGACCTAGATTTTGAACAATATTCAAAAATTAGAAATGTCTGGATCTCAAGGTTTCACTTAATTGTGTCTGGAATAAATAAAATCCACAGTTTGCTTTGCCCTTCAGCTCTGCATTTTTCAAAATGTTTCCAGTGTCATATTTTAATCTGGTCAAATTGCTACTTTTAGTAAGTGGAGGTAGTCAAAAAAGTTCAAAAATCATGTGTTTGATACAATTATTTTCTTGAAATGTGAAATTCTGTGGGGGAAAAAAGTTCTATATGAAGATCTTTAACATGTTCTGGTAACTTACCATTCTGCAACAACAAACTACTATGGATGATAACTATGAGATTGATAAATAAACACATACACAGAGAATGTAGAGCACCCACGTAGAGCACCTCATTTTCCATGTGGTGGTCTGTATTTGCAATGCTAAGATAAACTGTCAGCGCTCAATGTCCATGACAGGCAGCAAGCCCTCTCCAGTGGGGACATTTGTTAGGCCCACCAGCATTCATAGAACTGAGCAAAACTACAATAGTGCGGCAACAGTATAGGGCTTTTAAAAAACCAGGTCAGTTCCAGTTACAAAGTTTGTAGCCATTACAGCAACAAAGCTAACATCTTGCAGAGATGGCAAACATTTTTTAGTTTATTCCTTGTTGCTTGGTCAAAGTAAATGCAAATAAATTATTTAAACTATGAGCAATTCCATTACTAGTAAAAGAGAACAGTCAATTAACCAATGTAATGCCTCACTGTAAAAGAAAAGTGTTTCCTGATTTTCAGAGGGAACCTCCTGTGGCTTCAGTTTGTGTCCATTGCCTCTGGTCCTGACACCAGGCACCACTGAAAAGAGCCTGACTCCATCTTCCTTGCACTCTCCCTTCAGGGATTTCTACACCTTAATGAGATCCCCCTGAGTCTTTCTTCTCCAGACTGGACAGTCCCAACTCTCAGCTCTTCCTCATCCAAGAGGCATTACAGTCCCTTCATGAGACTCTCCCCAGTACCTCTATCTCTTGTACTGAGGAACCCAAATGTGGACACATTATTCCAGATGTGGCCACACCAGAGATTAGAGACAGAAAAGCCGGAGGACTGCTTGTTTGGTGTTTTGGGGGTTTTTTTGTTGGGTTTTGCTTTTGAGGGTTTTGTTTGGTTTTTTGCTTTTTTTTAGTTGGTTGGTTGTTTTTTTCCTATTATTGCTTAAGAAAACTTACTGGAGAAGAGGTGAGATTCAGATGTACTTACAGAAACATGCAAGTGAAGGAAAGGAACCAGAAACTCATCTTCACACTTTCTGGCAGCAAAGGTTGAGAAGCCCTTAAGCCAAATGCCTATCACCATTTGCTAGCCACAGGTTAATGGAAAAATGGAGATGCTGGCCAGTCCCATGGCAGGAGTCTGATTAGAGCTTTCTGGCCAAGAGCTGTGCTGCCAAGCTCCCCACAAGGCCAAAGCCCCTCTGCCTTGGTATGGAGAGAAGCCCAGCATCACTATGAACCAAAGCTAGTAAATGTAGCTCACTGGCTCACCAACATTTAGTGCCCTTTTTCATGTCTGCTTCCAGCAGGTTTCTGTGATGGCCGCTATAGATGATGAAAGAAAGCAGCTACTCTATTTACATGTAGCACATTCTTTGGCAGTGACAGGCAAAACATCTTTCTCTCCTTGGCTCTGAAATACAAGGAGTTATGAACAAACACAACTGGATGCATGTATATTTCCTATGGAAAGAACTACAAATGAAACTTTGTTCCTCTGAAGGAGATCCATATCCCTTCCAAGCAGTCCCTACAGAAAACTACCTCTTATTCTGCAGGTGCAGGCTGAGCATCAAATTTGACCTATCATGGTATGTAGCACATTTCCCCTGCTTTGTATTAGCATAAATGAATGCACAAGATAGAAGGATCATGAGAGATGTTCCCTGTTTAAATCACTTTCTGTTCAAGAATGGAGTGGAAACAGCAGATCTGGTAATGCCTCTGTAATTTATTCTTATTGCTTGAGAAAATAAGAACAAGTTATAATCAAGCTTGTCTCAAGTATGATTATCAGGGAGAATAGTCTTTCAAAAATACTGGAAGCTGTGTTAAATAAACACCTGAGTTCAGAGCACAGACTCAGAGGATGGTATTTCTGGCAAGCATACAATATGGACTAAGAAACACACACTGTGTTGTTACTCTGTGAAACAGACTATCTGATGACCCCAAAAGTACTATTTACTAACAAGGAAATACAATTTCCCTGGAGAAAAGAATTGTGTGGCTCTTCTGCTATGCATAGATTCAGATTTAGAACTACAAATTTTTTGTTTCTTTCTGTATTATTGGATTTCTCATACTACACCAAGCTTTCTGTAGGTACTCTTAGGAAGCCCATAAAAATCAACTTTCTTCCTGTGCTTGGCTTGTACTGCTCAGCCATTGTATTGCACTTTCCTCTCCCCTCCCAGGGGACTAGAAGCACCAAGTCCTTTCACTTTCCCTTATAATACAAGTCTCACTCAGTATTGTTTCTTCTGGTTTATATTGTTGTTTTTTTACTCTATGAGGTGATGTAGCCATTTAGGATCCAAATGAGGTGACAGATGAAACAGTAATTTTATCCTGCAGGCTCCAAGTCAATAGCAGAACTGGGGGCTAAGACAGCAAAAAGATGAACCCCTTCTCAGAAAAACTAAGTGCAAAACCCCACGAATTCATGTTTGGCTAAGTTAAAGCCATGAGATCATATGTAAGATTTTTCTTGTAAATGAACATTAGGTTATTAATTAAAAAAATCATTTCTGTTATATTTTAAAGCAAATTGGCTGGTAACACCTACAAGTCCACCTGCAGGACAAATAAAGACAACCAGAACGATGACAGATTATCATCTTTATATCAGGTGTAACTTCAATTAAATCAATGCAATTATTCTGAAGCAAACAATGAGATGCTGGAGAAAAGGACAACCAACCTGTTTTGCTGAGTTTAATTCACCTATTTCATAGTTTCATCTGTTTCTCTGCTTTCTCTGTATATTAGATGAAGCACTCTGGAACACATGGGAACTGAGAAACCTGCATTTCAAGAACACATGGAAGATTTTCATGACTTAGGTAAATCAGCTACGTTATTTACCATGACAACATGTACTTCCTTCTGAAAAAATGGTCACACCGGATTTTTCTGGACAGTGAAGGCTTTGTAAAGAGATGGACTATAAGGTCTCTTTATTCTTTGATAGAACATTCAATTTTCAGGCTGTCTCTATCCCTTTAGAAAACACAGCATAAAGCTGACAAGTGGGAAAACAAAACCAAAATATTTTATTTACAGATTAAGCCAGCATGAACTTCATGAAGTGAATAAATTGAAATTGTGGCAACCCCCACTCATCCCAGAAAACCCTACAACAGATGACAGAGATATTGAAATTGTCTCATTTTCCCACTAAAAATGTCTGAAACCAGATGGGGTTCCCCAAAGACATATGGTTCTACTTATATTAAAGTAAAATTCAGATCTGATCACTTTAATCCTCCATAACCAATCCTATTTGCCTAACCAAGAGTTAAAATAACTAGCACAGCTCCCCTTCCTCTGCTAGTTCACTGGGAAGCATCTACTCTGCTCTTCCTTGCTTTAAGCACTCAAGATAAGTAGCTCTTAAGAGCCACAAGGCATTACCCTATAGATCATATAGCTACATATTCTTCCATCTTCAGCTTTTGAGAGGAAAGTTCTCCAGTTTGCTTTCTCTTCTGAAGCTGCCCCTTAAGAGAATGCATCCCTGGGTTTGGGGGGTAGTTTGTTTTTTGTGTTTGGTTTGGGGAGGGGTGTTGTGGTTTTTTGTTTGTTTGCTTGTTTTTTTGTTTTGTTTTTTTGGTTGCTTGGTTGTGGTTTTTTTGCAAAAGCCATATCTGTGCAAGTTTTACTTACACCACCAGCAAACAGAAGAGGAAACCTGCATCTGCAGTAACATAGGTCATTAATCAGTCCATAAAATTGTTGTCAAGACCTGGACAAAATTCACAGACTGCTCAGTGTTCATAAAGTTTTCAACAAACATCTGTAGAGTGTAAGGCAGGGGGAGTCTAGAGCACTTAAGACAATTGATTTTGCAAAGATTATATTAAAAAAAACCAAACAACCAAAAAAACCAATCAACCAAAGAAAAAAAAAATTAAATAAATAAATAAATAAACAACGGGGAAAAACCCAAAAACACTGCCTCTGGTGTTCACGCCATGTATCTTAGTGTGTCTCCTTTTTATTTACTTTAAAAAACATTTTCCACCTGGCAAATTTTAACTTTTTTACTCAGCTCTGTCCTCAAATACTCATCACTGTCCTACTTGATCCTTTTCTTCCACAATAAATTCCTCTTTGGCCAACATCATACGGCTTCCAGGTATCATTCAGTTGTCTTCATACTTATCATTTGTCTTTTCATAAGGGGCTGGCGGTTAGGACATCTCCTGTGTCTAAGGATGGAACATTAGGGCTCTGCTGATTTCTAACTTCTCTTCCCACTGGCAGCAGCCTGACCAGGTGGCATGGAAGGGGCTAGGAGGGAGGGCAGAGCCACACTTCTATGGGTCTTTTGAACTAACTTCTGCTAGCTCAGTTAAATAACTGCATATTTTGATAAACTTTCTCTGTTCCCTTCTTGTAGACACCACATTTAAGACGTTCTGGCCAACAAAATAAAATGAATACATTGTTTATCCATTTTAAATATAACTCAAATCTAAAAAAAAAAATAAAATAGAACTTGACACAACTAACAGATTAGGCAGCCATGAAAAATCAAGCATACATGTACACAGACAAGTGCCAAATTAACAATTTGCTAAAATTAGTCAAATGTTTAAATAGGAATGATTCCTTATAACGTGACTTACTGATATGCAAAAAAAAACCCCAAAACATAACCATGATGACAGCTTCTCAGTTGCAAAACAAAATTTTGCATGGTAAATAACCATGGAGAACCAGCACAGCTCTGGAAAGACAACTAGCACCCAGCACAAAATAAGCTTAACACACTCACTACTTCCATGCATAGGTGACCCTTGGCATGGCAGCACAAGTCACTCCAAACCCTCCAATGCTGATAAAGCCCAGTTTCCACAAACTACAGGATCTGGACACAGCAAAAGCCTGCAGTCAGACATGCCAGATGCTGGTCTGTTTTTCTCCTACCCTAAATCAGTTCACATTTAAAACTCTGGTTTACCACCAGGGAGGTAAGTGGGCTGGTTTGCTCTGCCCTCTCTTCCCACTTCCCTCCCAGGCCACACATGAAGGTAATGAGAATGCATAATAAGAATCAGACGAAATGCTATTTACTGCTTCATGCTCGTACAATAACTGCAGTGAGTCGAACGCCTCTTCACACAGGCACGACATGAGGAAGCAACCCCAAAACCCTCCTTTTCCAAGGCTGTTTCTCTCCCAAAAGCAGTTATATGCAATGCCACTTAACTCTGAGCAATCTTATATCCACCTGAAAAGAAGACTAACGCTTATTTTTCTCTTTTTTCCAGAACAGAATAAACTCAATTTTGAAAAGAGAAGGAAAGATTGCACACAACTCCCCCAAGGGCAGGGTACAGTCCCTTTATGTCTTTTCATACAGCAAGGGAAGTGATGAATTCGTGGCACTACTACTTGCAAATTGACTTTCTAGATGAAAACAAATATTTTGACAATGCAGCTAACAACTCAACTACAAATGAGATACCACAGCAGCAGAGAAAAGAACATTCAAGGGCTCCATCTTAATACCTTAGGCATCAATTTCACTTACAGTGAAGCATGTACACCATGATAATGACAATAAACCTGCCAGAACTAAGGAAATAAAAATGTTATTCCAAGTAAAAATTAACCCAAATCACTGAACATAATTGCCTTTCATCCATCTACAACTTTTGGAGCAAAGCACTTGAGCTGCCAGAACTGCAAATAGAGACTAAGCAAGGCCAAGTCAGCAGCTGGGCTCTGCTTTTGCTGGGAAGACTGTGTTTCAGGCACATCAAGCCTGAAACATCAAACCAGCAGATGGAGGAGTCTGAAGAAATTCAAGGTCATTGAGAGAAATGCTTTTGTCCTGGCCCTGAGATAAATCAAGACAGCGCTGTCTCAGTAAAGTGATAGTTGAAAAGCAGACAGGGATGTTAAGGAAAAGCAGAAGATCAATCCTACTGCCTCCTGCTGCTGGATTCCAGCTGCTTGGTGAAGGGAGAACTTTATATATTCACCATAAAGGAACAATGCTTCCTCAAAGAAATACTTAATTCTAAAGGTCACTCTGCTTCCTAATGTAAACAACCCAAACAGCAAATCAGCAGCAAAAGGCAAGCCAGTTTTCACACAGGAAATGTTACCGAGATCAACTGCTGACTTTAACAAAAAAAAAAAGACAGCTTAAGGACTGATATCTGTTTGTTGGTCTGGCCTCTTAGGTCCTTGAATCCACTTGATTATGTCCAAAGTGAAGTCTTTTAAGGACACTTGAAAATATACTGGCACACTTCATGATGGAAAGTTATTCTTTTGCTCTTCATTCCTCTAACAGACAATCCCAGGAAGCTGCAACTCTTGAGATCTCTTGATCAGCTTCTCCTGTAATCAGTCAGGCAGCAAAGTCAAAAGGAAACAGCAGCTATAAAACATTTTTTAACACTACTTCTAATTTTTAATTTTTTTTTTGTCATCAAGAGTTACATTATACAGAAAATGTGCACAGTTTCTCACAAAAGGGAAGCATTCATTCATGTATATTTCAAAGTATGTTCTTCCTTTTTTGCTTTAATGCTTTTTTCCTTCCAGCAGCAAGGAGAAGAGACAAAAAAAAAAAAGAAATAAGTGATATATTGTGATCTGAGACAGCTTCCTGTCCTGGTTTGCATCAACAGTGTCATGAAATGAAGAATGACACAATGTGCAACAGTTCTCCCAGCTTTGAAAAACATGTGTTAGAGTGGTGCATACGCAACTGGAGCACTCGGGTTTCTATTTATGAAAAATCTCAGAAAAGCATTTTAAACACAAGTTTAACTTTTAACACTTCTTCCTCCTACTGAGGTCCTGTACCTTGAACGAGCGCTTAAGGCTTAACTGATGCTTACTCCCTTCAAAAAGAATTTTTTTTTTCTTTCACATTCCTGAAGGTGAAATCCCAGCTAGACCAAAATTAGCATGAGGTCACTTCCTGCAGAGCCAGGATTTCACTTCCAGCTATAAATTTTCTTCAGATTAGCCTGGGACAAACCGTGTCCTCAGAGTTGTGAGATTATTAGGTAACTGTTACAAAACCTGTGCCCTCTCTGCATACCTCTGCCTGAGACCCTGCGGAGAGGCTGAACTACACAAGGAGGGCAAAAGCAGTGAGAAGTCCAAAGAACATTAGCTAAAGCCTGGAACTGCACAAATGAATGACAAGAAAATTGTTGTCAACCTTGTTTATAAGGTTCTTTCACCCACTTCACCCCACCCCTCTTTTTTTTCCCCCTAAAAACAAAAATCATGTGGGAAATTCCATGCAAATCCTTCAAGAGAAGAGTGCAAAAACTCCCAGGATGAACTGGTCCCTCTTCCTCATCCTCCCCAGGCAATGTCCCAAACATTGCAGAAATCGGTATAAATCAACAAATTTCACTTCAGAAAAACATTTGATTGTAGTTTTTTGTTGGGATTTTTTTTCTAACTCTTCCAACTAACTGGTGCTGCAGCAATCAACACACGTAGGCTCTTCTTGTTTCCAGTAACGGTAATCTTGATGTGTTTTTCCTTACTGATGTCTGAGGAGGACTAGGAAGCAGCAAAGGTAATCAGACTATCACTTAAGAGTGCAGAATCTCTTATTTTGGTATGAATAAATTTATCTTACATGTTATTTCTGCATTATGCAGCCATTACATGGAACTGGAGGAGCTGTAAACTGGGCAGGAGCCCGGGAGAATGGAGAGAAGGGTGCTCCAGACGATGATTTTTGCAAGGCTGCAAAAGTATCATGAAACTCAGAGCATGTACACTGTATGGGAAGTGGGTGACTGAGGGCAGGCATTAGCTTTAAGTCCTGCTCCATCCTGCCCAATAAATCTGTGTCTGACAGATCCCCACAGGCCTGTATATCATTTTCTTTTTCTTTAATTAGGAGACCAGCTGCAACTCCTTGGCCAGAGCCCAGCCAAGCTTCTCATGCTCTTTCTATAAGCTTCTCCAACAAATAGCGCTAAGAAGCAAAGAAACTGAATACAAAATTTAGCATTAGTGACAAACTCTTCCATGTGTGACCTCTGTACAAGGCAACCTGCAAATCTACATCACACTGACTTTCTGCAACAGATCATGACAAAGAAAAAAAAGTGGATCTGGACAATCTATGAACTTTATTTCCCACCCAGCCTTTCCTCTTTTCCCATCTCTCCACACATTATCTACCATTTCTACACAATCTGAATGAACAAGAAGAACAGATTTCAAGAGAAGTATGTGCCATTTACAGCGGGGTAGTTCTTTGTTTAATTCTGATGAAGATGCAACTCTTAAATATTTACTGGAGGAGAACATATTGCCCCAGAGAATATTTTTGAAAATTTAATCCCAGAAGCAGAAGCCAGTGTCACAATTAATTTCTGTTAAATACAAGCAAGATAATGAAATATAGTTTCCCATAATTCTTCCCCTTCCTCTTTCCTCCAAGAAAAAAGGAAATTTGTTGGCTATCTTGAGACTTGCCATGAAAAGTAGCAATTGCTTGCAAGAAGCTGAAAATCAAAAGCAAAACCAAATGATGCATGCCAGTCTGCTACAAGTGAGCTTAGGACCAGAGAAACGGCTGTCATGTATCTTCCACATGCTGCTCCTCCTCTTTCCCCCAGAACATTCCATTTAAAATTTAAAAAAAGAAATAAAATTCTGAAAAATAAATAATAATCAGAAAAAAAAATTATTTGCCAGCAGGCACTGAATTTCCATGCTATATAGAACCCTGAGGTGCAGATTTGATTAAAGCTTTTTATCTCAAGTTATCCTTTAAGCTTGGCACCCTTTGAATTTCCTCATTTCAGAGGGAAGGTAAGGAACAAGGGGCTGCTACCACTCCCCAGCCTGACCACTGCCACTTCCACTGCTTCTCTGCTCTAGTAGCACAGGAACCAAGATGCATCCATCCAAGTCTACGCTCTTTGGAAAGCAACAGTGGGGATGCTCCGAAATCCTTTTCAAATCTTGTTTCATAGTAAGTCTGTAGAGTTTGCAAAAGAAGTCGCATATTTCATCATCCACTTAACTCTGAAAATACCAGACAGTGCTGAAGTAGCTTTTTAGCAGCACAGTAAGCTGGCAGTGCAAACAGGAATGGCTAAAAACATCACTCCCTCCTGCTCTCATCCTGAGTCCCACATCCCATTTCTTCACTCTATCTTCAATCACGTCCCCAGTGCGTTCACCAGGGAACAGTACATAATATTAAAGGCAGAGCCTCTTCAAACATAACCAGATTGATAACAATGGGTCATACTTTAAATGAATCTTGAGAAAACCATTCAGAAGAGATGAAAGGACAGTAGAATAAAAAAACCCCATGTGTAATAAACAACCTTTGATTCACCTTAGCCTTTCAAGATAGGGATCAGACAGCACTGCTGGTTTTTTACAGGACACACTGAGAGGAGATCATTCTCTACACTCCTACAAACTGGTTTGATGCTCTGCTGTTACAGTCATAAGCCCAGTAGCCAGAATAAGTTGAAGGAAAAAAATAAAGGACTGCTGGGAAAGACAAGTCTCTCAAGATGGTAGGGAGCACATTAGGCTGTTACCAAATAAAGTACACTTAAAAACAGTCTGTGCTATGATGCTTTGTTCTCTCCTATAACAAGATATGGCAGGTCACAAGTTTGCTTTAGACAGAAAATGTTGGTAAAGGGTCTTTCTACGTTTCTTGACAGAAGCTTTAAGTTCTCCCCAAAGCACAGCAGGATGGTGAAATAATGTTGCTGTTTCCCTGGTAGGTGCGTGCTCTATGCTAGGGCACAGGCATAAGCACAGGCATGGGCAGGCTGGACCAGACTCTCCAGCTCCTGGACCCCTTGAGCAGCTGGATGGGGAATGGTTGTGTGGCAAAGCCGGTCCCTCCTGGAACCATCACAGATGTGCCAAGAGGGAAGGTCACCACGTCAAACCAGCAGCAAGACCGGCTGTCTGGCCTGAGAGCACTCACATGGGAGCAGAGGGTGAAGAGGCAGAGGGCTGGTGACACAGGGCTGTGACAGGGTGTGTCACAGTAATGTCCTGTCACCACCACCCCATGTGCACCAGGGGTCCACGAGCATGACTGTGCAAAGACACCAGCTCCTGGTCTTTCTTGCAAACCCTTAATTCATTAAGTTGCTCTGGCGCTCCTAAGCTGTGCACAGGCACAGCAGATAATAGGACAGAATAGAGTGGGTTCCTGGGGTGAGATTAGGGTCCACCTATGCCTTAGAGTATATCTGTCCCATCTAAAACTAATGTAAAGTAGTTAGCTGAGGTAGTCAGGTAATCAATTTGGTTCGCTGCTCAAACTGTCCTTTGCTCCCAGTTATTCATCACTCCTCTGCTTAATTCACCACAAAGGAATTCCTGAGGAACTGCCCTGCAGTCAGGAAGGCTCCTGTTTATTCAAACGAAAGACCAAAAGTGCCAATAATTGTATGATTTCACTTGGGACAGAGTGCTTAATTTAAGATTTTTTTAGCAGAGCAACAACTNGAACAATTGAGATCAAGAATAATGAAGTTTTTTGTTAATTCAGCAAACAGGCTTTAAAGCTAGGAGAAACCATATGTACAATTCTTTGCTGTGGACTCAACAGCATTCCTGCACTAAACACACACTGTAGCAATAGGAACCACTGTGAGTTCAGTACTGCTTTGGTCACCTTTGGCTTTACAGTTTATACCATGTTCCTGGAGTGCTGGGAGATGACTAGTGGACAAACTGCTTCCTGTCCATATCTTTTGATTAAACTTCTTCTATTTTCCCTTATTTTCAAATTCTAAGGTGGGTCCCTTCCTGTCACAAAATGTCTGAAATATATTGGCTGATACTGGCAGAATACAAATTATTATAAAAACAACACATGCTTTGGCAATCATATTGTCTTTTTAGTGTATTATTTTTATTTCATATATTTTCATTATTAACAGGATAATGATATTTCCTTTCCTCAGCATTTTCTACCCCACTGCAACCAACCACTCTACACTTCAAAAACATCAGCTGCTGTAGGACAAACAAACTGCTGGTGCTTGCAAATGGTATCAGGACTCAATATTTGTAGAGCTGAGGTATAGGATGCTAAATAGTTTTCATGGCTCTATTTGGGTAATTTCTGTTTAACCTTTTTATTTTCTCCTCAGAAATTCAGAAAAGGAGAGTGATGGGCCAAAACTATAGCGGAGCCCCAGAAAGAAAGGTGCACGTTTAGAGCATTTTGACTCTAATCCGGCAATTACGGTGCAAACCTAGCATTTTATTTCCCAAAACATAATGCAGGACAATATGAGACTGAAAGTAAATAAGAGGACATTTGATAGAAAGACATGGAAAAATTGGAAACATAGTCCACAAGTTTTGCAGCATAATGATCTCTCTCTGATTATATCTTCCTCTTTCTTGCAAAGTCACTATAGACACAAATAGATACTGCTCTGCCACAGCCTCTTGGCTTTTTTGTATCACCGAGTTTAGCATTTGTCACTAGTCACATCCTTACAAAAGCATCACTGTAATTGTCCTTTTCAAGAAATCCTTCCACAACATGTTGTTCCTGGCCTGTACCATGCACTTAATATCAGAGATGCAAAATAATGTTTTCCAAATTATTTGTATGAAAGCGTCACACTCTATCAATTAAAGCAGGAAATGGGATGTTAAAGAAAAAGCCCACTTTTTCCATAAAATCTTTGCTATTAATACACTCAGATTCACTCCATGCTGTGTTTATGATTAGAATCCTTTGCGGAAACATTGGCTGGTTAATAATCATCTACATCTGTCGCAATATCCCATTTAAGCCTCAGCCTACATCCTTCCATTGTTTTATTAGCTACCTTCGATAAATGATTGTCAGAATTATTTCCTCTTTGTTTGCAGGAATAATCTGAGGATGAGAGAGAAGAAAATAAAAACAAAAAGGTGACACTGACTTGTAGTACAATTGAGATAGCAAATAAAGATTTTTAAAGGTCTTGCACATTGTTCCACCAGTAAAGCAGGGTGTTTATTAACTCGAATTTACAGCCTAGACCACCCTCTGAGTTTTTAAGGGTCTGACCTGACCAGCCCCAGGTGGTTTGCCCTTTCTCAGGGTTCATCCCAGGAGTGAAGCCCTGAGACCGTGGAGGCAGAGGGCACAGCTGTGTCACCCTGAGACCAAGCAGCACTGCCTGCCCCATGTCCAGCGGCTGGCAGGGATCTGAGGCACCAGAACCCTAATCGAACCTCCTGGGGCTATTTATATGTAATCCATGATGACACAACTACTGAGCCTGCAACCGGGACCTGAGTGCTTTAACTGATCAAGTCTTAAATGCAAACATTTGACCAAGACAGAAGAAAGCTTGACAACAAAATAGCATTGTTTTGCATGGTGTGGAGCAGGAGAAATATCTGTGAAGAGCAAATATTACATGAAAGAAAATAGCATGTTCTGCATTTCTCCTTGGCTGGTGTGGGATGCAGCCCAGCCAGTCAAGCTTTGTGCTGAGCAGCAAAGGTGGTGGCAAATCAAAGGGTATTAAGAAGAGATAGTTCAGCATTACTCAGGGTTCTTTCCTGTAGGCAGGGCTAGAAGAACATGCTGCCTGAAGCTGACTTTGGAGTAGATACACAGGCAGGGCAACAGCACCTTGCTCATTGCCTGCAAACAAAAGCAATCACTAATACAAAAACCTTTGCCCACATACTTGAGAAAGAGAGGAAGAATCAAGGAGGAGACAGAGGAGATGAAGCAAAAGAAAAGAGAATACTTGGGTCTGACCCAGGACCCAGCAGAGAAGGTCACACACAATCAGCTGCACCTCAAGACTTTGGTCGCACCAAGCCCTGCGATTGGCACAGTGTTCACCTGCTGCCCTGGGGACCACACAGCAGAACTTCTGCTACATGTGCGCTTCTGGCAACATGAGTCCATGACAACATCATCACAAGATACACCACTAAGAATAAAACTGTACTTTTTGTTTGTCCCCTAATTAAGTGCGTACCGACATTCAATTCCAATTTCCATCAAAACTTAGATGTCCGTAAAGCAAATGTTTCATGTTGTTCCCCACCCCTCCTCCTCCCTGTTCCTCTGCAGTTTAATTGAGCAGCCCCACAGCAGGAAGAGCATGGTTCCCAATGAAGAGAAGTCAGCCTAGGCCAATTCTAGGAACAGGCAACTACGCAAGCAAGCCATGTGACGGCAGCAGCCTCTGAGCCAAGGATGGTCACCAGCTGAACGCTGGGTGCAGCGACAGCCACTTTTATATGAATAACCAAAGGCAAGAGCTGGCTTTCGGAAAGGAAAGCAGAAGCTGGAGCTGCAGTACAGACCTCCCCAGGTTGGGCCTAAAAGCATGGCCCACAGCAGCAGATGTCCAACTCCTGACTGTGACAAAATGCAAGGGAGAAGCCTGTCAGATCACTCTGTGGCCAGGACTGCTCCTCTACACCCTGCTACCTCTCCAGCACTTCTGCACCCTCAGGGTGATCCAGCAGCCCACCCAGGCTTCCCTCTAAGCTGCACAAAAATGCCCTGATAACTGTACTGGAAACCAGACAGTCTGTGACAAACAGGATCTGGAGACTCACTGCCCCTACCAACCAAATACTGTCCCTCTGAGCACCCTAACTACATAATTTAATCCTGTTCTAGGATCCTAAGAGGTAAGGAAAGAGGCAGGCACATCCTACAACAGTTAAAGCTATTGTCTTGATCAGTATTTCACAGAAGTAAACTATAAAGCCACCACATTTATTCAGACTCGTGATGTCTTTATCAGTTTCCAAATAATTCAGAAGAAACATCCAGTTCCTGCATGCCTGCTCAAATACGCACACAACCACTTCTGTACATGTGAATGAGAAAATATCAGTATCTTACAACAACCGCCTAAATTCTGGATTTAGATTAATTTCACTTTAAAGGATTTATATTATTTGGGAAGCAACAGTTACAGAAGTGGAAAACAGAAATGAAACAAAGACTTGCTCAAAATCCTGTATATGCAGGAAGCAGCTCGTGACTTCAAACACCAGATTTAATACCACTCTTTTGCATTTTTGATTACATTTAGCTTGTCCAACAGCAAGCTGAAAAGAATATTACTTATCTCTTAATACAGGGGAGGGGGGGAGGTTGTTAAGACAGTTTGATTAACAAGAAGGTCTAACAAGGCCAGCTGCATAAGCGGACAAGACCCTTTCTTGTAAATACAGCACGTAAGCCCCTCTCTATGACCAGCATTAGCTCAATAGACATAACATATACTGCAAATCAAAGATAATTCATATTATAATTCACACTGTGGTCACATTCATATTGTAATTCATCCTAAATATGTCTAACTACCATTGTTCATGCAGTTATCAAGAGGCATCTCAGCAGAAGTGTGACTCACAACTTCCCAGAAATGCTGGGGAAAGGTTTTTGCTATCACTGTGAATGTTGATAATTGTATCACTACTGAGAGTAACTTGCAGGAAGGCACTGCATAGTAATACCAGATAAGTTTTCTACATCTGAAAAAGGGAAAAATTTCCTCTTCTGAGCCCACCACAAATGCATGAACCTCCTGGATCACTTCTAATCATCAAGTTCTCATCACTATGTGCAGACTTATGTTTGCTGCTAATACATCAGCAAGCCATTGTTATCTGTAAAAAAAATCATTGTCATTGGAAGACTACAGCTTGGAAATCTTCAAACTTCATAAAGAAAAAAAGTAAATCTGTGTTAAACCAGAAGTTTTGATTCAACTCTACTGGTTAAGCTCTATGAGAAGTACAGAGTGATAGATCACAAAGCAAAAACATCATAAGGAAATGGGGTTTTTTGGTTGGTTGGTTGGGTTTTGGTTTCATGGTTTGTTTTTTTTTAGAAAAAAAATGCACAGTATGTCTTAGCACAAACATCTGTGTGATGTCCTTGTGTCAGATAAATGCTCTGCAGCCCTTCAGACACCAGAACAATGGCTCCTGAAGTGACACAAATGGCAGCATCCAAGAATCTCAGCAACATTAGTACTGCAGCATTTCCTGAAAACACTTCAAGCCATAAACAACCAGAAGTCAGCCTGAGATGCCATTTTAACTCCATCTGTGCAACAACTAAATGGTGCATGAGAGCCAGCATTCACTCCTACTCAGAGACAGCAGCTCTGTCACACAACCCAAACCTTGCCAAAGTGCTCCCTGGACACCGCCGAACTGCTCTTCTGCACTGGGCACAAGGGAGTGCCCTCCAAAGCAAGGAAAAGGTGGGACTCATCTTCTCTGATCAGAGCTAATTGGATAAATTAACTAGTACTTTCAAGTTCCTTCTACAGCCAGTAGGCAATTCAGAGACTAATTCATCCTCTTTAAAATAAGTGTCAGAGATAGCTGGGTGCTCATACGAGCTGTTCTCTTCTGAGCAATCTTGCAGACAGAACACACGTATGCCTCATCTCTTGCTCTTGCTATGAAAATATAAAATAAAATCTATTCTATGTGGTTGTTTCAGGTTTGTTTTGGGTTGGGTTTTTTTTGTTTGTTTGTTTCATTGGTTGTTGTTTGGGTTTTTTTGAATCCCAGAAACATACTCATTGACACTTTCAACAGCTGCTTTTTCTGGAAATAAGCTTCTCCTCTTTAGCTTCAATTATCTTGCAGTAATTGAAAAAGGAGAGCACCAGATAGGAGTATCCTGTCTGCCTTGAAATAACTCTCCTACTTCCTTTTCCAAGAAGATAAGAAACATCTGCACATACAGGCATTACAACACAAAAGTTACCTCTCTGTTAGGAAAAGCCTAATTGAAAATTTAAGTAATTTCTATACCTCATGGACATAACCTGGTGTAGCAATTTAGGTAGGTATGTTACAACCTGAGCAACGAGGGGGTGCCATTGAGCTGTCCAAATTACATACAAGAGCTGTCTTTCGTTAAGAGAGACAAATCGCACCGCTGCCTTTTTACTCATCAGGTAATTGTTTCATTCAAACTAGACCATTTGGTCTATTTGATTTGACCTGTGCTTCCCATATTTTTTTTCTAGCTATTCTTGTCCATCACCTCTCCTCTTCCCATCTTGCCTTATTCTCACATCAGCACCCAAAATTTTATCTGCTAAACAACTATTCTCCATCTCCATTCCCCCTCCTGCAGAAGTCTCCGTTCCTCAATCCAAGGCTGGTTCCCCCATTCCCTGCAAACTCCTCTGGTCCCTGTTCCTGCTCTGACTGCAGCACAATAATGAGTCCCCAAAACCCATCCAGTTATCCATACATGGCAGGCCAGGTCAAGCCTCACTTGGTTCATCTGTAGGAGCTTTCTGCTGTGGGTACTGTTTTGAAGCTGGCTGCTCAGGAAGATGGGCAGTGAGCAGGGTTAGATCCTGACAAAGGGAAGCTTCTCTGTCACACAGCCCCAGCCAAAGCACCCACCTAACTCCCCCCACACCCTTATCTCATTCACACAGCTTTTGTGACCTGGCCCTTAGGATATGGGTAACACAGTTGCTACAGCTGCCTTGCTACCAATTTCTCATATGAGAAGAACTGAGGATGCCTGAGACCATGCCTGCAAGACAGACAGATGGCGATGCTGTCATCCTGCAGGTTTATGTGGGCTTCCACTCACATACTTGGGTTTCCAAGTTCCTCTTCCCACTCCTACTAGCAGGAGCGTTGACTTCTGTTATGTTTCTTTATTCCATCTCTGCTGTGGCATCAGAACTAGATTGGTGCAATCTTCAAACAGCTAGCCTTTCTTCCACTCTGACAGTTTATTAAAGAAAACAAAATGCAGCAGTGAATATAAACTATTTATTCATTATGGAGACAGCACTGATGCTCTGAAATCTGACAGTAAATCAATATCAGTTTGCCCCTTGTAGGTAACTGTCTCCCCGTTCAGAAAGTTTCATAGGCTAAATGCATTTCTGACACCCAAGTTGATGGGTTTTTGTCACCCGAAAATAGAGAGGACAAGCACAAACATGTCCTAACCACCAGCTGAGAGAAGCAGAGGGACTCAGAGGTGATGCAAACCATCGTGCAACTGTGTCATACAGGAGAGCAGAGCAAGGTGGTGCCTGCCTGGCCCTGCCTGCACCCCTTGCACCAGACCCTTCTGCAGTCACTTCAAAGACTCGAGCTTGGGAGAAGACAACAGTCAAGTCCCTTTCTAAGGAAATTAAGAACAGCTGACTAAAAAGACAACTCCTCTGTGTATCTGGGCATCCCACCTTCCATAGAGGCTTCCCACCAGCTGCCCAACAGGTGTTCCAGTGGATACCAGCATCAGAGGGGCATGAGCCAGGGGGAACCCCTTGCCTGCAAATACCCTAACAGGTCCTGGCTGCTATCTGGTGATCCAGGCAGACCCTGGCAGAAGCTGCAGCTGCCAACAGGAACCCCACCCTGGACCACTGCTGCTCCCTGACACACCCGATACTGCACAGCCTGTCTCCAAATGGTCCAGTATCTTAACCAAAAATGTCTGAATGCATTTGCACGTGGAAACTCTACATCAGCACAAGGTCTGAAAGCCCAGCTCTCCTTCTCAAAAGAGCAAGGCAGGAGATTTGATTTCTGGAAATTTGGTATGAAAAAGTAAGCTCCATCATCCAATTAAACAGTAACACAATGTTTTGTAACTACATCCATCTACCATCGTCCTTTCTTCAGCTAGCAATATCCCCACTCTGCATTTGCATATTAAGTTGCTGTATTTAAGTGATAAACTCCTCTGAACATATGACACATTCTTGATCTTTACCGGGAAAACATCAGCTCCACCCTGTATCTTTCACATTGGTGCAACTGTGAAGCAAAACAAAGTTCACATTTTTATAATTGGCTGAAAAGCATGCCCTACAAATAAGTAACAGAATAAAACATCATGATGACAACAGGTATGGAAAAAAGTAGCTCAAACAGTTTCCTTAAATAAACAGCAATTAATTTACATTGCTTCTCCTTGTGCAAATCATCATTTTTGTGTTGTTAGCTTTATTTTTTTCTTCTAGTATTTTTTTGAACTATACATGAAGTAGGAATGACACTACAACTAAAAAGATATAGACACAAAACAGTATGAGTCAGCAATTTTTAAACAAAAATTAAATATTCTTTAATTTGTTAAAATGATCCAATGTAATAATTCTTCCATCAATATTACTGGAAGTTTTATAGAATTACTTTGTTCAGTTATTTTAAGAGAAGAGAGGCAATTTGAAGGAATGAAAAAGGAAAGACAAACCTCTTTAGAAAAGAGAACGAAAAATGGAAAGTAGAATGTTCTTTCAGTGTATAAAAGGCTGGTATAAAGAGATTTGGAACCAGCTGTTGGCCAGACTCATTAAGAATACATGAGAAATAAATCAGCTTGATTTTCAATGAGAAAACCTTTGTATAGACTTAAGGGAAAGATTTCTAAGTAGAAACAGGACAGTTAAGGCCAAGCTGCTTTAGGAAGGTTACATATACAGACAAATTAGCAAAAAAAGTAACATGAGATGAAAATGATATTGTTATCCCTTACAATGATGCTAAAAGCCTACAGTAACTGACTGTGCCAAAATGAAACAAAAAGTCATCGTTCCAAGTGTCTGCAGGTTGAATTAATTTTTACATTAAATAGGCATAAGAAATAATTTCCAAATAAATAACACACAACTTAAAACTAATGGCTTTGAAACTTTTTGATACTGTATTTGCTTCAAAATAGCCTATTTAGACATATGTATTTAGACGTGTATTTAGACAACATTTTTTGAAAAATCAATGTAAATTTTCCATACACTTCTTGCAGAAGTGTTTGGAATAAACATCCACTAGCTGACAATGCAGTTATGCATTTATATAAGAACTGATCTTCACGACAAAGACAGTTTTTTGTGCAACATTCAAAATATTTTGTTACTTCTTGCCAAAAACTAAGCTACCACTTCACAGTATAACACTCACTCTTTTCTTTCTACAGTCTAGACAGAAGCAGTGACTCTGTAACTAAGGTTTCCAAATCCTTTCAGTTATAAAACCTCGGTATTAAAATTTCACAACATTTTAGCTAATGAAATGGTTCTGACCAGGACTGTTAATAAGCCCAACTGTTTGTTTCAGAAGGCAACACTCAGCAACACAAATAGATTGCCATCTCTGTCCCAGGAGGGAAAATTTTCCTTAAAGTTGCCAGCATCAGGGACAGAAAGGAAAAAACAGCAGTAGATGAGTGCTGACCCAGATCCCATTGATGGTGGTAAAACCCCCACAGTGTTTGGTGATGCCAAGACTTTGTCTAGGGAAATTATTACAATTTTCTGCTATCATAACTAGTTAAAAAATCAAGCTGTTTATTTCAGAATGCCACCTGCCACTGCCTGGCAAAGTATATTCAAACAATCACACAGGGCATATTATCATAATGAACTGGGGTTTTCAATTACAAACCAGTAAGTGCTGTGGTGAAAGAGTATTGCTATCGCTCGTCAAAGGCAGGGGAAAAGTCAGGGAGAAGAGATGGGTGCATGGACAAGAGGGTTCCATCAGGCAGAATGATGGCCAAAGGGTGGATGGGGCTCAGCTACCCCAGGCAGCATTGCTCCATCTTCTCCTGTAGGCAGCACACTTAATTCAGCAGGAGGGAATTTCACAGGGTGCATTGTCTGTCAAAACACATGCAGAAAAGCAGCAACTGGTAAAGCATCATATACTGCTTATTTCATCACATTTTGCAAGAACTTGGAAGGGGACACAGTGGGTCAGGCTCACAGGCCCAGTTCAGAGAACCATCCTGCAGCAGCGACCATCAGCAGCAGAAGCAAAGTAAGGTTTGGGGGAAATTACAGAAATCCAGTAATCATGAAGTGGTCTATTAAAGATTAAAGCCTATTTTGTTTTCCTTTTTTTTTTCTTTTACAAAAATATGGGAACTAATGTTTCTTTAGAAAGAAAAAAAATTTGGTCACGCAATCTGTGTTATTCAGGAATTATACCAGATGATCAAAATGATTGCTTCTGGCCACTTTCTTTTTGAAAGATTATCAGTCTCTGTTTTTCCACATATAGTCCAAAGAAGTTAAGAAACTCACCCTTTATCTCCTGTATTTTACTCTAAATCTTTCTTTACTGATTCTACCAAAGTATTGGAAATCAAATATTTTTTTCATTTCCAACTTCTGTGAATAATCAAGACTTTGTTCAACATTATGGAATTTATTCCAACACACATAAACAGCTTCTTGACTTGCACAAAACTGAAACCACTTTAATCAATCGGCTATATATAGTTTGGATAAATACTGAGTTTGAGATACTGGGTATACAGCCAATCCTGTGCTATTTGCTAATACTTTGATCTAATTTCACATTATTTTAAGAAGAAATGAAAAATATTCTGGTGAGGACAAAGGCAACAGTAAAGAAATTACAGCCTGCAAAAGCTAGAGAATCTGTACATTAGCTGAAAATTCAACTTGTTCTGAAAGCATTTAAAAAGACAGAAATACATATAGACTTATCACAAAATGAGACAAAAATATCCATAAATTTGTTATTTTGTCACTCCCACAGGAATTCACTCTTGATTTTCCAGAAATCTACCACTATATAAAATATATTTAATAGTGTTAGTAGACAGCATTACAGTCTCATTGCATGTGTAATGTACTGCTCCATTTTCTATGGAAGCATTATAGCACAGGTGATTTATGTCTCTGTAACAAAAAGGGCTATTCTGTAGAAATATCACAGGAAATGACACACAGGAAATAAACCAACATAGACATCTTACAATCATTTCCTAAGCTGTAGTGCAGCAATCTGCTGAGCTCCTGAAACAACCCAGATGCTGCTGACGCAAGGAATGAACAAGCACCAAAAAGGCTTCCCTCTCCCAGCACGGCTTCTGGGTTCCAAGAGGAGAAAAGGATGAATGAAGCAACAAGCTATGGAATAGTTGGTCATTTGCCACCTGGAAATATGCTTTATTGGGTACTAACTGTTTGGTCTTGTCGTGGTTCATCTACAGTGGCTACGGACAGAGCAGGGGGACCTGCACTGGCCATGAAAACAAGAAAACTGAAGATTAATATGTGGTGAATGCTCAAGTGACAGCTGGGGAAAAGAAGGTCATATAGAAGAAAAGTCGCAATAAGCCTCATGCCAAAGCTTTCTCGCCTTCCTCCCTCATGATAGGACACTTATAAGAAAAATTAAAACAGACTTTTTAGTAGGTCCTGTAGTGGTAGGACAAGCGGTAATAGTTTTCATCTAAAGGACAGTAGATTCATAGTAGATATAAGGAAGAAATTTTTTATGATGAAGGTGGTGAAACACTGAAGTGCTCACAGAGGTGGTAGATGCCCCACGCCTGGAAACATTCAAGGCCAGGCTGGACAGAGCTCTGAGCAACTTGATCTAGTTGGGGACGTCCCTGCCCATTGCAGGTGACCTTTAAAGGCCCCTTCCAACCCAAATATTTCCATCATTCTGTGGTTCTATGAACTAGCCCCAGCATTATTCACATAACATCGCATTACTATGTGTTATTCTGCTCTAATGCTCAAAAGCATCTGTTCCCTTCCCACAAGCTTCTACTGTGCCAAGTAATGGACAGCATTAAAATTCAGTTCCTGTCCTCAAGAGCACTTAATTCAGGTTACAGCAAGATATCAACAGATGCAAGAAATAATTGTGCTTCAGTCAGGTTTGCCAATGTGCAACAGAAGACCACATCCTGGAAACCAGATGAACTCGATAACATTTTAACATGAATTTTATTAAGGAATGCTAGGACGTACCTCATGAGGATTTAACTGAATGCACAATATAGAGAACTGCTTTTCATCCAAGTAAATTTTACCCATTCAAAATAGCCAGAAAATGAACAAATATCTCAGCATACTATCTCATTATTGCTTCATATTGTACTGTTCCCACCCACGCTTCATACAGCTTTTTCACGGAAAATAATATATATGAAGTCACATATACAGATCTCTAAACAATGTATTAAAAACCACATGCGACATTGGTGTCCTAGGCTAAGAATCAATATGAGATATCTCTATACTATAATTTTTCATGGGAAAAAAGAGCAGAAGTATTCCATATTAATTTGGATACACAGAGGTCTACACAAGCAGATTACACTGACACACTTCAAATGTACTTATTTCTTGCAATTCTTTTCCTTATCTACTAGAGGAATTAGCAGGGCTGTTTCAGGACTGCAATCAGGGGAACTTCTGTGTAATTCCATGACACGTTGTTTGGGGATTTTTTTGAGAAAGAAGTTCTTTCTTCAAAAGATTTAATGTGATAGTTTATCATTAAGTAAGTAGATTGAAGTCACATAGTTGGTGACATACCTAACAATACATGTTTTACTACTGTATAACTTAAAAGTCAAAAGATGCTGTTCATTTTTTTATTCTGTGAAAGTTAGTCTGTCAGTAAAAACACCCTTTCCTGTAGATTTAAAAAAAAAAGGAAGTTTTGAGAAAAATAATTTACTGTATTTATGTGAAACTTCCCACTGTAAAAATAAATATGATTTTCTTCAGATAACTGAAAAAAAATACCTAACACACTATTACCTACGAATCAAGAAATCATAAAACACACAGATGCTGTATTAACACTCAAACCATCTTAAAACACCATGGGTGAAATCTTGTTCCCATTAAAGCTGATGTCAAATTTTCTACTAACTTTCAACAAGCAAGTAAATTTAATCCATTGTGCCAAATCAGAAAGCAGAAAAGGGTAAAGAAAAGGCTTTGAACCAGAAAACTAAAACAATAAATAAGATTGCTTTTATCACCACTTCTGATGTCTTTGATCATGCAATTTCGGCTCCTCCCTCTGCTATGCCAACAAGCCAAAGATTCAGTGCTTGGGTAGTTGATTTATCGCTCCCTGTGACAGAGATTTGGACCATGCCCTTCCCACTGTTCCATGCCCAGCGAAACACAACACAGCATCTCTTACACCAGTTGCATTTTAATAGTACAGGAACAGATTCGCAACACTAAAACTCAGATTTGCAGTCACTCTGTCCAGTGCACTGCTCTTCCTAAAACTGGGGCTGGCTTTTGGGGGTTTTGAGGGGTTTTCTGTTGTTTGTTCTTTGTTTGTTTTCTGGTTGGTTGGGGGTTTTTTATGGTTTGAGGAAAGTTCCTCAGTGATCAGTGCGCAAGAGATCTGGCAGGAGCGAGTGGCAGCATTTGGCTCCAGTCCCAAATGAAAGGGTGTTTTGCAACTGTATTGTCACCTCTACAGGTATACTGCAGAGACTTCAAAGGAAGACCATTTCTGGAAATCAAATGGCTCAATGAGTCCAACGGAAGAAACACACCTAAAGGCGGAATGTCTTTCATAAGATACTGGACTCCAAGGATAGCTGGTACTTACACAGAAAGTACCCACTCCGGGCAACCCAAACAGCAACTGTATCAGCTTATGAAGGGCAAAGCTTTCACCAGAGGCCTTAATGAATGAGTCGAGGCAACATTTACTGCCTCAGCCCCTTGAAAAACAAATTGTGCAGCACTGTATGAACTTCTACCAGATTAGTGTTGCTACACAGAAGTGCAATGAACTCCAGTATTACCTAATTATACATTATGGGGTTTTTTAAAAAGTATTTTTAGATATGTCAATAAAAATCTCAAATTTAGCACACCTGTTTTGTTCAGTTCTATCAATAATTATTTTTTCAGTGCCAACAGCAGGCAGACAGAAAAATAATTAAAGTTGCAGTTCAGACAAATGCATGGAACATTTGCACTGGAGTAAACACCAAGTTTACTTACAACAGCAAATACAAAGAGGCAACATTTTCTTAAATAGTGTCTTTTAGAGTGATGAAATACCCTCAAATTTCTTTTTAATATTTTCCACAATGCTTTTATAAGGCAAAACTGTGCAAGGCAAGAGCACATGAAAAAACATTGACTCTGTTTTGAAGTGAGGATTCTCAGTATCTACTACCTGCCATTTTCTTTTCTGGTCTCTGATTTCCAAGACCATTTTACTATCCTATTTAATATTATTCTGTATTACACAGTCAATGATTTTAAAATATTATATTCTCCAATATGAAAGTATAATTTTTTTTTTAAGAGACTAATTCTATATGCAAATTCAGCAGAAGACTGTAAGGGATATTTGATGTACATAATTTTAAAGAAAAAAAAAAGAAAAAAGAAAGACTTCTCTGATATATCAAGGTAGAAGACAATATACCAGGAGATCACACTGTAAGATTTCACAGGACACTGGAATGGTGGAGCACAAATGAGAATTCATTCTCAGGAGGGGAGTACATCTCTGAGCAGACAAAAAGCAGCAGCTGTCAGAACATCAAGCAAAGATGTCCACAGCCTGTTAATGACCATGGTAAGGCTCAGATGGGAGAACAGTCATCTATCCAGACTGACAGTGACCTCAATAAAACACCTCCCAGAGAAATAAAAACACAAATCCTGTTTCTGCTCCCATGCTCACACACAGAGGACCACTGTTTCTAATCAAGGCCTGACCTTACAGACCAGGAAAAACCTGGGGTAATGCTTACTGTATTTGAACTGCACTACCTACACACACTAGCCCCCAGCCACCTCGTGTTACAGTGGAGGAGGATGGGCTCTTTAGCATGATGGATGAGCTACATCTTGATGGCTGCAGAGTGAGAGCGGACATACTGATAGTTATCCTGGTGGGGCCACAGATCAGCACCCTGTGCTCCCCGGGAAGTTGCATTCCCATTCACACAGTACCACAGGCCATGATCTCAAGAGCTCTACAAAGGAAAGGTGCCACTTTGCTCCTTTCATTCCAGCATCGTATCAGCAGTGCCAGCTTATGGCAGTGTCAAACTGGACATAGGGAACAGGGACAGCTGCCCTGTGGATGGAGGGTAGCATCATTAAACTTTGTCAGGCATGCCTTTTTGCTGTCATCTCTAGCAAGGCTGGTGATCCTTGCTAATGGTGTAGACCAGCTGTTGGGCCATGGTGGACAAGACTGTGACAGAGAACACCAAGAAAACAGGGAAAGCAATGTACAGCTAGAAAATAAGGGTAGGCAATAATCGCAGATAGACACTTTGGAGATAGGAATATTATCTCACCTTGAAGCCTTTAAGGCCTTATATATTTCTTACGGGATTACACTGCAAAAAATGCATACACCAGACCGCTTAGGAAATCAGTAACTCAGTTTATCTATTTGTTGCCTGTCAATAAGAAATTGTTTCCTGTATACAGAACTTAAGCAGCATGCCACAAAGCTTACATGAGTACACCAAAGTTTTCTTCTGCTTCCTTGGCCTTTTTTGCACATTTCTCCTTGCCCAGTATGCCTGAACATCAGCCACAGGGGCTTACCCAAGTAGTCACAAAGCTTCTTTCTTCAATGTCCCTACATCATTTTGTATTAAGGTTGAATGTATGCTGTTGGTACAAACAATTACATATTACTGAAAGAGTTTTTAAGTTTACTCTATTCCTTAGTTTTCATGAAGATACATGAAGATATGGTGGGTATTCTTCTCATGTTTGATTAGCTTCCTGATCATTTGATCATTTCTTCCCCTCCTTGGTCTACAGATTTTTGTTTGGCATTTTCTCATCCTATCAACCACAGGAATAAGACTTTCACTTGCAAAGGAGATAAATAAATAAAGATATAAAAAGGAGATAAATAAACAGGCCTTGCTTTTAACTACTTTAACCTGGGAAAAATTTCTTGCAAGAGAAGCTTAAACCAGCTCTATCTCTTGAACATACTTTGCTGGAATACTTAATAATGTCCAAGTGGTTACTAACACTAACAGAGCCTGCATGACTCTGCCTGTATGAGTGGCTGCGGTAACAAAATTCAGCTACAACGTAAGTGAGGGAACAATCAAACTTGCTACTGCAATTCACAGAATAATTTCAGGCTGCAAAGGTGAACAGATGGCATTTGTGAGCTTTATTCAATATCTAGGACTTTTTAATTAGATTCCTGTTCATGTCAGTCTGCTGGTTTACAGCAGGAGACTCCACGTTTCAAAGTAACATTAGGAATCCCATTGCTCTCTCTGATAGAAACCACTTTGTCAAGAAACTGCTGCAGGCATAGCTCCTGCTGCTTCCACCACAGGAACTGGTCAGCAGGTAATTAAAAGAACCAAATTAAAGGGATAATCCAAAAATGCAGCTATGACTTAGCCAAAATGCAAATTGGAGGTTTAATGCACCACATTGTTTTATAATTTTAGGATGCTCTTGGTATATTTATCATTAGGTATCTGCATGCCGTAATTTTCTCCTTCATGTCTTCACGTGGTTCTGAAATTCACCTTCTGCCACTGACAAGCTCCCTCAGGGTTTTCACAGCTTTTTGGAAAGCTGCAGGTAGGTATAGTGAAACAAAATGAAAAAAAAAAAAAAAACCACCAAAAAAACCCAAACAAACATACTGACTGCTAAAAAGCTGAAGAACTTGCAAGGGAATAAACAGTGCCTCCTTCCCACAGCACTGGAATGTGGCAAAAAGCACCAGGAGACTCAGATGGCTGTGGGTCTGAATGCCCCAGCATTAAGGACTAATGTCCTTAAGTTTTAGAATCAGGTTCAACACTTCCTTTTACCAGTACAGATCAAACAAAACCAAACAAACAAGCAAAAACTACCAAAAAACCCACAAGCCCCCAACAGACTGACATAACCAATTAGGACTTTTATGAGTGCTGCAGAGTATAAAATCTCAGTGTCACTTTTAACCTGAGTCAATAGAGCATGGCACAACACACTGAAACAGTAAGTCTAGTTGTATCAATCACAATGGCACAGCTTCACAGACATCATTTGGTCACAATCAATTAAAAGCTGACTGGTTTTGAGTTGTTTGTATTATTTTACCTTTCTGAAGGGGAAAACTGCAAAATTCAGAAGACCTTCTAGACTGTTGTAATCATGTTCAGCAGAACACTGATCACACCTGCAAATCCATTTTCCTTCTATAATACATCCTGAATGTATAAGCTAGTCTTAAAAATAGCCTGTTTTAGAAAAGTATGGGCCAAATACTCTATAACCAAGCAAAAAAACCCAAACAAACAAACAAAAAAAACAAAACAAACAACAACAACAACAACAAATACCAAAAAAAACCCAAACACCAGAGTTTGTGCATATTTACTTCTGTGGCATCAGTGCCCTAAGTCCCTTTCAAGTGGCAGAACTCTGAAGTCATTACAAAAGGTAGCAATGCTCCATTATATACTGGTTTTGAAAGAGATGAGCAGGGTACAAAGTATTTTTTAACTATTTGAATATCATATAACAATCAGCTGTAATAGTTATCTGCCTAGTATGTCAGTCTGGGGAAAAAATCCTGCAACTCTGCAACTTGGAGAGTTCCCTTGTTTATTCACCAAAATTTTGCCACAAAGTATTTTGTCGGGCAAGAAAAGCAATTCTGTCCTAGCATAGAATGAGACTGAATCCCTCTGAAACTATTTCTTGCCAATGGATGTGATCCTGTCAGACAAACTCCTCAGGAATGAGGAGGAACAGGATGTGTTGAGATCCAACCATGTTCCCTGTGATGTACAAACTGCCCATAGGCCTAAACTTCCTAAAAGGTGGTTCTGTCAGGGTTGCACAGTGAATTCCAGCTACAAAGGCCAAACAAGTCTGGATTTTGTGTTAACTAGTAGCATACATGTTGTAGTAGATAGCACAGCATTGTCAACACTGTGGCGTTTCTTCTATTAGTAATGGCAAACAATATGAAGCAATTAAAAATACTGAAAAGTTGAATAAATGCTTTCAATCAGCCTTTTACAAAACATCATGATTAAGTATTTTTTAAAAAATCTCTAAACAATCCCTTTATTTCAGATGACAAAACTAAATGGGGTGGAGGAAACTTGCTCTACCCCAAAATAAGTGGCACCAGATCTTTCAAACCCTGAATCAAAGCCCCTCTCTCTCTCTCTCATATGCCATGCACAGTGTTTCTAACTACAGTAGACAGACACCTGATGATCACCAAAGTTAAACTGTAACACCACTCTGTCCTTTGGGTGAGACATCAAGAGCAGGGCATCACTTTGCTGGTGATTTTCTGTCTAATTCTGGAACGATGCACTCTACATCAGAAACACGTCATCCATTCCCCCAGCTTTGATAGATCTACCATATCACAACATTCTGAACTGAGCAGGAAAAAGCCTAAACCCCTCCCTTTCCCTGCTAAGTATTGAAAACTGCATCTATGCTATTTACAGGTTCGGAGGTTTTTCTGGACTGAAGTTTTGTAAATACAACCTATTTTGAAGTCAGAGGTATTAAGATTTGAATTAATGCCTTGAGAGAAACAATTCACATAGCATACATTCCCCCCTGTGCTAATGATCACTCTTGCTTGACTCTAAAACTTCAAAAGCACGCAGCCAATATGAAACATTAAGACCGAGGGACTAAAATTTTAAACTGGTTTTATCTGAATCTTGGCCTATGTTTCATAATACAATTTACCCATTTAAAAATAAACAAACTGACAAAATAAAAACAAACAAACCTTGCATGATTTATTTGCTCTCTAAATTTCTTCTTCCCTCTGCATCATGAGTGAAAGCACAGAGAAAAGGTGGGGTGTCGTTGAGGCTTCATGAGCTGAATAATTTTTTGCTGGAAGTCTCTATTTTTGTAGCAGTGGCAATCTGAAAAACAAGAATTGTTTTGTTAACACCTGTATCCCTAGACATTAGACAAAGGGTTTGTTCTGAAGCACTGCCAATTAAATCATTAACCTCTGCTATGCAAAAGCCAACAATTCTCATGCAAAAAAGCAACTAGAAACATCTCCACTCAATTCATACCTCACTTATACATTCTGCATGGACTGACCACACATAACAGCTAAAAAACCTCCTTCTATGTACAAATGGAAATCAGAAACCAGTAAAGCAACATGTTACAACCATCTGTTTCACGAGGAGCTTTTGTTAAGCTGCCCAGGTTTCCATCCAGGAAACACAAAACTAGGAAAGGTGACTTGAAACAGGCCAGCACCACCACAGTCCCCTTTCTACAGTGGTGGCAAAGACTGCAAATGGTACCTGTACCATAACAGGATTGCCGATTTCCACATATTCTTATTTAAAGCTTCTATCAAATCCCAGCCAGGACCTCTGAAGAACAGCTGCACATCAGTTACAGAGATCTCCTGTGGAAGTTCTCTTGCACCAGCCAAGCCAGGCTTCGAAAAGCCAGCCACTTCTTTTGAGTGGACCAATATGGAGCAACCAGATGAAAATAGTAAGACAGAAGACACAGATACAATTCGCAGTGTATTTGCACTGAACAAGTAGCATGGCTAACTGAGCTCCCAAAAGCTGGCACAGAGAACTTCATGCTCTACAAAGTCTGTCATTTTCATTCTGCAAAGTGTCAGATTGTATTATAATATTTTCTCTGATGTTTAAATTGGCAAAGCTGATTTTAAATTGCTTCTTCACAGCACACAGCACCTTGTCATAAAAATATCCTTATATCTACAACAGTTAAACTGACATACCACAGAATTAAAACTAACACAAGAATTTTATCATACTCATGCTTCAAAAGGCAGATCTTACTGAAACGCCTGGTGATAGAGTCAGTCTGCAACTGAACAGATTCTCAATTAAAATGTATACGTAAACATGTAAAGTAGAAACTAGGTGTTACTCCTCCATCTAGAGCTGTCAAATTTTCTTTTTATAAGATTACTAGTGGAGTTAGAGCAAAGTCCTAAATTGACTTACTGAAAAATAAAGGCTGTTCTATTAAAATAAAATGCAAACAGAACAGCAAAGAATACAAGCTGCAAACCCCTCATACAAAATGGACAAATTAACAATGGGTGAGCAATGTAAACAGCAGTACCAAACTGCAAGTTACACCCAAGAGGAAACGTGAGTAATAAGACATAAGTAATACTTTTTTTAGTTATTACCATAAAAACACTTGTAAAATTCCAAATACAAAACAGGGATTTGCTTTGCTGGTAGGGAAAGGTACGTCTCTATCTACACAGAACATTTAGAGTACAGACCACCAAAGCCTTCCTAATTGTGGCTGTTGAGACACACAGAGCCAAGCACTGCAGAACAGGGTTGCAAGTGCCATGATTGTGCATTCAGATGACACTGTCATAACCCATATGTGATGGATATCTTCTTTTGCCAAGTTCATAGCACTGCTACTGTGCCTGGCCTCTATTTTTTTGTCATACTTCCTTTTCCTACAGAATGGCACAGCATGGATCCACTCCTCAAAGACACACAGCACTTCCTTCACCATGGTATCCAGTTCCTGAGCATCAGCAACTAAAGCTCAAAAGACTTGGATGTTAGCTTGCTCTCACCTACATGATTGCAAAATCCCTGAACTGAGAAGTGCCCTGTTTTTTCCCACGTTCCAGCTCACTGCAGAGGACTGATGGAGCATTTTCCTTTTTCATCTGGAATCACACTTCCACATCTTCACAGATGTGGCTTCTTTACTAATACTTTCATAGACATGGAGAGAGACCTAGTATAGAGTTAAATGCAAAACCTGTGTCGGTATACTCATGTAACTTCAACAATGTAGAGTCAAATTCCACCCTCATGGGCAAACCTGATTTTTGCCGGCCCAAAACTACAGGGTGAATGCAGCTGGCTGTCAGCTAATTACAGCCCAGGTGACTTCACAGTACTAACACTCATCCCAGATTTGTAAATGTACAGCTAAAACATTTCAATCTGGACAAGAACAGGCAGAAACAAGAGCACAGCATTTATAGCAGGCAGATGGTGTACTACTTCTGATACAAAAGAATTATTTTATGGCAAAGTATTACAAGAGCTTCCTACCAATCAGGTCTTACTTGGAGACTTATTAAGGATGATATCCTGCTCTGTTTGAACAAAACTTCCTGGCCAGGAAAGAGGGCCAGATTTTCTGAAGTGCTTCCAGCACTCCCAGCAAGCTACCTCTTAGGGAGGTCACAACGCTCCCCCGCAAGCAGTCCATCAAATGTTGAAGGAAGTTTGCCATGGTGAATACAAACTTCCCAGCAGTGCTCTGCCAGATCTGTGATACCCATCTCCTCAGATCTGCACAATCTTGAATAATGAGGCTTAACATAAGAAAAACCTAATGTTGCTCCATACATACAGAGCTTTACACATTCAACTATCTTTTTCTAGCAGGCCAAAAGGAAACAGGCATCTTACATCAGTGATCTTACAACACTCCTCTTTCCCCTTTCCGAAAACATTTTTTAGGACCAGCAATTCTCATCAAACCTCTACTGAGGGAAAAGCACTTCTGAAGGAATCAATCTGAAAAGAAAAATCCTTCATGCATTTAAAAACAAAAAAGAAGGGTAGAAAAGACAAAGAGCTGCTGTACTAAAGTAACAGTCACATAAACCTCACACATCCCAGACTGAGATTCCTGCTTCCTGCACATTAACAAGGACAAAAATCCCATGCACTAAGCATAGCAAATACAACACCCTGGGCTCTGGCATTTAAGGACAGACAGGTATAGCCGTGAATGTCTTAACAAAATAGATTAGGCAGTATGTGCTATGGTAACAAAACTTGTTTGTCATTCATTTTGTATTCATATTTTCATTTTCCCCTTGAATAGGAGGGCAAACAAAAATAAACACCAGCAAATGGCTGAAGTTCTTAGTACAAAGCTGCCATGGGCCCTTCCAGCTCTACTGTAAACAAAGAGTGAATTACATTATACACTCAATAGCACCACTCAAGTCACAGATGGAGTTCCTCAATTTTGATTTGGGAAGGGCTGTACAAACTCAGGGCAGGTACTGTCTGCACAAGCAAGGAGCAAACACCAGCTGCTGGTTGTTTTTTTGTTTGGTTGGGGTTTTTTGCTGGGTTGCCAGACATCTTCATTATAAACTATAGGCCCTGGTTAAAGCCAGTGTACAATGACAAAGTGCTAAGCAATTCAAGAACAAACTCTACAGACACCTCCATTCCTCTGAGCTGTAGTACACCTCCTATGTCAAAAGGGAGCTATGAGATGCTACCAAACCTCAACAGGTCTGCCAAGAAGGAAGAAGAAAGTGGATGCTTATTCATGTGGTTCCCTGGAGGCTTAGCTATTTGTAGCTAAACTAAGTACAGCACAGTGTCCTCCTATGACGTGCACTGCAAACAGCTCTCCAGAATAGTTACAGTATATACATCCAGACCTTGCCTTGTCAATCATCAGATAAGAGAGAAATTAGCTTATTCTGTGACATCTATGTTCAAACAACACCCAGTGAACAACCTGTAGCAGCTGATGTAGGTTTCTTCAACAGTCCATCAGTTTGCTGCACACAATTTTCTTGGCTTTTCACCCTTTTCCCTGGAGAAATTTGGGGATAGTCTACAGATCAGATGTAATACCATAGAGAGCTGCTTCTGCTTACAGAAAACAAACAAACAAAAAAATCCCACAACTTTTTCGGTCCCATGGAACAGCCCTAATTGCACCATGTGTCATACTGGACACATCAGTATATATTCACATGTTCAGCATGTAATCAACTCCTGGAAGCCCAGGCTGCCCAGTGACACACTGAGCATCAGCTCTGCTCATGGGCAGCAAACCCTCCAGCCCTTGGGAAGGGAGCACTGACTAAGCACATCCATTCAGCCTGCCCACAAAGGCAAGGCTGTGCCAAAGCACGCAGCTCTGCCCAGAAGGCAGAAACCATCTTGACAAGAAGAGCTGGACTTCACTTCCCTGTGCCTGGGTGTATGTTTCAGGAAATTTCCCACTCCCAAATGGAGTTTCAGGATCTACCCTAACTGCTCTGTCAGATGTAGAACAAAGCCAAGCATGTATGTATATCTGGGACAATCCAAGTAATTTCCTTCCCCACCTTTCCTGCTATTTCGAAAATATAATTCTGAAAGCACTCGAAAACATCTTTTTTATATTTGTTGATGATTTACATTTCAGAGGTGGTGACCTTTTTCCTAACCTTTGACTGATCCTATGAGAAAAAGGCACATCTTGTTAACACTACTTTCCTTTAATTCACTGATTCTACACAAAACTAATGATTGTCCTCTAAATCCTCCAACTCTCTATTCAGCAGTTTATTAAAAAGATGATCATTGATTAATCCACCTGAGTTACCCCGGAGAAGGTGTGACTGAACACAGATCACTCCACCCCAGAGAAATGTGTATTCATTAGTTCTGCATTAAACAACTTTCCTCTTTATTCAACTTCAAAAGAAGGAGCAAAAACCCACAAGAAACCTCAAACTTTCAGTCTGAAACTTCTGATGTATTTTTTATTTTACTTTATTCTTCAGGAACTCTCACATTTTCTTGCCTTGAATTTCATAATCATCTATTTAATTTTTTTTTAATTATTGTGATTTTACAAAATAAATAAACCAAGGCTGGAGGTTCAACACGCATTTGCTAAGCCCTGCCAAAGATCTGCAGCCATGAATTAGTTGGCTCAGGCAAGCAATGAGGGTTGACACTGATACTCAATGGGAATGTACACAGCATTAAGTACATACCACAACTGAAACCAGGTATACTCCCATCCAGCCAGTGGTTTCAGAGTCCCATCTAGGAAGACAATCAAAGACAAAACCTTATTTAAAGGTTTCCTCACTCTTTTTTTAAGATCTCATTAAAACTTCTTGAGCCACAGATTGGCCTTCAGCCTGATTATGAGTCTTTTACCCCTGAAAAGCAGGTAAGCCTTCCTTGACTGTATTTCTGCACCACAACACACGCTGCCCCTGGTCTGGTAAAGCACATGCTTCACCAGAACTTAGGGCCACAATTCTCTTTGCTGATGCTCTGAGCAGCCTCAAGGACTGATGAACTTTCCTCTTCCTGTGAAAATCCCCTCCTGGTCTCTACACATGAATAGAAAGAATCCCCACATCATGACCTTCTTGTCCACTGCCCTGTGACCAAGGCAGATACCAACTTCTTCCCACCAGGTGAGTGACTGAAGTTCCAGATGATTTCAAGCAAATAACCCTCCTGCCCTGTTTCTCTTTGTCCAGGAAGATCTCCTGCAAAGTGACAGGTAGAGGTAACTCAGGCTTATGTACAGGGGCAGCCTAATCCTTTTCCTGGTCAACAGAAGGTGATACTAGGGAGGCAGACATGGGGCAGACTGGACAACCAGGCTAGGCAGGGCAAGGAAGGAGGAGCAGAGCTTTCTCTTCCATGTCCTAAATTAAATGCTTCATATAATCTCTTCTCCTGTGCATGCTTCTTCCCATGCTTGGCATTATTTACTCACGTTCAAAGCACAAGCCACCAAACAGGATACAACACAGCTCCTGGTACATGGTTAGAAAGGATTTTTCCATTGGCCTCTGTCAACTTAATACATAATCAATACGTGGCTTCAGAAAAAGTCAAGCAAGAAAGCTGAGGCTACACTTTAAGATTCACATTTAAGATTTACATTTTTGAGAAAGCTGACGCATGCCATTTTAAGAGCATCCAGAAGCAATCTATTGTGAATCCCTTCTGTATTGTCATTATCCCTGGTGGTGGAAAGGTTTTTTCTAAAATTGTTTATTTCAAGGTTAATTCATCATCAACATGTTACAGAGAAAAGAAAATAAGCCTATGCTATTGCAATGGACTGGGAGCAGTAACTAAATCTTACTGAGGCTTCTGATGGTTTTGCCAACATTCACAGATCAGTTCGATGATGCAGTTTTTAAAAAAGGTTGACTGATAGAGAAGGGACACAGAAATAACAGAACTGAGTCTAATCTACATAAGGTCCATCACAAAACCACAGCCTTCTAGTGCTGAAGGGATTAGATCTGCATAGAGCACAAGCAACAGATACACAGATTCCATCACCAGCCTGCAACTCTCAATTTCAAAACATTTTTGCAGTGAAGCAACTTAAGAAAATAAACATTCCAAGTCAGGCAAAGATCAGTCATAAGCCTTTTCTGAAAGGGAGATGAACTCTCTTATTGTGTATTTAAAGCAACACTGTAAACCAGGCCAGATTTATATAAAGCAGCGCTGTGAGCTTAAAGCAACAGTACCATTATTCTGTCAGAGAAATGAAAACCTTTGGCAGAAAAAAAGTTGAAGATTTCTGTGAAACTCTCCATCAAGCTAATAAAAGCAGCAAAAGAAGTTGCACATAGAAAGGCAAGTCTCAGATTTTCTGTAAAGCTAGCAACATTACCAAGAGGTCATTGCTCACATTTGGTGATCGATACCAAATTTAACACTTAGATATCTACATTTTACAGACACACTGCAGTAAGATACACTTCAGAAAACACTGTATTACCTTTCATTTTCCCAAGTATTTTATTTTCCCTCTTCCAGAACGTTCATCTGTTATAATTTCTAGGACCTTACACAATGCACAAGAAAATAGCCTAGTATTTTAATTCTGTGTTTACATCAGAACATTCATAATTGATTAAAAGCAACAGAAATTATGGGGGAAAGTGACTTCAAAATATTAACCTGAAATGCAGGCTCAAATTCAGTCTTTTTTGCTCAAAATATGTATTGAAAATTTTGGCACATTTTAAGAAACACTGGAGTTCCATGTTCTTACCTCAGCACTCAAACTCCCCAGGAAGTCACCCACTATTAACCTCAGCTGGCAGGAACACAAACCTATAATTTGCCACACTGATTAACTCTTATCTAAGATTTTATAACACAGGGTCCTAAACTGCTTAACTGTTTTAGTTCACTCCAACAACGCTTATGTTTTTTATAAAATAATATATATATAAAATAAAGAGCATAAAATTGATACTGATGATGACATTTCCACTCACACAAGTTTCAATTGGTTGCATTTTTGTTGGTGGGAGCATGCTTTGAGATGGAAGGTGTTACTGAACAATCCTTACAGATTACCCTAATAGTCTGAATAGGTTGAAAATGCTAAACAGCATATCATGAAAGCTGCAGATTGCTAGGAAATCCATTGTAACATTCACCTTTGGGTCTCAAATGTAAATGCATGTTTGAAGGGTGACAAAATATCATTCTTCATCATGGTTAGCACAACAAATTAGCAGAAATATTGTAAAAACAATCTTGTCATTTATAGTCTGCAAGCAATTATTTATTTGTTGCAATCCTGATCTACTTCTTAGCCCACTAATTTGGCCAAGGACTAGAGGCTGGCAAATGGTTCCCTCTTCCTTTTCACCTCAACTGTGCAAATATACATTTTCCCTTTCAGAAAAACTCCTGGTGCCTCTTGGGGACCATGACTGAGAAGGGAAAGATCTAAAGCACTTCTCACTAGGAGGAGCATCTTGTGTTTTCTGAGCAAGATGAATATTTTAAAAGGGCTTGACATAGAGAGAAGCAAGAATTACCACTGTCATTATAAAAGTGAAATAACAAGAACATGGGAGAAGAGAACCCAAACCACATTAAACCTTTATACCCCAACTGGGTAATGCTGATATATCAGGAGCAACTTCATTTCCACCCTGCAGAATGACTAAGACCTGACCTTACTTTTGCCATCACCCTCAAGTCATAAACCTCTGTTATCCTGACTTCTTCAATAGTTTAAAGATATCATGCATTACATTCTTGTTTTCATTGTTTTACTGCAAGCTTCATAAAACATCTGTGTAGTATTTTTATGCTTAGCTATTTTTTAAACAAAATAACAGATCCATCTCCTCTATGGAAAGACAGGACTCCAACAGTTGCTCCTTTAAAGTAACAGAATTATCAGTAAAATCCTATAACCTGGCAGTGTCCCTGCAACCTCGGAGAAAAAAAGGTAGAGGACAAAGTTACTTTTTGAACCTTGTTCCCAAACTTTGGGCATCACACCTCTCATCCTAGGGACTCCTGAGAGCTGTATATGGACTAGAGGATAAATTCTACTCTCAGCTTCATTAGAATTAACCTCATGAATGATGAGTAGTAAAACAGTAGTGATTTTTCAATTATTTTCTCAAGTATGCCTTGGCATAAAGCTTTACTGAATTTGGAGGACTATTAAACACCCAGATATGTTTTCCTCCAACAAAGCAGAGGCAGCAGCAATCATGGAGCTACCTAGATGGGTGTTCAGTACCATCCATCATAATCATCACCCCAGGCACAGAAAGAGGCCAGTGAGGTTGAAGCACATTTTATGACATGGGAGTATTCTATGATTGTATCAGCAAACCTCTAACCTGCTCTTGCCAACACGTGCAGATAATTTTCACCAACTCTGGCAGGCTGGTAAATCTGTGTTAATTTCCATGGGTCTGCAAAAAGCACTCCAACTCCCCTCTCTACTCCCTGAAGGTATAATAATACTTTGAAGGAATGACTGGCTAAATAAAGTTGATGAATCTCTCTATATTTCTGTAATGCATTCTTTTAAAAACAGTTGGAGTTCTTCTGTTAAAAATCTTTCTGAGATATTTCAGCTTGAAGCAGAAAAAACACTGGAAATTTTTGTCTGATTGACTGAAGGCTGGCCAGAACTAAACACAGGTGAAAATCCTATGTTAGAATGTGGGAGGGTGCTCCTCCCACATACTCAAGGGTGCTCCTACTACCTCTACTGACCGTATTTTATAATAATATTGTACAATGCAGTTGGAAATGTAAAGGCATATTAAAACAGCTTTAAAACCCTAATGGCCCATCCTTTCTGTTGTTGTTCCTTCAGTATTTTAAACAGTGTAAGGCAGGATTAGTTCAGTTTTAGCAATATAAAGTAAGAAGCATCCAGATTCTGTGCTGAAAATTCCTCTCTTGGGATCTGAGGCCAAGAAGGGACCACCTGGTTCAGCCAGTCCTGCTACATGCAGCCAGGCACTGCAGACTTCTTAGACTGAGGAGTCTGTGGGCCACATAATCCATCAGTCCACATCATGACTCACAAAACACTTCATGAGATCTGACATGAAACCTGCAGCCTTCAGGAGGGGACCAAAGCCAGAGACATGAACTGTACAAGAGAGCAAGAGACTGAAGACCTCACAAGGATCCCACCACAACATGAGATTTTCTCTACTAAAGGCCATAGCTCTATCACCAATCCCCATCATCCATGAAGAAAAAACAGAAAAAAAAACATTAACCTTCCAACTCCTAAAAAGGAATTTTGAAACAAAGTACATACAGTTTATATTAAAAATCACAGAGGCCCTCTGCCGACCCACCACATTCCTCTGTGTTCCTAAATCAGTGCACCCTACGCCATCCCTGGGGTGTCACATCCAAAAGATGACACTAAGCAAAATCCCTTCTGGATATAACCCTCTCCACTGTGCACATGGAGAGGATGGAAGACCAAACTCCTAATTTAGGCACCTCAGTAGATTGCTTGCCTGATGTAAAATAAATCTGAGCTACAGAGTCTCTCTCCTACTTTTTCAGCAACAAAAAAAAGGAGAACAAAGAGGAAGAAACTGTTTTTAGCAAAGAAAATGTAGTTTAAGAGGCTGATACCTTGTTAAAAACTTAAAGTTATAATGAATTCCAGGATTCACTCCAGTACTCCATTCTTAAAAACATAATAATGAAAGGCTTACGTATGAAATTTAGTAGTAATAACTTTGGGGTCAAATCCATAGTGATTTCTTTGGCAAAGCTTTCACTGACGACACTTAAATGGGATTTCAATGGGTGTTCTGCTTGAGAAAGGACTTTGGTATTGGCCCACAGTCTGTATACTTAAGTCACCCCAGCCCCAGCATTATACAGCGCCAACCAGACACAAAACCTAGCATTATTTAAACCATTTGCACGCCAGAATCTCCAATTGTAGGCTGCAAAAGCCAGCAGGAAGCATTGATCATTCCCTTAGTAGCAAACAAAAATGCAAACCTTTTTACTTGGCTTTCTTATGATATCATTTACCTTCTATAATAGCAATTGCTTTTTTTAAAATGTGGATTTGCACAGTATTCAATTTGCCAGTTTCCACATATAGATACAAATTTACTGAAATAGCTGTTCACAAAATCCAAAGCTCAAGGGTGGAGTCCTAAAAATAAATATGTAGTTTAAGTTCTTTTATATCCATACATGATAAGAAATCTTTTCTGGTGAGCCATAAAAGGGGAAGAATGATTAAACCACAAACAGGCAAACAAAATGTAAATCCATATCTTTTGCCCTACCCCCTCAAAATTGCATGGATACTTCAATGCAACCACTTGGCTGAATGTTTCAAATGTTGGTTTTTTGAAGTATTTAGCCATATAAACTACCCTTTTGTTTCTGTTGGCTTCAAATGTTCCAAGGCTCACGAATTCTTCCTTACATCTTATTATTAAAATAATAAAATAAAATACAGCCAACACTGCCTTTATGGAGCAAGAAAAACCGGAGTATCATTTTCCAGTTAACTCTTCTGGATCTCCCTGAAAGTGAAATCAGCAACAGCAATTTTAAGTCAGGTTTTCTAGTCATTGCACCTAATCACTACCTTTTTGAAGTATTTTATTTTCCAAGCAGTACCACAGAAAAATCTTTACGATCACAATACAAACTCAAGTCAAAGAGTGGTAGAGCATATGCTCTAAAAACTTATAATAATCTATGTACCCAAAAAACCAAGAAGCATCAGGAAGCAAGATTTACTGCCCTACTGAATGCCACAATCCCAGAAATATTTCAAACAAAAAGCAGTTCTTTAATTTGAAAGACTTGCACTAAGACAGACCTGATACTGACCTCTGATCTTCCAAATGCAAGTATTTCAGTGAATGCAACCTTCATTAGAACTTCTGTGTTGTCCTTTCACACTATCATGAAAGGAAATTTTATAATTGTCACCTTCTTAATCTTTCAGTCTTTTGTCCATCTTCTGTAATCTGGGATATCAGTGACTAAACAAGCAATTTATCTCGACTTCCATATTTCCACTTATTTAGCCTCAGCAGGTCAATTACTTCATAGGCAACAGCTGTCAGTCACTGTCCTTTAAAGAAGTCCATGAAAAGGCTGTTTTAAACACCAGCCACTCCAGCAGGGAACAAGAAAAAAAGAAAAAAAAAAAAACACAAAAACGCCAAAAACAAAACGGTGACATCTACCCCCTTAAATACCACGGGTACACGATTTGCAGGTCTTTCCCTTCATTTCCCGGGACCTTTCCTCGTGTTTCGTTCTTCAGGACCAGAGGATCCAGCCAGGAAGAACTCCAAATGACTCCAAACAGAAACATATTTTCCCTTGCAAACATCTAAGTTTCTCCACCCGAGCTGAGGAATGAACTCCACAACACAGCAGCGAAAAGTTGCATGCTGCTATTTTTCTGAAGAAGCTCTGCCCATCCCAGCAATTCCTGGATGAAAAAACAATATTCAAACAGCAAAACCATAAGCTTACGAATTGATTCTTTAGTCAGAGAAACACGATTTCTTCCAACTTTAAGGAATGTGACAATAACTGCAAATCTAACCCTGCGTGATAAGTGGCAGGCAATTCTCCATATAAGGTGAAAAATGTGCTAGTGCTGCTCATACAACACTGTTAATTCCTTCCCTGTTCTCAATATTCAAGAACATAAATGAACATATAAATCAATTTTGTAAGTAAACCTTTTGCTTGCTTACAGCTATAAACCATCTAGACCATGCTCATCACACAAGGAATTTATAACTTAACTATTTAATTCCTTTTAAACACTTGGTATGCATATCATAGCAACTGAATAAATTAACTTAAATCTGAGAAGTCCCATCCCCATTCAATTCCTAAATTCCCTTTATACTTTACCATTCCCCAGTCAACCTGTACATTCCAGCTCCTTACTAACAATATTGCTGGTGGCAAAGCACTGGCAGGCCAGGAGAGCAGCCTGGGGAGGGTGAGGAGGGGGCTGAGGGCTAGGTGAAGCCCAGGAGCATAACACAACCACCAGTCATGCTCCTCCAAGTCCCCAGGCTGACCTGTGGTGCAAGCAGCAGGTTATTGGCACAGGACCGCTGCTGCTGCACACTTTTATCTCAGCTCTGATTGTCCCATAACAGCAATAGAAAAATAAGCAGCATTTATCTAGTTGTGCATTACAAGAAGATTGCAGGCAATACTCATTAAATGAGACTGGTGGAAAGACTTCCATTGATTTTACTGAGCTCTACACCAGGATGTAAACCCAGATGAAAGATAGTTAATACGACCCCTTCCCCTCAAAGCAAGTTAGAGCATCTGCAAAAGATGTATCAGTCCTGGAAATGAAATCCGCTTCATTTTGAAGTTAAGCCGACACCCCAGCCCCTCCCACACCCCCATTCACTGTTTTTTACACATTATTATTTATCTTACTGGACTTTCTATTTTTTCCCCCTAAGGAATGATGTGCCAATGACCAATAGGATATAAAAGAGAAGAGATTCAGAACAAGTGCCCAGAGGTCTTTTGGAAACCACTCAAAACTGATGGGATTATTAGCGGACAGAAGACTTACTAAAATCTTGTTGGCAATGATGAAAGGGGTCGGGGAAGCATTAATATGATTAAATTATTTTAAAAAAACCCTAAGTTCATGAACCACTCTGCAGAAATCGTACTCTAGGGGTCAATGACTTGTATGAGAGGCACAGAGAGGAAGTTTACACACACACTGTACATATATATATATATCTCAAATGTGGGTGGCAACAGGAGGAAAAAAGTTCACTATTTTCTTGAACTTTAATGAGAAGACATGGGAAAGTTTGATTATTTTAGCCACAGAAATTTCAGAAAGGTCCGATGATAGCTTCAGATTGCCAGCCTTCCTAGTTTATCCACATTCAGCCATCTTGTAATGCTCCCACGGAAAGAAAACATAACATGCTGGGCAACAAAGACAAATTAATTACTACCATAAATGTAGGCTTCTATTAATTGGAGATTTTGTTTTGTTGCCTTTTTTTGTATATCATCCATTGTTTTACTATGTCAAATAGCCCAGCCCATTAAATACTATGAGGCAGCAAAGCACCACAATTATATGCATCTGAATTTTAAGACTCAAATTACACTGTTTGCTGTGTTCTACAACAGGAAAAAAAAAAAGTCAGGAGAATTAACTCTAAACATTATTTAGTTCCTACAGAATGACTCTTTTAAGCATGTTTACAGTCATTCACATCTATGACTCTTCCTCATTTCCTGGAACCTTATCTAATCTAAATTCCATATGGAATATTTTAGTGGTCTGTGAAGTTGCATACAAATTAACCATACTCCAATTCATTCAGATAAAATAAAACTAAATTTAATAGTGATGAAACTAGAGCTGTCAAATTATATCTGTACTAACAACAAAAAATTTAGACCTTCTTGTACAAATTTACTTTTAAAGGGCCTTAATATAGCCTTAATTCAGAGGGCAACTCTGATGTGGCTTACAAACATGCTTCCAGTTGACTGGCTTTTTATTCAGGGAATGTCTATTACCCATGTGATAGCAAAGAGCTCACATGGCTAAACCTCAAACTTGAAGCTTTTCAGGGTTTAGCGCTTAAAGCTTCAGAGATTATGGCTCCTAATCCAAAACTAGTCCATAAAGCATGGCAGAAACCAGGATAAGATACAGTAGAGAGAAATTTGGTGTGCCTTTACAGACATGGCTTCTCCATAAACTTCCCATGAAATTTGGAGGACACCATATAATCATTCCTGTCTTTTCTCTGCAAAATTTCATGTATATATATATATAAAACAAATGTGTTTATCAATAATACATGCAACAATACATACAACAATAAATATACACTTATCATAAAATGCCAATAACAAATGTAAATAAACTTAATGAAAACAATGATGAATAATTATCAATAATACTTTGTACTGTAATACTAAGTGCAATATGGTGCACAATGTATTACAGATTCAGTTTCTACAAACAACCTTAACTACAACAATTCTACAAAGAAGTCCATAGAGATTAAAGGAAAAAGCCAACAGCAAAACATAAAAGTTCCCCATAAAAAGGTCTTTGGCTGAGGAGGATAACTGCACAATAAGAACTTCCTGTTTCAAGAGGATATAGAGAATACACGTCAACAAAAAGTTTATCAGCATGTGGACCAGAAGAAAAGGAACTCTTCCAAACTAAAGTAAACTGTTTAAAAATAAACAAAATTTTTAAATAGGTTTATTGGTTGAACACAGCTCAGAAACTGGAAAAAATCTTTTATTATGATCTTGCGATGGGGGAAAAAGAAGTAGTAAAGATAAGATTTTTTAAAAACCTACACACTTTTTTTTATGCTTTAGCCACATTTGTTACTCTCCATACCTGGCAAGCTGAAGGTCTTAATTTCTACACCAGTTTTATACAAGAAGCAGCCACTCATTAAGAACCATCTCAATTTGAATTCAGCAAATAGCAATTAATATCTCCTTTGTGACTGGGATTTAACATTCAAAGTGCAAGAGAACAAATGTAATTGACTAAAGGCAAACTTGATAGAAGCAATAAAAGCCACCCTTTTCACCTGTTCTTAGCCCTCAATAAACACTGTTATTTACAATACAGGATTTAGTGAATGATCTATCAGTATTGGCCTTGGGTGACACCCTCTCCCACACAGATAACTGTGCACATGCAGATCTTTCAGCACATGTTCTCTAATAAAAATGTTGGCTCAGAGATTTGACAGTGACAATTCATCATAGATACTTTCTTGCTTAGCATTATACCAACAAAAACCCAACTGTTTTATGGTACTAAACTCCTGTCATTCCAGGAAATATTTCATCATAACAACATTGCTAATGGCCAAATACTGCAACCAATCCCGACCCTGCCAGTGAAGAGCTGCCTCCTAGCAAATGTCCTGCCTAGCCTAAATTTAGACAGCTCCAGGGACAGGGCTCCCATCCCTTCTCCAAAGAAATGTACTACTACTTAACAGGTCTGACTGTGAAGATGATATTTTTATGCAATTAAACTTCCTACTAAGCTTACTGCTTCCAATTTTTACAATTCATAACCCCTCACAGTGTCTTAGGTAATAGCCCCTTCTGCACAAGGGTTATAGCTTTCTGGGATGCTGACTAGCATGTTAGTCCTCTCCCCATGACCATTAAGCTAAGCTATCCCATGTTCACGTCTTAGTTTACTCCACCTGAACCAGCCTCCAGTATGCAATCATTTGTTACTCTCTTATAAATACACACAATGTCTTAAACACCACAAATATTTAGACTACTGTGAATGCCTGATAGTTTATATACGTTATATTCTTTCTTACTGCTGCAATGCCCAGACCTGAAGGCAATGATCCAGATGTAGCTCTACAACAACTGCAGCACATAGCAGTGCTATCCCTTTTACCAATTTCTATAACTGAATTTCTGGTGGTCAGTCATTGTTTCCATAAAACACTAGTTTGCTGTGCAAGGATATCCCATGTCTCTGCAACATACATCTCTATAATCATTACTGCTAGAACTGTGCCTGGTCCCATATTCTCCTTCCTCCAGTTATTCTCAACTTCAGCTGCATGCCTCAAATTTAGCTTCATCCCCTCAATGCTTAGATCATCCTGAAGGATTTGCAAAGCATCTTGATCTGTTTACAAGTATCAATCTTTTTCTTCATCCCTCTCCAGAACAACCTTCTGCTACTTCTGAAGAACACACTGGAGACCATCAGGCACATCCCTCTATTGCCAGTGTGGAGGGCAACCAGCACTAGGCATTGAGGTCAGGCACAGAGACTTTACTGAAGCCTCATCTAAAACGCTTACTGACACCACAAAGTTAATAAAATCTTTTCCATTCCCAGCAGTAAGAGACGAAATCCAAAGCAGCAAAAAGGATCTGTGGCTTTATAATATGCTACTCAAAATATCTGCTGATGGTCATAAGACAGAAAGAATATGCCAAAAGAACTGTATGATGTAGTCAGTTGGCAAATGGGGAAAATCACACACAAAATGAAATGCGTTCAGCACTGTAAAAGCAGGACTGTGGGAAATTGTTGGTTCTCCATATAAGGATCCAATATTTTTTCAATTTGCCAGCATAGCATAAAGCACATAAAAATCTTTAAATAAAATTCTAAATGTTAACTATGAAGAACAGTTTTTACAATATTTCTTAACAATGTTAATTCTGTACACCCATGAGTCCCGACTTTACAGTTTGCAGCCAGTCTAAAGGAAAAATAAGAGGTTTTTTTTAATTCTCCATATAAAATGTCAACCACCTTTTTAATTGAGAGCTAGAAAAGTGTAATTGAAAATTACTAACCTCAAGCACTCATTAGTGACAAATCCAAACCCTAGTTAAACACAGCCCTAATAGGATTAAAGAGACATGCAGGATGATGTATGCAGACCTGGTATGTAAGAAAAGCCAAAGAAAAATCTGGACTCATCCACAGAGAAGGGATCAGACAGAATGCTCTGAGAGCAGCAGTACTTTGGTGCCAGAGGTGCATACACACTCTTCCTGGTACCTCCCTCTATTGTTGGAACTACAGATGCTACTCACAGGCACTCTCAGGACTGCAGGAGCTTAGATCATGACTCTCTGAAGCCTGAAGACACCAGTACCGGACCCAGAAGCTGCAAGATCTCCCAAGCTCCCACGGGAAGGAAGCAGGGAATGGCATGCCATGCATCTCACAGCAAGGCATTTCGCAGAGCACAGCCACCCTTTGTATGTTTTTAATGGTCCTTTGCCAATTCCCCTGCCACACAAAGTTCTTCAATAAGTGGGCAGTTCAGTCCATCACAGCTACAAAAATTACACATACAGGTAAGCAGGGACCCAGGCTGAATTTCAAAGTCCTTCTGCGAGCATCAAAATCATTGAGCATGAGATTTCCTATTGATCTCATGCCACTGGCTGCACATCTAAGGAGGCTCAGGAGGGTAAATAATTTTTTCCCAAGTCAATTTTAAATTGGCTTCCTAAATTGTCTCCAGATCCTTTCCAGACAGCAGAATGGAAATAATTAGAGGTGGTTGGAAAATGGAATTTTTGTCCTGTGGGGAAAGTCTGATAGTTCTGTACTTATTTTTATCCTGACATAGGCCAAAGTGTAAAAGCCTTAAAATATTTAGTAGAGCAAAATACTGTAAAATATTCTGAAAGAGCATCCTGAATACACTTTGACTTCTTTTGCTGATAGAAAAGTTGAATAGAAATCACCTTGAGCTCAATGACCCCAGTACCAGCTGGGTGTGAGAGGTTACAAGACCCAGTAGACACTGTCATCCATGAGTGCACCTGGGCTGGGAGGCAGGTAAGCTGCAGAAGGAGGGAAACAGCCAGGGAAGCTCTCAATACTCGAGCAGCAAGACCAGGAGCAGCACTAGGAAAGGGCAACCAGACCAGCCACCCAAGTGCTAGACAGGGCCTTGGGCTGGTGGCCACTCCAACAGCACTAATGGGGACAAGGTGCTGCACAAAGGGCACTTCCCAGATTTGGCAACACACAGCACAATGCTAGACTGCTCTGTGGCCCCATCATGCAAAATCACATCCAAAGTCTGGGAAAAAAACAGGCCACCACTGCAGCTCCTGATGGGCAAAGTTGCTCTCCTCCAGCAAGGGAAGCTGTCCAAGTCACACACCTGGATGGGGAAGACCAGAGGAAGATGACATTGCCAGGGTGGCATTCCTAGCCAGCAAGGTGCAGGAGTAGCCATCTCCACCTCTACAACATCTCTCCATCACAATACAATCAACACAAGGATGACCCATTCCTCACAAAGACACACCACCAGCCCATATAAATGGCTTCGTTTTCTCCCTGAGACCCCATGGCAGTCACTAGCACTGTTGACACAACCTCACCCCATATCTCATCCTATTTCTCTATGTGTGTGAGTGAGACAGGAGGACAACAGGAACCACACTTAATCACCGCTCCCTTGCTCATCTTCTGAAAACAGATTTAAATGACATGTTTTGGAGGCTTGGGTGAGGAGATCCCCTTCATTTTAAAACAAACCTTTTTGTCAGTCAGTATTGGTTCATCCTAACTTTTCCTGCTGCTTACTGTGCAGTAAGCACTTGCCCACCACCCACGTGCACTCAGAGTAGTTGTAGAGCTGGGACCTGAGACACCATAGGGAAACCCACAGAGAAGTATCTGTAAAAGTTGTTACACAAACTGTGAACAAGAGTAGAAGGGGGATTCAAACTCATCACCTCTTAGGGAGAGGAATAACATATCGCCCCTCCTGCTCTCCCTGTGCAGCACTGTGCTTTCTACTGCCTAACCAGAGATACACTGCTGAACAAAGGACCTAGGAAACTAAGAAGAGTAAAACTCTTTCTTCCTGACACCATGGAGATGATTGTTTTATGCAAGTCATCCAAGCAGAATGCCTCACAGAAAAACCTCCAGTGCCACCACTCTGTTAGAAGTCTTCTCTGCAGCTGTTTATCTGACAGAGCCATGGAAATCCTCAGTACACGTGATTTCTGCACCATCTGATTCTTGGCTTCAAGTGCCCTTGATTAGTACTCCTGATGAGGATGACGTCTCTGTCTGTAACTTACTCTAAGCCACAGTTCCCTCAATGCAACTTTCCACTGTACAGATAAGGTGATCTTAGCATCTATTCCTCTCCCAGGTCATCTGGCAACCATTCCCAGAGGAACCTGCGGCATTCTGTCCAAGCACAGCTGAAGCAGAGAGAACTTGAAGCACAAAATGGCTAGACATGAACACCAGAAAAAAATGCTTATGTCACTCTATCTTTCTCCAAAAACTCTTTCCTAGCTAGATCAAGGTAGCAGGGGAAATAAAGAAGCCCTTGGTTACACACAGGAAAGAGTAATTGCATCAGTTCAAAATTTTCACCTCTGCTAACCTTCCCGCATGGAAACCCTGCTTCCAATAAGCTTTATACTGAAGACTGCTGAATCTAAAGGTACAGGGCTCAAAAAAGGCTTGATGAAATACGTGAAACACAGTTGAAAAGATCTTTTGGCACTTTGGACTTATCTGGCCACCAGATTGGAAATTAGCTGGAAAGCAGTCCAGCAGAAAAGGACTTGGGCATGCTGGTCGACAACTGGCCAAAGCATGAGCCAGCAGTGTGCCCAGGTGGCCAAGAAGGCCAATGACATCCCAGCCTGTACCAAAAACACTGTGGCCAGCAGGATTAGGGAAGTGATTGTTCCTCTGTACTCAGCACTGTTGAGACTACCTGAGTCCTGTGTCCAGTTCTGGGCCACTCATTCTGAGAAAGACATTGAGGTGCTGGAATGTATTCAGAGAAGGGCAATGGAACTGTGAAGGGTCTAGAGCACAAATCTTATGAGGAGTGGCTGAGGGATATGAGAGTGTTTAGCCTAGAGAAAAGGAGTCCCAGGGGAGACTTTATGTGTCTCTACAGCTCCCTGAAAGGAGGTTGTAGCAAGGTTGGGGGTCACCCTCCTCTCCCAGCTAACTAGCAATAGGACTTGAGAACATGGCTTCCNCCACTCATTCTGAGAAAGACATTGAGGTGCTGGAATGTATTCAGAGAAGGGCAATGGAACTGTGAAGGGTCTAGAGCACAAATCTTATGAGGAGTGGCTGAGGGATATGAGAGTGTTTAGCCTAGAGAAAAGGAGTCCCAGGGGAGACTTTATGTGTCTCTACAGCTCCCTGAAAGGAGGTTGTAGCAAGGTTGGGGGTCACCCTCCTCTCCCAGCTAACTAGCAATAGGACTTGAGAACATGGCTTCCAGCTGCACTAGGGGAGGTTTAGGTTGGACATGAGGAAGAATTTCTTCACTGACAGGGGTGCTCAGGGAAATGGTGGAGTCACCATCCCTGGAGGTGTTCAAGAAATAACTGGATATGGTATTTAGTGCTGTGGTCTTGAAAAGGTGGTATTCAGTCAAAGGTTGGATTCAATGATCTTCAGGATCTTTTTTCAACATTAATGATTCTCTGATTCTGTCATTGCTTCTTCCTATTTTAATCTTTTTACATAGTGAAGCAAGTTTTGTGAAATTTAAAAAAAAAAAAAATCATTAACAAACTCAAAGGCAGTCAAAGAAAGGCAAGATACTAAACCATGCCAGTTTCCTGTCATCAAAGACACGGATGTATCTATAGGTTATGATGCCGGCAGGTTCAAACTTGTTCTGAACAGACACAAGGAATCCCTGCCCACACTTGGAGATAACTGAAAGTCTTTTGAACACTTACCATGGCTCTGGGCCAAACTAATAAACTCTGCTGAGCCGCAGGGACATCTCTGTGCCATTACCTAAGGGCTCAGCACAGCTGGCAACGTTCACAGTGCTTTGTGCTAGCTCAAACCATGGGCAGAGATCATTCCTGGCTGCCTTCACCACAACATGGAGAGGGAAATGCCACACTGACAGCTTTGTCTTCAAGCCTTGACTTCAATCTTGGGGTCATTTATACCTGTTACCTGCATTATCAAGGTAACAAAAAACATTTCAAGTGAATTTTTGACTCATGTCAGTATTTTGACACGGACACAGTTTTCTGCCTGAAGGTGATGAAAAGTGTTGCAATGAGAGTGTAACTAAACCAGTACACTTGGTTTTAGCTTTGAATTATACTGTTAACAATAGCTTTTCTATTGAAAATTAGGAATTTACACATTTGCATGAAGCTTCTTAAGCAAAACAGCATTTTTATTCAAGTGTTTCTTTGGAACACTTCCTCAACCCTCTGAAGAGCACGTCTTAGTGGGTTGGGTGGGGGAGCAGAGAAGGGGATGATGAGACTTACACAGTGTTTACAGTGGGTAGAGCTGCCAGGCTTCTATCCAGTTTTAAGACGTATAGCCTTTGAAAGCCCTTGTGTCTGGTCTTTGACTCAAAAATGACATCTCTACAGACAGACAGAGGGGTATGGGGCTGTAAAACCAAAGCATATTTTCTTAACACTGCTCCAGAAATATCCTCTGCTAAATGTGTAACAGATGCGTGTTCCTCATTAAAAAAGTGTTGCTATACATTATGTCTTGGCTGTAGACAGATTCTGGCAGAGATTGATACACTGTGGACATATAATTCATGTGTATAGTATGTGAACTCTAGACCCTGCTTCTCAACCTGCTGAGGTCCTGTTGCAGATCTCGGGCCATGGAAATGGGAGCAAAGGGAGAAAGCAAACAGACGTGGAGGACCAGCGTGTAACTGAGAAAACAAGTTATTGGACATACCTTTGCCAACACCATCCCCAGACACCCAGTTTTTATTCCCACTTGTATCATGAACTGGAAAAGCAGCACCAATTCCAGCTACCTTTCTTTGAGAGGAAAAAGAAATCAACACTTCATGGCGACTATTTTCTTCCTTGAGTAATCTCTTGCCTTCTGTGGAAATTTAACTTTTAGGTTTTGGAAAGGTAGGTCCTAATGATGAATTACAATATATTTTTGGCTGATTAGTGCTTAAAACCAGCCCATGCTAATCATAACTTCATAATCCACAGGGAGACCCTCAGTTTTATTCCTTGCCTGGTATTCAGACTTCCATTTAATTACTGGTTACTTAGATTTATAGGCAGATTTGCTAAAAACAGTGACTCTCTGTGTGCAGACAATAACCTTTTGATGGGTATGGTAGTAAAACTGAAATTCCTATGTAAACAGGACCAAATTTTAAAAGTAGCTGGTGTAGCTCTCTAATGAAATTGGCAGCACTGTGTGGGTACTTTGTCTTGGAGAATGCTAAATGGTGCATAGCCAGCATTTGCTCCATAAACTGTCAAACAAGAGAACCGCAACTGTTCGGTGATTTGTTTTTCTAATGTAGTTCTCTACTATGGGAAATGTCTTTTCCATGACCAAATGTAGAAGCTGTCAGGATCCAAAAGAAATAGAGGGGCGAAGGATGATGTCTAGAAGGTATCTCCCAACAGAGAAAAAAAAAAAAGAAGGAAAACATTTCTCAAAGACCCAGGTTTGGTAGCATTACATAAAAGCAAAATGCTTAGGAAAGAATCACTTCAAGGATGCTGTCATTAATTGTTGAGCTTCAATTATGCTACTGTTAAGCTCAGATATTTCCCTTCATTAGGTAGTACTGATGATAATATTGTTGTGCATCTCAATAGGAAGTTTAAACAACAATATATGCGCCTAGTAACTTTCTTCTCAGGGCCTTCTACTACTTTACAAAAGGAAACAGAGTTCATCACCTTAGAAAGGTAGAAAGGCCCCCTTTCTTTATTGAAGAAACAAACACTCTGCAAGTAAGTGTTACCTGAGCTATGCCTCAGCAAATGAAGCAGTACACAAGCACTGGTCCCAAATTTCCTATTTTGTTCTATGTTCCTCTCAGCATTTCATTTTTAGGCTCATGTCAGTATTAGAGAGAACAAAAGCAAAGTCATTTTGTTCATAATGATAGAGGGTAGGTAAAGAAGTGAAGTATTTACTACTGATGAAAGGATGCCCCCAAATCAGAATTCTGAAAGCAATTGATATGGACTGACTTTATTTCAGACAGATGCTGGGGTGAATCCCTCTCTCAATAATGGAAAAAGCAGCACAGCTCTCCTTTTTCCTACTTATGTTTGAACCAGAGAAAAAGAAAGAAAAAAATCAAACACAGATTTCATCATCTGAATTCAAATCTCACCTGATGATCTGGTCCTCAGGAAGACACACAGCATTGAAGTACGTGCAATGGCTATTGAGGGACTGATTCTGGAGAAGCAATCAGATTGACAATATTTTTACCACGGTTCAAGTATCCACAATACCCAGTAAAACAATCAAGGCAACCCTAAGCAGACTGCAAGACTCCTCTGTACATGCAGATACTTCCCAGTGGTGCAATTGTAGCTGTTAATTAGGCCTTGCTGCTATCTATCGCATGCTTTCAAGTGCCTGATGTAACAGTTTGCTGCCCACTACCCTACAATTTCCCTGCTTGCTGCCAGCCTAGGAACCGGTTTTCATAACGAGCAAAACGGAGGATGGGAGGACAGGACTACTGCAAAGAATTTGAGAACTATTAGCAATAATATGCCAACTACAACATGTCTGCTCTAGAAGAAGGGATTGCCAGCACACATCAGTAGCCTACATTGCAATTGTTCAGAATCAAAGCTCACATCATTGTATGACCGTGAAATGTCAACTCAATTTCAAATTTAAAAACAATAGTTTTATCATTTTGCCAGTCATAGGACAAATCTTAATAATCTTAGTGATGTTGCTTTGACCTTGACCAGACTGGAGACAAGTAAGTCACAGATGCAGAGAAAACCAGAAGCCCACAGAGCAATTACAAAAAAATGAAAATCACAGCCATGATATGACAAACTAAAACCCTGTTCAACCCCTACTGCCCACTGCAATCTATATGATCCTTAGGGAATATTTCTAGATTAAGCTGCCTACTAGTGGTGTCTTTTTGTTACATGTCCAATGCACTGCTGGCATGATATAAACAGATAAACCTTAGAGGTGGGAGAGTATTGTGAGTATTGTGCAGATATTTCCCTTTACTGTTGTTAAGCATTACATTGCGATACAACTTAAAAATTGTCCCCTTGTTTGGAACCCCATTAGTCCAAAGCACTGAGTTGAGGCAAAGCTTTTTTACTTTCAGCAACAAAACCGATACTCTCACTAAATAAAAAATACCAAGGCAGGGGGGCAGATTTATAACAAGACCATGAACATGAGGTCATGAAAACATCAGCATGAGTAATTACACTATTTAAAAAAAAAAAAAAGGAAAGTCCTTTTAATTATTTATAATGCCTTAGCTTTTCAGGTTCTATTTGTGCTTTGTGATAATGAAAGAGCATAATAACACTTAGCACCATTTAACTTTTTCCATATAGGAAGTATTTTATAGCTACAGTATGCCAAATGAGGACCAGAGTTAGACAGATAAATAGCTACACCGCTATCACTTTTGTCAGGTGACACTGATGTATTTTGTCAGTGAAAATGAATCTCAAACTTGCAGCCTCATAACTGTTTTCACTGTCAGTTTCTGGCTTTATCCAGTTACTTATCTGAAAACTTGAACATCTTTAAGAAAATATTTTCCCCTGGAGGTCTGACAAAGTGGTGTATATATACAAAGTATTTTAGTTCAAATAAAACATTCCTGTTGGTTTAAAACCACAGGGTGTTTTTTTTTTAAAAAAAAAAGTAAATTATGAAATTATGGTAACAGTTTCTTTTTTCAAACAAGATGCCTTACAGTCAGTTAGTAAAGCTTTAAAGTTGATAATTGCTTAACAAGCTTTGTATTCCAAACAAAAGTATCTTAATGGTTCAAGTTTCCTCTCTTTATGCTGTTGTAAATACAATGATCACACAAGTTAATTACAGAGAGTTAATCCTGCCAAATATCTCACACTAAAATGGGGATACAGTTCTATCAGAAATCACAAAAAAATATACACTAATTATTGGCACCACTACCACGTTTAAGCATGATCTGTCTGTATCTATGGGCACTCAAGATTTGCACCATCTAGCCTGAAGGAACACTATGGTGGGAGCACAGCTACACCAACATCAGCTCCAGCTCCTGGACTCAGTCTTTCCACACTAGGCTAGTTTCTTGAACTAGAATGAGAGGTGAACATCCTGTTTTTATAGGGCTGCATTAAATGTTTCCTTCTAGAAGTTATTTTACTAACACTGAGGTGCTTCACAAAGGAAACTAATTCAGCATATGATTAACACATATAAAGATGCCTCCTACCTCTGAAGAGATATAGTCATTAGAAGCATTTTCAAGTGACTAATATCAAAACAAATTAGAAATTGAAACTTTACAGCATCAATTGAAGATGGCATTTTGGCATGTAAGCATTCAAGCTCTTCACAATGTCCTTGCAGAACACATCTATAACTCTCATTTTTACACTCAAAGAAGATGCACAGAGCCTTTCACATTACTGTGATGCAATTTAAATGATTTAATTAGATTAATACACTCTAGTCCTTGGCGACTCTCTCACTATAAAGTAGGAATTTCCTCTGAGCAGGCACAGCACACAAGCCAAGCTACAACTGCTCTTCCCAGCTCCAAAAAATGTAGTCTTATGTCCCATTCCTGTGAGACACCAGAAGCGTCTGCTAACTTCTTTTGACAAGTTTCCTTTCTTCACTAAGTCTAAATCCATCCTAAGACTACAAGGAAAACAGAAGCAGTTGTTACCATGACACAGAGTTTAAAACACTAGTAAGAGCTACCGAAACGCATGCACATTTCTACTAACTTCTGGTTTAGATTTGAAAAGTAAATCAGAAGTCCATTTCTTCTGCCAATGCAGTTTTTTAATTAAAAGACTTTAAACTCTGAATCACTCTTTTTCTAAGGAAGGCATGGAAAAAAAAAAAAGACAGGATAGACGACTACCAACCCAAATTTATCTCAAACCATAAACTTGGTAACAATTGGTTTCTCTAAAACTGGATACCAATTAAAAAAATGGATTTCTTTTAATTACAATAGAAAACTGTTTTTACAGCCTTTCCTCTATAGTGCTTAAATATTGAGAGTAACAAAGTTGAATTTAACTTACTACACTTCTAAAAAGCAAAAAGAAACAAAAAACGAGCAGCAAGACCGGTTTTCCTGCTTTTGATTTTTATTAATGATTCAGAGAAATTCTCTTTTTCTATATATATGAGAAAATTGCTGACTTAAGAGAGGAACAAACTTCTACAACTGACTTCAGTGGAGCCCCAATTAATATAAAGAGACATTTGTCTTCTCTTTCCTAACTGGAGATAAGAAGTTCCCTTCTAAATTGCATCCTAGAGACATTTGACTAAAACTATTTCCCTCCAGGCAAAAAAGTAAACATCTATAAACATTTTATACTAACACTGCAAAGCAAAAAAACAGACTAAGCACTATTAATGTGCAACTTTTTTTTTTTTCTTCATTGCATTTATAAGAAACAGGCAGTGATGCACGCCACAAGGCTGGGATCTAATCAGACACAGTAAGGCCCTGTCTAGACAGGCAAAAGTTATTACAATCAGTTAGCGTGGTTGAAGAACTCCATTAAGATGCAGGCCAGCAAGAAAGAAACCGCATTAGCAAATGGCACAGAACAACCAGGCGACAAGGCAGCCAAGGGGTTTCCTGGCACCTTCAAAATCAAGACTCTTGGACTCACTGGCAAGCTGGCATGTCACAGCAGAGCTCCTTCATCAGCATCAAGTTTGACAGACTGTGGACATGTGAGCAGTGGGTGACTGCATAACCCCCCAGTGCTCTGATCCAGCCACAGCATCACTCAGGGAAAAGGAGTTCACAGGTGAGCAAAGAGGAGCCAGAGTGCTATTCCATGGTGCTGTGCCAAGGCACAGTCAGATTCAGTCCCAACAACGTGGTACAAAGTGCCCACAGCAATAAAAACGCTGCTCACTCACCAGGTGAGAGTGTTATTCTCACGCCTCATCCCTTGGAATGATATCACTGTTGTTTGTAGAGAAACACACTTCCCTGATATTTGTGATATAAGCACACAGATCCTAGAAATAAGAAACCCTATACTAAAGAAGAAGAAAAAGCAAACTAAACAAACCATGAAAGAAATGAAAATTTAAAAATTAGCGATAAGAATTACATATAAATCAAAGTAAACTTGCTTCCTTTGCTGCCATCTTCCCCCTTGATCAAAACTTTCAAGGCTTCTAAATAACACATATTTGCTTTGTAAACTGCATATCACAGCATATTCAATTCAGTGGCAAATGTGATAAAACAAAACACGCAACCTATTTATCACTCTTACTTTACTACTCTTTTTCAAATAATTTGGTTTAAAACAAACTAAAAATACACAGTTATAAAGAGACGAAGGAGACAGTGAGATCACCTAGGAAACTTTTATCACAACATCTACAGACAGTAGGAACACTTCTAAGTTTAGACACCCCAGCATTTAATCATGGTCCAGAACAAATAGAAACAAAGCCCAGAAAAACGCTTGTATTTTAATTGCTATCAACAATAAACCCTATTTTCAGCTATGCTATCCCAAGCAATGAACTACAAGCTTTGAAACTGCTATTAAAGCCCTCACAAACCACTTGCTGAAAAGAACCAACCATATACTTCTGCAGATACACAGTACGACACATACACTTTTAGGATGGGAGAGGAAGTTATAAACTATCCACAACCCACCAGGGAAAATCTTTCTTCTTTGAATCAACAGGCTTCATAATAAATTCCTTTGCTATTGTATTATATAATCTCATTGGTAGCATTTATCCAAACTTTTCCAGTGCATTACTTTGTGTCACTGCAATTCACTTTGTAGAAGGGGAAAAAACTCATAGAGAAATTGAGAGTATACACAGAAACTGTTGCAACTTTTCCCATCCCTTATCATGATATAATTATTATTATTAAATTTTCAGAAGCAATGCACTTTACTTTGGCACTATCAGACCCTCAGCTTTGGCCCTAAATGGTACGGCAACTCTACAAATCTATAAGGGTATTCCACAGCACCATGAGCCTACACACTATCAAACACAAGGCTGGAGTTAATTTTTCACCGCAAGTGCGAGTAGACAGTGCAGGGGGCTCACCTGTGCAATTAAGGGGCAGGGCACCCACATGACTTCTGTAGGCATCTCACTGAAGGCAATTCAGTGAGGTCTTCAGCAGTGTTTGTTGGTAACATCATTAGCTGAGCATGGAAGAGCTCAGATGTGGCTAACAAATGCAGGTTTTGAAAGCACATCTGATATTAAAAAACAAACACCGATCTTTCAACCAACTCTTGGTCAGCCCCTAATGAGCTGTACCATGACCCAAAGGAAGAATGTCCAAATCCTATAAAACAATACCATCAAGCCCTACATACAAATACATCATAGACTCATAGAATGGTTTAGGTGGGAAGAGATCTGACAGATCATCTAGCACCAATGCCACCTGCTGTGGGCACTTGGCCTACCTTTTTTCTGTAGGTAAAAAGTAACAACTAATTATCACTTGCAGCTACAGTTATTTCTTCCAGATAGTCAGAATACTTTCTGTAGGGATATAAGGTGAGACAGTGAGTGATCCCCAGGACCTGAGCACCACATGAACACCTTCTGCCAGTTTCTCAAGGGACTGAAATAAGCAACTGCACTATCAACATCATCTAAAACTATACTGCTACTAAAAGGGGGAGGTCTCACAGCACCCTTCATCTCTGGTCATCAGTTGCCACCTGCTCCTGTCTTCAGATGAAACGATTGCAAGTGCTGAAATGGAAGCAGTTCACTCAGCATAGTGATGGGTTTTTTTCAACTGTGAGCATTTATTTTCAGCCTGATAAGTGATCTGATCTGATTCATACCCAACAGAGCCAGTACAAGTAACATACGGGAATGGTGTAACCAGGAACAGAAAGGACACATTTCCCATCTTTTGCTTCAGCAAAGACTTTGCTATCTTAAACTGGGATGCAGTTTCTAACTTTTCCATCAGCCCCAGGACTCAAAGATACACACACAGCTTATTTCATCTGGCTGATCAGCACCCATTCCTGTCACAAGCCCATGTGATAATTAGTACTATAAGTGCCATGACTGACTGTAAAATTTCTGGCTCAGTCTCTGCATTAAGTGCTCGACAGACACTGCAAAGAGCAACGAAATCCAGTAAGAGCTTACAAACTCACACACTTTTTATAAAACCCTGCATGTTGTGCTGTGCTACCACAGAGTTTATTGTTGTCCAAAGCAACAATTTTGCAAACACTTGGACACTTGCTTAATTTTTCTGTTACAAATTATTCCATTACACTTAATGGATTAATTAGCAAAAGCTCATTTTTACCCAGGGAGGCAAGGCTCCCAAAGCTACATCCAGAATCACTGGACAGGTTCCTGGGGGGAGGTAGAGAGGAGGAAAAGCACCTGGGAGCACTTACAGTCACATTGCAGCTCTGAAAGCAGTTTTGGCAGCAATATCAAATTTTGCCAGCTTAAAAAAGCCGCCCTGCCTTCTCCACGCACTCTTTCCTCCTCTCTTACCCTGCAGTGAACCAAATCATGGAATTGATCCAGATTAAAATTAGATCTGTTTTTTGCTAAGTACCTAGATCCAGATCACCACAGGGCAGCATAAGCGTTTGTGCTGTTATGAATGGGGATAAGAGGCAGAAGTAGGCAGGGGCTGCCAGGGCAACCCCAAGTTATGGCAGTTAAAACCACAGAAAGTACAATCATAGTCCAATTCTGCAGTTTAAGCCCTGCTACGCTCCTCTGACACTCACATTAGAGTGATAAGTGTGGTCCTCCCCTTCCTCCCTGCGTTTCTCAGCCCTCTCTGCATAGCACTGAGGCTCAGGATCTCTCCCAGACACTCTTCTGGGAAGGCAAAGCTGCAAAAAAATCTTGCAAAAAAATGCTGGGGCTGGATTAGGTTTCTGCTTCATTGGCTTCTGGAACTGGCTTTCCACAGGGCTGGATGAACTGGCATAAGGGAGAGGATGCAATGAGTCCACAGCAGAGCATTCAGAGCAAAATGTCTATATTTCTCCTAATAAGAGAGAGCAAACCTCTCCATGACCAACTGATGCCCCCCACAGGGACCAGCCCTAGAAGTTTTTAGAAAATTTGCAGCATTTAAGGCTCGCTCATGCCAAAAACATAGAAGCACACTATTGTAAGTTTAGTTAGATAAAAAAAGGTCATACAAAGTACTGGTTTCCTTTCACATTCTTTGCATATACAAAGATTCCAACGGTTTCAGCGAGATTTGCTTGTAGAGCCTTACTGAAAGCTGATTAAAGAAAACGACCATTAATCCCGCTGGTAACTTAAAACAAAACGTGTTAATTTCAGTGGGAGTTCTGGATGCGTACGAAACCCAGCATGGTACTCGCATATTCCTACACACGGCTCTCTTGGGAGATGGCAAGGGCTCAGCAGACACGTAAAAATGAAAAAAATCACTCCACGTTATTAAAACTCGGTACAAAAATCACCAAACCATTTGCACTGGGCTTAAAAGTATTTACACACACCCGACCTCTTGAAATTGTCATTGTTCACTCCGCTGTTTCCCTTTTCAACCCTTTCACTTTGAAAGCTCANGGGCAGGACGCGGCTCAGCCCCGGGGGCGGCGGGAGCCGGGCGGCAGCCGGACCCCGTCCCGCGGCCGCGCAGCAACCCGCAGAGATGCACTGGGCACAGGTCTCACCACTGACTGACAGACAGACAGACGCTCAGACACGCGGCAGCCCCTGCCGGGGGCTGTCA
>VWZF01001500.1:452879-576004 GCA_013396755.1 Sclerurus mexicanus | reverse complement strand
TCATTGTTCACTCCGCTGTTTCCCTTTTCAACCCTTTCACTTTGAAAGCTCACCCGCCGCTATCATCTTTAACCCCCGATCCGCGCCAGCAAACCTCCTCATTTTGCCAAAATTCTGACCCGTGTTTTCCCAGGCTGCCGACCCCAGCGTCGCAGGGCCACCCCTGGGCGAGGGAGCGCGGCTCCCCCGTAAGCGCCCGCTGAAGTGCCGGCCACAGGCACACGCATGTGGCAGCTGCCGGGCTCCCTGCAGGGGCTCCGGAGGAGCCCGGGTGTCCCGTCCGCGGCCGCGGGGCGGGGAGCGCTCCCGGAGCCGGGGACCGCCGCCTTACCGCTCCCGCCGGGCCGCCCCAGCGCTGCGCGNCCCGCCCACTCCGCCGCCCCTCCCTCCGTCTCTCCCTCCCTCCCTCCCGTCCGGGGTGGGCGGCGGTCCGGAGCGCAGCCCGATCCCACCCCAGCTGGGCTGGGCTCGCACCGCGGGGGCACCGCACGTCGTGGCCAAGCGGAGGGCTCTGCGGGGCGGACCGGCCCGGCCCGGCCAGCGACCAGGCTGCGGGGCGGGGGGACGTGGCCGCCCCGATGATGCCCCGGGAAGGGCTGGGGGACGTGCCCGCCCCGGTGGTGCCCCGTGAAGGGCTGGGCGTGCTCACCTGTACCCGCCGGCCCCAGCAAGGGCAAACGAAGGGTGCGGGATCCAGGCGTTGCCACCCCATCCTCCTCTGTTTGCCCGAGCAAGCCCTCCTGTCTTTTAGTCTTCGTTTATTTACAAACTTAGTGCGAGTTACCTAGCCGGTTAATGCAACAGCAGGAGAAATTTAACCCGGGGGAACCTCACACCTCTTGGGTTTTTCCCCACACAGGTTTTTAATGGAAGAGAAACCACCCCGGAGAGTTCTTCTAAGAGGGGCTGCACAGAGGAACAAACTCCAAAGGGAATGGCTCGGGCAGCACAGTTGCAATTCTTGCCAGTATTTAGGAAAGCTGGGACAGGCCTCTGCCTCTGCACAGCAGAGATGTGAGAGCAGAGAGAAGCAGGCACACCATCAACAATTGTCTGCTGCGTTCGATTCTCCTAATGTGTTTATTACCATTATTGCACTGTGCAAACACAGCTCTGATGCGTGTTACATAATTAACCTTTGTTATATTGGTAACCCTGTCATTCTCTCCGCAGGGCAGTTGCAAACGTGGGGAAAAGGGCTTGATGTTGGGATAGCCAGTTGTTGTTTTCTTCCCCTGACAATTTTTGTTTGGTTTCTCTCCAAAAAAAGCTAGATCAAAAAAGTTCTTTGCTGTAGAGAGCAGTGTGGTGAATGTTGTGGTAGTCCTTTGTTCCTCAGCTGGTCTGTGCCACAGACAGCCCTTAAAGTTTTGTCTCCTCCCCAGAGAGGCTACACCCTATCTTCAGAGAAGCCCAGTGCATCACAGTAGCAAAATTGGGTGGAAGTGAATCTCTACAGAAGGCTGAAGTGAAAAGCAGTGGACATATGTTCGTGGTAGACTCAGCTTCTTAGACAACACCCTATGTTGGAGTTTTCTGCTGGCTTCCTGCCTGATTTTTTTTTTCTGTAATCTAGTGAGAGATGGAGTGATCAGAGTGGAGTCAGAACAGAAGATACTCTTGTGGCCAACCAGTGCTTTCAGACAGAAAACACTGCATCACAGGATACCTAAGTGTGCGTCAGTGAGGTATACTGACAGCACTCCTGCCCCACAGACTAACTTAACCAATTGTGATTATGACATGTCAATGAAGAAATCTGTACTGTGACTATGAACTCTTTAAATAAAAAGCACTAAATTGTTGTAAGACTAAAGTGAGTGGCATCTTCCACTTGTATGGTTTCTCCTACTGAGCTCACAGAGAGAATTTAAACTAGTTGTACTGTCTAAAGAACTAGGAATATACCTGGTTGTCATTACTGATTGAAGGAAGCAGAGTAACATTGCAAAACTATTATAAGCATTTTTTTATTATGTGAGGGGAGGAAAGGAGAAGTACCAGGCAAGTATCAGTCAAAAATCAGGTTCTTTCATTGTGTTTAAGGTAATCAGTCAGAAAGAAGTAGACTTTCCACACAGGGTGGAAAGAGCCTGCTGAAGGTTATGCAGAGTGGCCATATGTACCATGTTCTAGTTTAACCAATGTCTCCATGGACAGGGGTCTGTGCTGCATAATTAGTACATTTAATTTGGGGTTGGGTTGTTTATCCTATTCCAGATCACCTTCCCCCACTGTGGATAGCTTTTCTTCTTTATATAACTGCAATTAGAGTGTTGCTTTGCCTTTGTGCAACAGCCCTCAATAAAGACTCTAGGGACAGACTTTCGACTGGTGACCACGGTGTTGAATCTATGTGCTGAGCAGGAGATGGAGTGGAACAAGTCCATGGAATGCTGTTGGAAACAATCAGTGGCAGTACTGCTAATATGGCATATGAAAAAGTCATATGGAAGTTCTTAGAAACTATGTGTTCTTCAACAGCTAGCTCTTGGACTTTCAGGATCGTGCCAGGATTGCGTTCCCAATTTATTTTTCACAGGCCTGAGAGCTAACTACTTACTTTTAAAAAGAAATAGAAGCTTGAATGGTCTTATATTCAAATAACCTCTGGAACCAGGATTTTAAAAATGAACTGAATAGTATTAAAAATACTGATATATGTGGCACTGGTTGCAGTGCAGAAGTGGTAATGGAGGCATAATTGCCCCTTTGAGCCATACACCTTACACAGACATACACATCTCTTTTTCTAAATAGATTATTTTTATAGAAAATTAATGTTAGTGGTAAATCCACTTTGTAGTGTACTTCAGAGATGAAAATCTTTATGTTTACAAACTGCTGAACCAGGTGCCTATCAAAAAAGACACAAGAAAACATTGTACCGGAAAATATCATCTGCTGTCATGAATATTTAAGGCTAGAATCACTGTCAGATGCTATGTACTGTAAATTTACTCTTAAAGCCACCATTAAAATTCCTGAAAACATCACAAAATAATATGTCCCTTGCAGAGTTGTGTATTACAATGTTTTGTGGTCTCAGGTCCATCCTTTACCTCATGACTCACTCAAGCAAAACATCTACTGAAGTAAATGGGAATTTGGCAGGAAAAAAAAGATGGAGATAGGCCAAAATCAAAATAGGGATGGAAACACTCTGCTCTTTTAAGGCATTTGGCTTCCTTATGTAGACCCAAAGTGTGCTGTTCACAGCTTAATTCTCAAGAGAGATTACCGAAGGACTTCCGATGGGCCTTCAGCCATCATGTCCTGGCTAAGCAGGCTTTAGTGAACACCATCTGTGGTTGTTCCTCATGCACAGCAGCTTCCCAAGGTACACAATAGAATGTTATTTTTGTAAGGATATTTAGTTCCCCCTTTTCAGCCTGTATTCCTTGGTTTTCCCTGTCAAGGAATCATTGCATTAGAAGTTTCTTCAGTCTTAACCACTTTTATCTTACTCCCTCTGGTTTGCTGTGGAGCAGCGTGTCTGACTGACTCAGTGCTTGCATGGATTTCCTCTCAGTGGTTGGTGTTCCTGCTTGTCCTCTGAGTGTCTCTCTCTTTTAAGTAGTGAAATCCTTTATCTGTCCCCTCCTGACCTCCCTCTATGTCTGGCTTCTGGGCATCTGCTTTAGTGTTGTTCTCTGCTCTCCAGCAGCCGTCCGTGTTCCATCCGGCTGCAGCGGCGGGTCATCACTGGGTCTGCTTCTGCCTGTTACCCTGGGTGCTTCTGGGACCACCACATCCCTAGCACAAGTGGTACAGACTCTGGAGCTGCCTATTCCCTAAATTTCAACTCATAAAATCATGGTATTCTGCCAGTCAGGAGCCTGGGATGCCTTAAGTATTTGGGATCCTTCTATCCTTTCTGTTCTTCTTGTTGATACAGTATGGAAGTGCACAGACAATTTCTACCTCTGTTATTGGAAAATTGTATACATGATGCAAACCATCAGATGGCAAGTGCTCTACATCTTCTGCAAATGCACTTTCTTTCAACATATTTAATGAAACACAGTCTCTGAGAGTGTAATTAAGACAGAAGACATTTTCACCCAGGGTAAATTAGTAAAGGTAAATTATGGAACATGAAAATATTTCTCGTCTACTCTCTGCATGCTCACACATGCACAACACACACAAACACACTCAGGGAAAAATGCCCATCACCAACAGATCACCAAAGCAGTGTTTTGGCTTCTGTGCCCCCTCTACTGGCTGGCCTATATGTATCTGTATTAACAAAGTTACTTTAAAAAGTTATATTGAAATTATTGACAATGCTGGCACCTTAACAAAATTGGTCACACTAATAAAACTACTACAAAGAATAAGTATCTTACCAATCCAGCAGAATAGTAATTCATAATTATTTGTCCTGAACATATATTCAGGCTCAAAATATTTTTAAAATGTTAAGAGATGTCAAAAGCTAACAGAGCAGCGTAAAAATGCCTAAGAAAAGGTGTGTCTTCAAAACACAGATGTGTGTGGACAGGATCTTGTATTAATTTTTTTGTAATTTCCAATTTTTTAATGTAAAAAACTTCCTTCTTTTGTATTTTTCCCCACTAAAAAAAAATTCATGAAACCTGATTCATGATTCTGCATACTACATAGATTCTGCATACTATATAGATCCAAATATACACATTTTTCAGTATTTTGAGCTTATGCATTATAACTTTCAAGGGGAAAATGTGATTTCAAAGATATATTATAAAAAAAAAATCCAGAAAGATAAAATTAAATATTTGATGCAAGCAAAAGTATATACAGAGAGAAACAGACAAAGGCATAGAACTTAGATAACAGTTCCATGAGAGCCGTGTTCAGCATCTGGAAGACCTGTACTGAAACCTCAGGTCTCATTGACATCAATGCGACTGGCTTTTTCCTGCCAGAAGCTTTCAGCAGGAAGGCAAAGCCATTCAAAGCATGTCCAAACCCCTGAGGACCGACCAGTTCCAGTGCAGGTGTGGAAAAGGACCAGAGCTGACCTAGGTGTGGAGCTGAGAGCCTAGAGAGTAACATCTGCAGATCTTCTAAGATTTTGAGGTGGGGCATTCCAGAGAAAAAAGTAGATTGCCCCACTCACCAAGGAATTTTTATTAATAACTAGAAGAGAAAGTATTTGTTGTTCAAATAACTGAAGTACAGTTTCATTCAAGATGTTACATGCCAAGAATAAAAGTATTTTTCTTAATATATATATAAAAGTAGATAGCTATTCTACAGCTTTATCATTTTAAAAAACAGTAGAAAAAGTTGCCTCTAACAGAAAGTGAGCAAACTCTCTAAACCCCTCTTGCTCATGCCCCCGCTGCAAAACTTACCTCAGACAAGGCTCACGGCCATGGCATTACTCTCAGGGAATATTTTCCACATGACTAGGTACCTGGGACTATATCACTGCAAGACAAAGCCATTTCTTTGCATTGACTATGCAAATGAAAGCAATGATGTTGTGCTCTTTAAAATAAGTAATACACGGGCTAATTTCTGCTGAACTTCAAGTGTCTTGCAGTTCCTGCAAGCACAACCTCTCCTCCTCTGCACTCACCCTGCCACATACATGCCTCAGCTCACCACCAATCTGGCATTATTTTAGAGCCCCTCACTGCTAATTCATGCAAACAATACAAGAACAAAAATGTTTTCCCTGTCTTTTAGCCATTGCAGCAGTCAGGATAGTTAGGGAGCAGTGTGCAACAAAGCATACATGGAGTCTCTCAGGGACCCCCCTCTGCATGACCATGTCCAAGTCGATATGCCCTCCCTCGGGTGGGAGAGGCTTGCCAAGCCTGTCAGGTCCTCCTCTCCTCAGAACCCCATCGCCTGCACAGAAAATGCCCTGGCCAAAGTCTTCAACCAGACAGCGCTCCAAGGCCAATGTGGGATGCTAGCAAGCATTTTTCTGGCACAACAGATCACCCTCAAAAGCCTTTGTCTGAAGCCTGTAAAGTGAATGCAGTTATATATTCAATTGTCATATTCACCTTAACCCCAAAAGGAACATCTTTTAAAAAATGACTGTTGCATGAGTGCATCCTCTCGTGAAGACTCTTTGCCTTGTTAAGCACCACTGGGGAGGTAGTTAAGGAAATGGCAGCGTCTGGAAAACACCAAGTCATCTCTAATTTCAGTTTCCAAAAGCTCTACTTAAAAGCTCCCTGTGTGCAAGGCAAAGCTGGGTCCCTCAGCTCATTCAAGATGCTAATTTCCCTTTGAGATATCAGTTCCACTTTGTGATACCAAAACTCTAAGTTTTAGCACATTCTCAAAACACTGATGGAAAGATGACTGGTGAGAGTTCATATCAAAGTCTTTCCCAAGTTTTTATCATGTTTGGACATTAACATTTTTCAGATCAGAAGTGGCAGGACTGCCAGGACTGCTGACGCAACCCCTTTCTCCTAACCAGTTGGCACTGATACCATCATTGGTACAAAAGATACCACAGTCACATCATATCTTATCTTCCAGGGCAGGGTGTTTACAGGCTCTTCACTTGGCTTATTGTATTAGTACATGCCAACCTGCAAGACAGCTCCAAAAACAGACTATGCTCTCCATCACTTCATTTAGGTGTCATCATTTAGTTTCCATGCTCATTCTGGTCTTTTCTTCTTCTCATTTCATTGATTCATGTTGTTACCTTGGCAGTATATAAATCCAGTTCCTCTGTGGATATATTAGCCCCTTACTGCTAGGAAAAAGAAAAAGGGTAATCTCCCCTTTCTCCCTTGGTACTAGCAGACATGACTTCAAATAGAATAAAGGGGCCAATTTATTATACAGAAATATGGGGTTTTTTTACACATTAACTTTATAAAACAAACACACGTTTAAAGGAACTTTTTAAAGGTGCTTTCTTCCTTGCAATTTCAGAGCTGTATTTATTAATTGTAAAGAAAGCATATAAGCAATGCTATATGACTAATGTTGCAGATAATTTTTCCTTTCAGTCCTCAATAGGTGCCAAAGCATGTTTAACATTAGTTTAAAATGCATAATCCATGCTTTCTTGAACGTATCTTTTTTCATATAGACATGGCTTTGTAAACTGACTAGAACAAGGTCTCACTTCTTCATACAACTAACACTATCTGGCCAAGATTTTTGGCATGAACTTTGAGGCACAGTAAAAAGCTGTAACATGATCACTCATTTCTATGGTTTTCATCCCCAGTTCCTATCTCTCCCAACATTCACAGTCATGATAGAGCCACGCAGCTGTGACTTGGTTTTTACATTAATTCTCTGCTGGTTCAAAAAAAGGGTGTGTTCTAATTAGGTTCCAGATTTTAATAGACCAAAACATGTGCCTACGTGTTGTCCTGAACCAAGCTGTCATCTGGAGTCCAAGCCTAAACTGCCAACACACACAGTTTCTTCGGAGGCCTCTTATCCAAGCACTGTCTCTGAACCTTATTAGCATGTGAAAAGCAAAAAGTAGGAAAAGTGTTGAACAAACTGACCACTTTGTACATGAAACACAGGGGGGCTATGTGCATCTGAAAAGCTAATGGTTGCTTAGAAAAGTAAAAAAAAAAAACCCAAATCAAACCATCCAAAACACCCTGGCCAGATGCAGGCATGAGTTGAGAGATGTAAGTCTGCATAGGATATAGGACTTCTAGATATGCCACGTGTCCTGGCTTAACCTACTACACATGACTGAACTTCTCCCTGGAACAGGAAAATTATCCTATTGCTCTTTCCGTAGTAGTGTTTGGACTCACAGAGCTGCCCAGCAGTGACTTATTTCTTCTGTTTGGCAACAGCTGCTCCAGAAGAATGCTTGAGCAGAGAAAAGGGTCAACATTATGTGCCTGTGATGCAGGCTGGTAGCCTTTTACATAATAAGTCTGTATCACTGAATCCCAGGCTATGAGTTTCTGCAGCAGGAGGATTTTTCACAATTAAATCCTGATGAGGAACACAGCCTTTGAAAGTGTTGTGCTAGTCTGTGCTGTTGCTTTGCAGAGAATCATAGAGCACAACAATAAGAGTCTAGTTGTGTGTGAGGCACAGCTCTGACTTTTACTGATTTACACCAGCTGATTCAGAATTCAGGCAGACACCCAACTTTCCTGGTCCTCCATTTTGGATTCATGCTGTAAATGTTATTTTAGCTCTTCTGAAGGCTGCCAAAAGACAGACTAGCTGGTTTAACTGTTTCCCTTCCTTCTTAGGGATTTTTTAGGGGTTTTCATGACCATGAAATCCGAGTTCCTATTTCCTTTTTGATTTTCAGAGGAAGAGAGGGATATGTGGATAATTCTGGTGGAAAGTTTGATGGAGTCCTTGTCAACGCAAGGAATTGCTAGAGGAAGGAGCTGGTGGGAAACAAGGACTGACAGTGGGTTTAAAGAGAAGTGTTTGGTAGGAAGCTAGGGGCAAGCTGGAAGCCACAGCCAATGATGTAATCAAAGCACATCCTGAGCAGCAGCAGTGGATTGCCCTAACGACTATCAGTGAAGGCCCTGTGAACGTGGCAGAGATGACTCTTCATGGCACTGACCACTTACATTAGGTGACTTGAAAGCCCTTTTGTACACTACTCTCTGTGAGAAGGGGGTAGTTTTACCTGGAATGACTCACAACCCACACTGGCCAGCTAATTGTACCTTCAGCGTCTGAGCCAGGAGGAGGAGTTGGTGTGAAAGCAGCACCCAAGAGTTTAGGAGGGAAGGTGCTGCTTGGTCATCAGACACAGGTCTTTGATAGGCATCTGCCTTTTATCTTCCCTTTACATCCACTGAGCTTAATTTACCAGGTTTTTGTCTCCTTTGTTGTTCTAATCACTCATTACTTCATTCTTCTCTCAATTTGAAACCTTTGAATAATCAGGTTACAGGCATTCATTATCAGTTAGTATTTATTTCTTCTTGCCTAAATGTTGTATTTTAGATTAAATTTCTTTTCTGGTCTTCTCCTTCTCACATATTCACAGAGAGCAAACATACTGCTCCTCAGAGAGAAGGATTTTAACGAATTTTCTTTGGGAGAAGTGAATTTTTCTGCACTTTCTGGAAAGATCAGCACTGCCATGAAGGCAAAGCTTGCTTGTCCTCCTGATGTGGTAGGAATGAGCATTGTTACTATGCCTTTGACATTCCAACAGAACTACCCCAAGGCTGAGCCAGCTTTTCAGGCTACTTTGAGGGCTTGCTGGTGAGAAGGCAGGTCACTGCTGCTCTACTCCACCCAGGGCTCGGTAAACATCAAGCACACCCAGAGGGGCGTTAGATAAGTACAAAGGAGTCTGGACAGTATAAGTGAGATGAGATGATATGAGATGAGATGGCCTCCTTTTGGTCCTTTTTGGGAGCAGGGAGGAAGAACGGGCTGTGGTAAGACCATTAAAAAAAATTCTGCATTTAGCAGGACTGGATTGTGCTGATGTTTTTCATGGGCCAGGGCTGACCAGCACACATTCCTTGTCTTTCTCCTAACCACAAGTCAGCTGAGCATGTTAATTTGAGATTGAGGCATTTTAAGTCAGTATTAATTAGAATGCAGCATCATATCCCTTGGACTGCATGGTAGTTGATGTGACAACAGACCTACGTCTTATCTCTTGGCACTAATGCTCTTTGGTGCTATTATATTATGGTACACAATAACAATGAACCCATAGCAACAACGGCATAAACCCCATATCTGTTAACCACAGAGCACAACCAAGAATTATTTTTTTAACATTTCTAACTTGTATTCAGTCTGGTTCCTAAGGAAACAAGACTTACGTGAACTGATATCTATCTACCCATCCGTCAACTTTCCTTAACATTCGTACTGCTACTTGCAACACCTTGTGAACTTTTTAATCAATTTCAAAGAAAGGTAGTGAAAGATATCTCAAAACTGCCTACATTTAGTGTAAATCTGTTAAGGAGATGGAGAAGTGGCCACACGAATGCTGCTAGTGATGGAAAGGTAGTCATCGCCTTTTACGTCTGTTTCCTCTGATGGGATTTAGGAGAAACAGTTGGCCAATTAGCACTAATAGAGGTGGCTGCCCAAACAGCAATTTCTGCCTGGCTTCTGAAGAAGCCACAAAATAGAGCTTTTTTCTCAGTTGCTGGGATAAGTAAAGGTAGAAGACCCATGAAAGGGCTGGAAGTAGTGGAGAACTGGCCTGAGGGAGCTGCCAGTGATACAGGGATGTGGATGTGATGAGGACGCAGAATGAGCTGCTCATACTGTTCTTGGAAGTAGAAATGAATGTAGGAAAATATGATGCAAGCTTATAGGGAGGGTACAGCAGAGACCCAGAAAATAATCCACTAGAACAGACAACTTCCCTCCTCCAGCTGCTTCAGATTCATTCTCTTGTGGAATTCCACCAAAATCCACCAAAATCCTCCTTGCTATGTACCAGCTTCATCACTGCGGCTGGTAACTGCAGTCATTGGGAAAAAAACACCAAAACCAAACAAAACAACAAAAACAACAAAACAGAAAACAAAACTAAAAACAAAACAAAGCAAAACCACACACACACACACACACACACAAAACAACAACAAAAAAACCCCCACCTGTCAAGATTTGACTGCATATTTAATCTTCCATCTTGTGTGTGCTTTGGAAGCTCTGGAAAAGCACCAACCTTAAATATTATATGTTGGCTTGAGTTCAAAACCCAGGAGCAGTTTAGGTCCTTTTGGTTTTTTGCCTTTTTTCCCCTCACTCTCTCAGATTCATGTAGTGAAAATAAACTACCTGTCAGATGAGCGTATGCTAATTACTTCATAATAAAAGTTGGGTTCAGTTCTCAAGATGTTTGTTAATAATTACATACACATATAAATATGAACATATATGTATATAAATATTCAGATAGTTTGGATATTGATTGGGGTTTTTTTCAAGAATGCCCTCTCTGAACTGAGAACAGCAAAGGTGGGTGAGTTTTGTCTCCAAAAGACCCCAGCTTCTGAGTATTTCTGGAGATAAAACACAAATGGTAGGAGAAGTAGGAAACAAACACACAACACCCTATTTCTGCCTACTGGGAGCCTTTGCTTCTTCTCACAGTGGGAGGGGCCTTGTGCTATTCGAGGCAGTTTAAAAACCATGGAGTCTAATTGTGCTTCCTGCACACTCATTTTACAGGTGTGCATATATCTAGGGGGAACAGTCCCTGGAGATAGGCAGCCTTTTAAGGCTGTATTAGGAAAATCTAGTGCTTTATTCTCAAGACAGCCTTAAGCATATTTCATTATCAGATCGTTTTGCAAACATTGAATAAACTGTTGTCACAACAACCTACTAGGGGAATACAATCAACCAAAGTGATTGGGATTTTTCCAAACTGCAAGAAGATGGTGTGGCAAAGCCTTATCTAAGCTCCAGACTACCTAGAAATAAAGACCCCCAAGATTTGTGTGTGATTAGTGATCACACAGTAGATTTCTACGAAAGGGTTAGGGTTATGTAAATAACAGGGGAATGTCCTTCCCAGATGTATCATTTACCCCCATAACAGATTTTAAAAAAGTTATGCCTATACATGACTGGACAGAGATGGAACTAACCCAGAAATGGTGTGAAGAGAAACTGATATCTAGCATTATGGACCTTGTGGGCTTGGAAACACTTCCTTTCTTTGTCTAAGCAATATACTATAAAACCCACCAGAAGGATGTAAAAAACTAACTTTAATGAAAAACTAATAAAAAAAAGTCTTTGCTTAGCTAGACTTTTTTTTTCCTGTTGTGCAGGTCCTGGTATGCACATGTTAGTTCAGTAGCATGATTATTTTTGGTCAATTCTTATTATTTGTAGATCCCATGAGGGTAGAGCAATCACAAAATAATAATTGTGGAATTCCAGTGAATTTCTGCATGGTGACAGAGAAACGTGTAGGCCTGATTTTGTGTGTACCAGATATGTTTCTTATTCTCTCACCACGTAAAACTGCATAAAGTGGCCAAAGTCTTTACTTTTCATAATTCTAATAATTCTTGAAATAGGCTGAAAGAAAGTTCCAAGTCTCCCTTGCCTACTGAATTTCCCCTGAGCTGACTTGAAATATTGCTGCCCTTCCCTTGGCTCAGTGCATCCTTAATATACATTCTTTCTTCGGTACAAGGAAATCATGTGCACAAATGCCTTTAATGCAAAAGGACAGGGTGTAAGAGTGTGTGAAACACGTACATGTGAGGATGCAAATCTGCCTAGATTTGCTGAAGGTACTAATTTAATGCACTGTTTATGGTTATTCTGCAACAGCAGAACAGTCCCACCCCCTAGGAAGCTTTCTTCTCAATTGTCCTCCTATCCAATATCCAAAATGAACTGGAAAATAAACAGCACTATACACAGATAAGGACTCTGACTAGTCAACTTCCTCTGCAATCAAAATATTCCCCTACATTTGTTTCCTTACAGTCTGTCCCTTCTTTCTTTTTTCATGTTTGTTGTTTCTCCTGAAATGTCATGACACCAAACAGCCCACAAAAAATTACTGCATTCTCTTCAAACACTCAGAAAACTTCTCTTGCCACGATAATTAGTTTGAATTGGATGACTAATCATAGGAAGTTCTGCCTAGAGCAGTACCACTGTGAAAGGGCTATATAGAAATGCAAGTGTAAGTGAAATGTGACTCACAGTTACACTTAGACTTTTTCTGCAAATGTATCAACACAATGCCCTTTTTATACATTTAGTGATGGTGAATTTAGCTGCTTAAATACAAGAGTAATCTAGCCTAAAGCTAAAGCCACATACATGCATCTTTTTAGGTTATATGGCACTATAGTTTGGCTTATTTACATAAGGTCTGCTTCCATTGCTCTGAGTAGACACCAAGAGTTGCAGTGTACAGCAGTGATGTCCTAAAATCTACACTGGACCTGAAATCCCAGGTCATGGAAAAAAGAGTTGGGCTATAGAAAATGTGTTCTGTTGTGGCACAGGCTCTCTGGCTGTATCTATATGGCTAAATTAATCATCAGCAGCAAACACTCAACTGCATTCGGTTGCCGAGACTTGAACTTGACTTTATTAGATCGCTGGAGCCATGACCAGACCAGTTTTCCACCCAAACTATCTCTGGGCACATGTAGGGTAGGCCAAGTACCACTCCCCATAGGCAGTTTGGGTGCAGCCACACTGATTTGGAGGGCAGGAGAATTTAAATCTGGGGACATGGTTGGGTTCAGTCCAGAGAGTGGTCCTGAGCATTAATTTACCAGTATAGCTCTAGCTTGTGCCTCCCTGACTCAGTGAGCACACAGCAGATGAAGAGTAAAAAGGGAGTGAGATTCGTGTTGCTTACCTACCTTACAGTGAATTTGGGAGCATAAGCTGTTTAAGTGCTCTGAAATTTTCTATCTGGAACTAATGAGCAACTATTTGTCCTCAAATCTATTTCATATATATATATTATAGAATATAATATGTATTCCTAAGTAAAAGCTTTGAAGGGACTGACACATGCTGCTGCTTAACTAAGGTTTCTGTGGATGCTTATTTCCTGATAAAAATCAAGCCATTTCCAAGCAGGCATGCTCAGTTACTTGCTGATCTTACTTTTGGGTGAGTTCTTTTTTTTTATTATTTATGTTTTTTTCTACCATGCAAGGACTGTGCATTACAAAGTGTAGAGATAATTTAAAATATTGAAGGGAATCCTAGTAAGTTACACATATCAGCAATCTCCAGCTCCCAGCAACACAAAAAGCAGGAGTTTTGAAAGCATAGCATACTAACAGAAGTGAATTCTGCAGAGTGCTCTTATCTAGAGTGATTGGAAGTTGAGAGGAAGGATGTTCTTGGATCACGTTATGTTGCACCCAGGAAAATGCAGATAAATAGTAGTTCTCCTGATGTTTGTAAGGGTTCTGCAGCCCTAAGATAGGACTAGGACAAAGCAGAGAGATCAAATTTGGTGAATGGAGCAATCAGATATTACAGGGGTGAGTACTAAAGAAATTCCTATAAAAATGCCAAAAAGCCCTTTTGTGTCTTGTCAGCATATTTTTAAACAGATGAGATCACTGTAGTAATTTATATTTTGTCTTTGCTTAACATGGCATCTGCCATTCTCCCCTTCTGCATGTGTTGCTCAGTTACTCCTGTTGTCAAACTGTCACAGAAGACTTTAGGGGTGAGCTGGGGCTTATTGTAGGTGTTGAAAGGCTTAGAGCTCACATACATTGTACTTAAAAATAATTCAGTTAAAAGCTAGAATCTGAACACAACTTTATTCTTGGTGAGAGGCAAAGGGAGCACCTAAGTTATCTGATTTATTTGGATTAATGTATGGCTTCACTCCCTTGTCCCCATTTCAAATTGGTTTTATATCCAAACCAGCCTGGACAGGAAGGCAGCACACTGGAAGATGAGCAAAGAAACTACATAAGCCAGACAGGTGGGAAGTGATCTGACTGTTTCCTCCTCCTCGTTCTAGCTCACTGGCTGCATTGGGCCAGCCTAGACAAACTTAGGAAACCAGGACAAACTCTGGACCAGCTTTGCAAATCCAGACATTCTTCATTTTCAGGTGCTTTGGGGGACCCTAATGAAAAAACAACTGGTAGTAACTTGCAAGATTCTCTGTTCCTACAAAGTACTCCATGGCATCTGTTTTGCATGCTCTTGTGTCTTCTCTCCTTCTTGCTCTGAGCAGCTGTTTCTTTACAAGGAAACCACAGAATGGATACTGCAGAAGTACCTTCTTTCAAACACTTTGTAAAATGCTTTTATCTGGGGCTGACAGGCAAATGGACACAGAACAGGGGGAAGACATTGCTCTAAATTGCCATCAGCCCAGTAACTGCCATCAGCCTGTGGGAACAAGCCTTCGGTTCCTCTTGTAACCTGTATCTCCTGTAGAAACCTGACAGAGCCAAACCAGGGCCTGATATAACACAACTACTGCACAATACCATGATCATGTCTTTCTGTTCCTTGCCATACAAATAACCATGCTTCAAAATGCAGTATCTGCCTTTACTTTTCATCAAGGCTGTACTTGGGAGCACTGGTATTAATGCAGCAAGGCCTTGCAGCTTTATGTTCCATCCTCTGGATGCTCTTCATGCTGTCACACTGGTTTTAGTCTGCTGGAACTCATCAGTGCTCAGTAAAATTGCACCAGCGTAAAACTGGCATAATGGTGCAGAGAATCAAGCCTGCAGGCTGCAATTTGTTCTGAAATAATAGGATAAAACTATTTGTCTTACATGTACTCTCAAGTGATAGTGCTGATGAAATGTGTCAGAATAAAGCCCTGGAAAGTGAAGTCCTTTTTCTGTCCATTAATCAGGCAGAGAATGGGTGGGAAAGCAAAAGCTTCATCATCTAGGCTATGTGCTGCTCTCCCAGTATGCCTGCACTGAGACCCAGGAGTGCCCTCTCACATGTGACAGGTTAGTTTTGTTTCCTTGTCCATTTATTTCATGGCATCTCCATGTAGATTGCCAGGGGGGACACCAGTCAATGTCAATGTCAGTTGTGATGCTGTTTTATTGTGCTCTGAAAATGTACCCTAGAAGTGGATCAGCAACCCTCACCCCACATAACAATTGGATAACCTACTTCCATTCCTTATTGACCTACTTATTTGCACACTGGTGACCTAGATATGGAAGGCCCTGTGTCCTGCTAAGATCTCTGGGTCCTTCCATCATGAATGAGCCAGAATGTTATGTGTATGTACATTTCACCAGCATGAATTTGATGCTACAGAACCACCCACTAGAAGAGAAAAATCATATTAAGGAAAGCAGCAGTCAGATGAAGGAAAACATTATCTTTGCTCCTTCTTATGTTTTTAGGCAGGGATCATTTGCAGCAATAGAAAGGACTAGGATGTAAAGAGTAGTGATGGGTAAGCAAATAGTAGAGAAGAGTAAAGGAATGCAAGAAAGACAAATTGTTAAGATTTTGCAGTCTAGTAGCCCTTCACTGATACAAAGTCTTTACCAAGTACTATCATGTAAAGTCTGAAGACCATTTGTTGTTCACAACTCAAGTTTTTAACACATGTAAATTATGAGGAAAAGTCTATATGGTGCAGTTACAGGCAAGACATACAACTATTTTAGCCAAGAGTTATCTATTATCTGAAACAATTATCTTTTTCTTTTATATATTGAATTCCTAAAATTTCTGCAGCTACTGACATTCTTGTTGGTGGGATGTATCCTCAGGAAGCAGAAATTAACGCTCCTCCATCAGTCTGGATCACTGGGACAGTCTGGTTGTTGCTATAGGATATGCAAGAAATTAGACCCATTCACAGACACTGATCTTGCAGTACTTGATGTGAGAATAATGATCAATATTGTACTCCTATTAATATCAGGAGCAGATCCACATCAGGATTCACAGTGTCAGAACTACACATGCAAACCAGGGTCTCCAAACCTCTTGAAGTCTCATGGCAGGAGGAAAAGATAGAGTTTCTCAGCTTTACACAGGCTCATTTTACACGCTGTGAGAAACATGTCCACCCTCACCTATCTTCTTCTTAGGCCCTCGTTGTTAAGGAGTTTTTGTAGCTCATGATATGTAAGAAACTGGTACTGCTAAAGCATCATATCTAGTTACCCCTGGTGGCCCAGATACCTGTATCAGGGCCCTCTGGAGAAACACTTCACACTGAGGTAGCAAGGGGCTAGCTTTGGGTTTGTGGTGAGACAATTTCACTATGCGGTCAGTGGACTTCTCACCTGCACTTGCTACATGCAATTGTTTTACTGCTCATCTCTCTTGCTTTTGGAACACACTTTAAATCCATGCTCTCAGTAAAATCATTTAATACATCAGCTGGAAGCCAGTAAACATCAAGCTGGCCAGAAGGACCTCAGGTCCTTCTAGCACTGTCTGTTCTCATAGATGTCACTGGTATGATGTTCATACACTGTCCCCTGCCTTGGCTGTTTATATCTGCTGAACAGGAGCTAATGAGATCCCCTTGGGTTGGCTGCCCTGGGACACACACAGTTATCCACGGCCCTCATCATCCTTTTGGGCTGAAGGTAGAAGAAAGCAAAAATAAACATTGCCTTTTTTCACCTCATAAGGCTCTAGAGCCAAAGCCAAATCCTATCTTTTTCCCTAAATAGTAACATTTGCTTTTGACTAATTCTGCTCAACTGACTTGTTTTTCCTGACAAGTCCAGCTGTATTCTTTTGAAGAAATTTTAGAAATGATCACATTGTTACAGCTTCTCACCATGCTGCAGCACTCTAACAATGAATGGGAGAGGAAGAGATTGGTAAGAGATGCTTGTCTACCTGCTTCACTATAAACCATCACCCTGAACACTATGAAATACTTTTTCCAATTTTACACTACTCCACCCTATTTTCTTTATCTATTTTTATCTAGAGTGACCCATTCACAGAATTTGAATGTGTAGCCAGGGGAAAATGAGTTTTGCAAAAGCCATTTTTCCAAAGGCACCCGTGTATGCCTGTAATTTGATTTATGACTTTGTGAAAGCTGTCACAGAGGTATCCCACATGCTCCAGCACTGATGGATCAGCATACTGACAAGATGACACAAATACAGTCTTTCACCATTGTAAGCACCTTTTGACTCTGCATTTTAAAGCTGGACAATTACAAGCTCTGATTTTCCATTAGCCTCTCACATGCCCTCTGCCTGTACTAAAACAGACTTAGAGGTATAAATCATACACCAAAAGAACAAAATTCTGCAAGGCTCACAAAATGACTAATGGGGTGGCTCGGCATTGCATAGTGACATGCTTTAGGATTACATGCAAGTACTCCTGCAGTAAGGACGTAAGATTTTCTTAAACACTTCTGCCCTAGCAACAGAGAGCTGTTGTGACAAGTGGTCAGCCTATGGTGAAAAAAAGCCCAGTGACGTTTTTCTGCAAGATGGAAAGCTCACCACTGTGATCTCCTGTCTGGACTTCAACTCTGGCCACCACATGTCACTCTGCTCTAGTTACTCAGAGGTCTGATGTGAACTGCAGTTGTATCCTTTGGCAGAAAGCTGACCTTTTTAACCAAGGTGAAGCACAGCCCAGAGAATTGCCTCCTGCAAACGCACTATTGCAATGACATTGCCTCTGACCAGGCAGGCCTGGTCACTGCAAAGAAATTAATGTTCATAGAAACAGAAGTATTCCCTAACACCCAGGGTGACTGTCCAGTCCAGTAGCAAGACATGCTGTGGTCATAGTCAGCTCCTGCCTCTGGTCCACTTGGTGGCAAGTGGTATATTTTTAAATCAGAAACAGGACAAAGTACTGTCACAACAGCTGGCTGAAGATACCAGGCACCAGACTTCTCTCAGGAAAAGGAGAAACCCCTGTTGCCAGTGAGTCTGTAGTCTGATAACGCAGACTTGCACACAAGGCTTCTCGATGTCAAATGCTATTGCAGTAAGAGATTCCCTTTGTCTCAGACAGGCTTTGCCACCTCATCAAAAGAGTCACAATTTCTCCCCTCTTTTCCCAACATATGCTTCTCCCTTTTTTTGTCCATTTACTTCAAGCAGTGCAGCAGGTGGGGGTGGCTTAAGCAAAATGAAAACCACCAGTGAAGTTGCTGAATAAAGACAGAGCATGGACACATGAATACATGAATACATTCACCTTCCCAAAATACCTTTGCAACAAAATAAACAAGAAACAAAAATCTGCTGGAACGTTTTACCAGAGTTAAACAGGTATTAGCGTGCAGTAAACCTATCCCTGTTCGATGTCAGCTGTATGCCAGGGCCTGCATCCAGACCACAGCTCTGAAGCTGGCTCCCAAAGGAGCAAGCACTTAGGAGCTCCTCAAAAATGCAACACTGCCTGCACTGTTTCTAAATCAACACTTTTTCCCCTCCAATTAGGTTCATCAGTCTGAGGTTACTGTTACAGAGCCTGATCCCAGCAGGATCTGCAGCCATTGTCTGCCCTCCCATGCCTTCTGCAAGAGTCGGGGCATTGCAAGGCATGGCACCAGGCAGATGCCAGCAAAAGCCAAGGTAATGTCACAAACCTGAGAAGAGCACAGATGTCACCTCTCATGGGGAAACAGAGTAATCCCAAGTCAGTGTTTGAAATTGCACTGCCTTGAAGGTGAAAAATACTACAATACGCCTGGCATTCATAACACTGCTGAGCAGCCAATTTATGACTGGTGGATTGCAAGATCAGTGTACGGATCTGTGTGGTTTCTGGGAAAGGAAGGGCAATGTTCTAGTGCTGCTCTGTGGAGCAATAATTCTAATAGCATGACAAATAAAATATGAAAGAAACAGGTGCTTTGCAATGTTACCAAGAAGAGTTTAGTGCTAAGACAGTGTGTGGGCTGACACAGAGGTCATTGTTCATAGCATATGTATTTTCAGAAGAGGATGGATTCAGTCTCCTTTGCTACATGCATTTGGCCTTTTTTCTTTTTTAAAGGCAAGCATATCATAGAATCATAGTTGGAAGAGACATTAAAGAGCATCTATTTCCAGACCTCCTGCCATGGGCTGGGACACCTTTCACTAGATTGCTCAAAACCTTATCCAACCTGGCCTTGAACACCTTCAGGAAGGGAATGAAAAGTTTTTAACAGGCTCAAGTGATAGTGGCTGTCAAATCCTCCTGCTAATGGCTTAATGCTGGCCGCCTAAAGGGTTATCATTGACTAAGAAGAGACTTGTGACTAGTACTGCAAACTTGACAGAGAGCCCTTATTCGTTTCTTTTGTGTCTAAAGCTACTGGTGGGATCATTAAAAATGCTTCCTGGTCCTACTGGCCTGGGGCAGACTGGTTGAAAGTTTCTTTTTCTTCTTGTATTGTCATTTCTCTGTTAGGTTCAGAATTAGGTTCTGAAGTCACTGTCTGGCATCACTACTGGAACTGCTTAAATTCAGCACAGGACTGGGGTGACACTATATTTGAACTGAGAGAGACTCAGAAGGTATTTTTGGTTGTCCTGGCTCCTTCATGCTGTGACAGTTCAGCTCAGTACTAACAGCTGAAGGATGAGACAAAGATAATATTACCTATGTCAGCTGAGATGGGCTTGGACCTCGAGCTCAAAACTATTTTCTGGTTCATTCTGCCCACATACTTCATTGCAGTGTGGTGCCAAAGCAATGTGATGGGTGTTCAAATATCATGGTAGTGCCGGTGCAAAACATAGCCCAAAGCAGGAAAGGAAAGGAAATGAGTCAAGAGGATACAAATGAGAGAGATGAAAAATGTGTGTGTGTAAAATAAGTCTTAAATAGTCATGGAGAAGAGAAGGCTTCAGAGTGACCTAATTGTGGCCTTCCAGTACCTGAAGGGAGTCTACAGGAAAGGTGGAGAGAGAGACTATTTACAAAGGCATGCAGTGACAGGACAGGGGGGAACGGCTTCAAGCTGAAAGAAAGCATGTTTAGATTAGATGTTAGGAAGACATTCGTTACTGTGAGGGTGGTGAGGCCCTGGAACAGGTTGCGCAGAGAAGTTGGAGGTGCCTGCTCCCTGGAAGTGTTCAAGGCCAGGTTGGACAGGGCTCTGAGCAGTCTGGTTTAGTGAAAGATGTCCCTGCCCACAGCAAGGAAGTTGGAACTAGATGATCTTTATGGTCCCTTCCAGCCCAAATCATTTTATGGCTCTATCATAAACATGGTTTCAAAGAATGAGAAAATTCAATAGCAATGTGTTTCAGACTGATGCCAGTTATAAAAGAAACTATTCACAAAGTTTCACAAAGTCTGACATGAGCAGTTCTTAGTAGGAATTTTCACCACAGAAATCCACTATTAGGGTGGATAGAAATTATTTAACACTAATTTTCATGATTGTATTAATTAACAATGCAGATAATTACTTTGAATTATTATATGCAAACTGTTGGTTAAAGTGAACGACAAATATATGGACTTTTCTCTACTACTATTCTCTATTTTTCTTGCTATTGCAAGCTCAGTTTGTCATTAGAAAACTCCTGTTAATTAAAAAGTTTCAAGAAGTTTAGTTCAGGAGCATCCTTTTCAAATGGAGGGTAGAGCCAATCCCAGAGGATTTTGGGCCTCAATCACAAAACACCAACACTAAATAGCCAAGGAGCACAACTCTTAATAAGAGATGCAACGCCTCCAGCATTCCTACAGGTTACTTAGTAACTACTGGTGAATAATAAAGGCATCCAGAGAGAATAAAGGTCACTTTGCACATGCAATTAACAAAAGGAGGCTGAAATTTCTCGTGAATGTATTTGGGAGTGCCAGGTTGGAGAAGGGAAGCTTGCAGCAAGCAACACAATTTGCGTTAATTAGATAGCAGGCTTTGCAAATGAACTGAAATGAAACACAATGAGATGGATAATGGTAGATGAGTGGGATGTTTAAACAAAGACTTGATGTAGGGGACTTTTGAAGTGCAGTCCTAAAACACACAAAGCATTAAGGAATTTTTTTAGATCTATAAAACAGCAGCTGATTATGTATAGATGAAAGTTAATGAACTGATACGCTCTGAAGTGTCTTCTTTTCTAGATACAACTCTATAACTTCCATTAGTATCCACAGACTCTTGAATACACAAACACATTAGTCATGCATCAAATCACACCGTACATTTTGTTAAGTATCCAAAGACTGAAGTGACTCATATGATCAAAATTCCTTTTCCCATGTGAATCAGATGCAATGCTTGACAAATCTTCACTGAGAAAGAAGGATGGTGTCTTTTGAGTAGTATTTTTAGAGCACCTAACTTCTTTACGACCCTGCCTGCAGAGCAGTCGCATAAATTACAAAACTGGGTTTTCAAAACTGTATGATAAAATATATCAAAACATCAGAAAGCACTTGTCAGTGACAGAAACGAAGTTCCACTCAGCATTGTCCAGCCCACATGTAGCCAGTTTGCTCCACTAAACACGAATGTCTTATGTTACCAAACAGGGATGGCCTTGTTTTGCAATCACATCGTGGAGCATTAATGAAATTATATCAAAGGCTAGAATTAAAACTGTCCTCGTCTTTTTGCAAAGAGCCTGCTTTATTCAACATTTTTCCTTCAAAACTTCCTTTTGGTCTCCAGGTTGGGAATGAGTCACGTCACGACTCCCAAAGAATTAAACAAATCGACGCATTCTACAGTGATTCACTGACAGTGGTTTTGCCATCTTTGGCATGTGTTGTAACTGCAAGCAGCAACAATTGTCAGAGGATTTGTGTTTGGCTTTTGTAATTCCTAATTTCTTTTTTTTTTCTTTTATTTTTTTTCCGCCCTAAGCTTCTCAATCTGTTTTTAATTAAAATCAGACTCAAGCGAATGTTGAATAATATGAAAAAATTCACCACCTACACACCATGTAAGAGCTGCAGGATCTGGCAGCCTTCAAGCGTGTCACTGTGTTTTAAAAAAGGCAACTGGCCTCCCTGTGTGCATACGTCACAATCTTTGAGGAGTTTTATTTTTCCTGTGTAAACATGGCCTGTGAATGACACGTTACCCTCTTCTTTCGCTGCAAGCACCTTCTGGCAACACTTTGATAAAGTTCATGTGGGGCTCTGTAAAGCACAGCCATTCTGGGGCCACCAGATGCAGACCAGCAGTGAGACTGCTGTGGACTGGGTTAAGGAGACTGGAGATGTGGATTGGGTTAAAGGTGATTGCTACCCCGAGAGTGCTCCTGCATTGCTAAGGCTGAGCTCTGGGGAGGTCAGGGGGTTTTACCCCTGTGAAGGGAACTTGCTCTGTGGATGTACTCAATCTTTCTGGGTCTGGGGGAGGCAGCTGATATATTTTCACAGCTGAAAATCCATTCAACCTGCCTTCCTGCCTATCTCCCTGCAGCCATCTCTCTCCTATGACAGGCAATAAAAGCCACAGAGCTGACCTGGCAGGCACAGGAGCTGTGTTTTCACTGCTAAAAGAGGTGGTTCTTTACACTAAGCACAACATGTGTATATACTGAAAGCTGTCTGGTTGTGCAAGAGCCACATAAAGCAACCAGAGTTCATACTCATGAGTTCTCCTTGGAGTTGACCTACAGACTCACAAATGAACAGACTGAGAAAAGCTATTTTTGGAGAGAGAAGAAAGCAAACTTAAATTCAAAATGCTTTAAATGTGGGGATTTCATATAAAGATGGAGGAGCAGGAGCATGTCAAAAGAACAAGAGGCTGGAAAGAGAAGGATAAGTGTGTTGAAGAGGGCAGACAGGAAGGAACACAAGACAGGGAAAGACCTTGGTTTTGCTAAGGCATGAAGGAGACCACAGTCTTTATCATTCCTTAGCCTGTCCCTGGCTGACCAGCATGGAAAGAGAGCTACAGCTGCTGAGGAACATATAGCAAAGCAGACAGAACCACTGATTAAATGGAAGAAAATACAAATTTGTCCAAGTAAATGGGTATTACTACCCTGGCTGCCACCTCTGCTCCAAATAAGTATTTCTGCTAACTGTTAACCCAGGTTTAGCTGCTTTGGCTTAAGCAGCTTGATGTTTCTGGGTCTTTAAGGTTTAATGCCAAAGGTGGAGTCTTTCTATCTGAAACACCCCACGCGATGGAGGAGGTCTCAGTATTTCCTTCTGTTCTGGCTGAGTTATAATAGATCTGCTTGTCTGCTTTTCTGTGTCTTTCTCATCTCCTGCTACAATCAAATTGGATGGTCTGTTACTTCAATCTTTGGTTTGAACCTTGCCTGAAAGCAGTTTCTAACCAGTGTGCCAGGAACCTACATTCCTCAGTCTCTGCCTGACTGCAGCACTTTCTTTCACTGCTCACATTACAGATTGCCCAGGTTGAATATTCACACTGACTTGTACTTCTCCAAGCGTGATGGTCCTCAGGCTGTGAGAGGATGAAATGAGGTTTCTCTTTTGAGCAAGTTGTTTTTGCTTCTTCCAATGAGAACAGCTGTGTATAGTAACTCCCCTCCCACTCTTCACACAGACAGCAAGGAGAAAATAAAGGTTCTCTACACACCTCCATACCCCCCGCTTCAGGAAACATCTTTGTGTGTTGTCAAATACCCTTAAAGGTTTGTGTGCTCTGCAACCACTATTTAATTTTGTGACATCTCAGAGAGCTGATGGGTGAATGATTTGGCTTCACATCCTCTCTCAGTCTTTCTTTACAAGGCACCACAAAGGTAATTTCAACTCTTTATTGGCCAGCTACATTTCAGTTTCTTGACATACGACAATCTAGTCAAAATAGACACTTCTGTCAAGCTACATCTGCACAGCACGATGCTAAGTCAGTCCTGGCTGTGCTGCTCTAAGGCAGCAGAAACAGTAGGCAGCTGTGTTCAAGCACAGCTGTACTTGGGCTAAGCTGTCCTGCTAGAAAGCACCTTTATCACTCTGCTTACACCAGGAAGCTCCCATGTCAGGTTTGCCTGCTAGGATAGAGACAGAGCTTGAAGTCAGCTGACAGAGCTCCCAGGTGTTGCTCTGGAAAGCTGGGGGCTCGTTTACCTGCTTTTTGCCTTGGCCTCTGCATTGAGCCATTGCTCCATGGCCAGCCACACAGGCAAGTTCAAGAAGCAAGTGCTGTGAACGCTCCAGTGCCCGGACATAAAGGCAACTCTCTTAGCTGCTAATCCCTAGGCCCTGCTTCGGTGCACAGAGACATGTGCGGGTGTTTGCTTTCCACTGGGCAGCCTGTGGATGGGCTCAGCCGCAGTGGAATCCTGAGGAACGCAGAAAAATTCTGCAATAAAATTGCTAATGGTCATCGCAGGAGAATATGTCACTTCCCTTGGAAGTAATGACAGAATGAGCCACAAAATTTAGGGCCAGACTGAAAATGACATTTTTCTGTTCATTTCTTCAATATTTTTTTCCTCCCTCCATGTGACTGCGTGAAAGGCTTCATCAAATAACAGGGGAAAGGGGTGATGGGACTGGACCATGAAAGCCGCCAGCCTGCCTCGGAAGGGCAGGTTGGAAAACCCTCTTTTACCCACTCCCACCCTCACCCCCGGCCCCCGATTCTATTTTCCCCTTTCCCTTGAAACTGTTTCGAGAGGGAAAGCACAGCTCTGCGAGGACGGACAGAACCGACGGGGAACAACTGAGCCCTCCAGAACCGCCGGGGAACAAGCAACCAAACCCTCCAGAACTGACGGAGAACAAACAATCCCTCGAGCCCCCCGACCCTCCGCGCATCCCCCGGTCCCCCGGGCGGCGGCGGCGGGCTGGCCAAGGGCGCCCTCCCGTGGTGGCCGCGGGGAAACACTGCCGGGAACCTCTCCAGCCCGGTCCCGCTTGGAGCCGGGCACAGCCGTGTGGCAGCGGCTCTGGGCGCCGGCCGCTCCGCCAACAAGACAAAGCCAAAAAAACAAAAAAAACCCACAGCAACAACAAAAATCTGCAGTCACTTTGATTCAGAAAGGATGAAAAGATTTAACTGTGCACGAAAAATAAAATTTAAAAAAAAAAAAAAGAAAAAAGAAGTGGTAGATTTGTATGAGCCAAAAGGAAAATGTACTTGGGTAAAACCGCCTTTCCTTTGGAGTGAGAGTGTTTTTATTCAGGTCTCCCAATGAATGCAATCAGTTACTCCACCTTGTCTAAGCTTCAACGGAATATGTAATTTCATTTAGTTAGTAATTGGCTCCCTCCGCCTTCATGCAGAGAGCCAGGAATGCTGACAAAGATCCCTCCCTTCTGAAGTCTGCAGTGGCAACAACCCAGTTCTCAGACACTGCTTCAGCCCTTGAACGCTTGGCAAGCCCATCGGGACATGCCGCCTGCTCCTGGGCCCGGCAGGGAGGACCTGCCATCCCAGTCCATGGGTTGCATCGAGAAAGGTAGCAAGTGCTGGAGCTGGGAAAGGAAGAGAATCTCCCACCACCGTGCCCATGATTGGGGGTGGCATGAGATGCCCTGGAATGACCGTGTGGATACAAAGTGCCAAACTTGGCAGACGACCGCGCTTAAACCCACTTAAGCGCCAATCCACATCTCTAAGAATATAAAGTTGATATTGAAAAGCACATCTGAAGCACGTGTGACACTTTAAAAGATATTCTGAAATAAAGACAAAATAGTCCCTAAAAACTTTGACTTTTTAAGAAGACATATGAAAAGCGTTAGGCTGACTGGAATATATAGTAGCAAAGGGAACAGCAAAGAATCTGTATTTTTTAATGTATAGTTTAATAATCTGAAAAGCGTAAGACTGAAGTTAAGCTGTATTACAAGACCCTATTCAACTGCCCAACACTTCCAGGACCAGCAACACTCATTATAGTTTTAATGAAGCAAAACTGGTCGTTGACTTCAACTTCATTGCATGGCCATGACTCAGAGCCATGTTTTAGCTTTCCTGTGAACAAACAGAAACACAGCAAGGATGGGAGGAAGGATCTAAAGGGCACCAAGCCAGGTAAACATGTCACTGACTTCGAAGTTGTTTTTCCAAACCTGAATGGCAGCATTCATCATTCAAAGTGGTACCGCTGCTGAAGAGGCTCCATCTTTTAACTGGCCTCCATGTATTTCTATTATTTTTCATTGTTCTTGACTAAAGATCAGGAATCTTAAGGACAAGAGAGTTCTTGTTTGGTCTTGAAGCCTAATGTGTCCCTGAAACCTTTGGAAACTCATTTAAGGTGGCAACTGAATTTTCCTTTTGGGTTATCGCAAGATTAGAAATATAATTATTTTTAAAAAAAAGCATTTTGCCAATCTATATCTCTGTGTCTTCTTCTTGTGTCTTTTGGGTTCAACTGTTGATAGCCTTGAATATTTAGGACTAATTGATTCCCATTAACTGGGGAAAGAACCTGCTAGGCTACTGTACACACTCACAGGACAGGATATCTTCGTCATCCAGCACACTTTTCTCCCTTGAACTTCTATATATACAGTGGCTCACACCAAGTTCAGTTCCACAGGGATGTCATCCTAATGTAGGCGAGAGTTTCCACATTTGGCAAACAACTATGACTTTCTGAATAGCGCTTTGTGTCTCTGTTCTGCACTAATCTGTAATTACCATCCTAAAACAAGCCTTTGTCCCACATAAGTTTGTACAAGCTTTGCCATGAACTTCAAGAGGCAGTAGAACAACAGGAATTCAGTCTGTAAATCTTAGCACAAACACATCCTACAAATCAGTGTAGGCACATACTCTGTACTATTATGGGAAGAGATAACGAAGTGATCCCATACAAGAAAGGCCCAGGGCCTGGAATGCAATTCATTACAGAACTAATTTGCTATGTATAGGTTCTCCTATTGATTGTGCCAATGGCACGTAATACTTTCCAAGACTGCTTTGATTTATCATCTAATATAAGTTTTTTGGTGCTTCTGGAGCTCCTGGATTTATGCCTATGAATAAAGGAGCAAAAATAATGACAATCTCTGGGCTGGAAATTCTTACAAACACAGAAAGGAGTACTAACAGCACAAAAGATGGAACCATCACTGACTGTATTTTATAAACTGTGACATTTGGGAAATCCAGTGTTCTGGCCTTGAGATGGGATGAGATGGACTGCCCTTAGCAATGAATCACTGCCCTGGTATTCCCTGAAGAAGTTGACTGTAAAGCTGCCTGAGAAGTGGACCAGGAATTGGAATGAATACCCTTCTCTTCAGAGATTACCTTAATAGCTAGGTAAATTCTATGCTTTTCCTATTTCCAACTACTTGAAATCAGTTATGTGAAGTTAAGCTGCATTAAGGAGTGAAGAGATTATAACAATTTCAAAGCTATGTTAACAAGTCTTTCTCTTACTCTGTCACTATGGTAAATACAGGGAGGCTGTGAGAATGCCCACGGAAAAAGAACTGGCTGACGTACAGAATATGCGCTCTAAAAAAGAAAAAAATAGATTCTTCTGAGTGTCTTCCAGATAGAGAGGACAATACTTGTTCAAACTCTGCAGGGATGGTTTTACTTACTACACTAGAGGCTGTTCCTCTTCCCCTGCTGTGCAAAGGAGCAATTTTAGGAAACAAAAACGACAGGTCCCATCTCTGCCAATTTGTGGCTTGACTTCTTCAGAAAGGCTATTCCTCCAGATCTGCAAGTGCTTCAGTTCTTACCCAAGCTAAAGAAAGCCAAGGTACCTCGCACCGAGCATGATTTTGAGCAGGCCAGGGCTTTCGTCAGAGAAACTTCAGAACAGCACTTACCAGTTGCTTAATATACCCACTGCTTGTGAGTGGGAAGGTATCTGTGACATCAGACAGGGAAAGCATGCAGGTCTCTGCCTTAGCTTACCTGGACTCACTTTTACATTCTGACTTTTATTTTGCAGCTCTTTTGTTGATGAACAATAAGAACAAAAACAAAATATACCAAACAGTAGATCCTAATCTGAACCTCAAGGAGGTTTTTTATAAGAAATCCACCTGACAAAATCTGCTATAAATAAGACTGTGGGGAAAAGAATTCCTGAAACCATCCAAATCTGTATCACACAGGACACTTCAGTGTTCTGAAGCAAGAGCATACAGCAAGAATAACAAATATACTTTATAGCACTTATGTGGTAGGAATCTGATCTGGATAATCACATCTAATTTTGGCTGTTTTTCAAAAAAAAACCTCTGATACACAAACAAATGAAGACTCTTCTGATCTTGGCTAACTTTCAGAATTTTACTGAAGGCAATAAGTAATACTGTTTTGAATATCTAGTTGCTAATTTTCCAGTTTCAAATGGATTTAGTGGGATGCTTTGTGCCTAAGAGTCAGGAGCTTTACTTTTGTCAGTCTGAATTTACATAGTTGGGATTTTAAAGAAAACACCATTGTTTGACTGACTATTACATGGTAGATGTGATACTGCTATTTTCTGACACCCACTGATTGTTAGAGCTCTGCACTGCCAGCTCCCCCATGCATACAGAGCATGAACTCCCTAGTTCAAAAGCAAAGTGAATATTAGAGTAAAATGAGGGTGGTGGCTGTGAAATGAGCCTGGGATTAGATAACAGAGAGCTTGAGGTCATTCTGATCAGCAGCTCTGAGGTGCTTCTGATCCCCTACAGAACACATGTCAGCAACAGTCCCCACGTCAAGCACAACACTTCTGCCTGTCAGGACATCACCACCCTTTGAACGGTTACAAAGCGTGATTTAAGAATTCCCACTGACAGTGAATCCACTACATGCCTTGGTAATTCAGAACAATAATTAATTATTGCTTTAAAAATGCTCCATATTGCCAATACAGGCAGCTTCAGCTCAGTTCCCATTCAGTGCTTGCTATCCCTGTGATGGCTGTGCTGTCCCCAGGAGTAACGATGAGCTAGAAAAGCTCTCTCTCTCCCCTGCTGAAGCTCATCTGCCATGAAATGTGCTTGTGGGACCATGGGTGGGCAGTGCCTTCTGCCTCACAGTAGCTCTGGCAGCAGGTCCCTGCAGGAAAGTCAGGCAGGGCACAACTTGCACTGTTGCCCTATGCAACCACTGCCTCCTGCTTCTACACTGAGGAATATTTCATTTAGCTGTTTGATTTAATATTGAATTGTTTCCCTGTGAGCTGGAAGGTGGCAACTTTTTTTCTGCACTATTTTCTCTTGATCAAACATTTTTCTGCTTATTCCTAGTGTTAGCAACACAAAGGTAGAAAATTTTGTAAGGCTCTGCACTGGCAATAGGGAGTCTTGGTGAAAAGCAGAACTTCCAGCTGTGACATGGAGTTTAAGAAAACAATTATAACATCTGACCCTTACCAGCAATTCCTGGAAGGCAGTTAAAGTTATCCTATAGAGTAATACAACTTAATTGTTTCTTGCAAGTTGTAGAGGGGACAGGTACAGAACTCTGGAAGCAGCTGAGGTGAAGTGAAGCTGCTGACAGAGAAGTTCTCTTTGCATAGAAGGCAAACACAACAGGGAGCAAGAAAAATCATGCTGGTAACTTCTTAAGATGTTGGCTTCCTTTACACGATCATTAGTTTTGTTTATTGCAACTTCTTGTGAAATACCACTGCTGATGACTTGGCTTGTCTACTTACACATTAGAATAAATGGTATGCTGCCTGGAAACTTCTGTGAGACTTCCTTACTCAATATTTGACAAGATTTCGTGGAATCATAGAATGGCTGGAGTCAGAAGGGACCTTAAAGATCATCTAGTTCCAAATCCCCTGCCATGGGCAAGGACATCTTTCACTAGACCACTATGCTCAGACCTATGTCTAACTCGACCTTGAACACTTCCAGGGATGGGGCATTCACAGCTTCTGTGGGCAACCTGTTCCAGTGCCTCACCATCCTTACAGTGAGGAATTTCCTCCTAATATCCAAGCTAAACTTAGATTTCTAGATGTAGGTTGCAATAAAGAATTTAAAAGGTAAGACAGATAATTGCTTATGAAATATGGTCATAGGTTCTAAAAAAATTGGGCTTTTTGATTAATAATGAACAAAAAACTGCCTATTTGATAACTACTGTTTGAGTTTCCTATATATAGGATTAATCAACAGCAACATGTGCGTGCACACAGTTCAATACTAAGGGAATGTAACTGTAAAGCAATCTAAAGTAAGCTGATATTTGTAAACCATCACAGCAATGAAGACTGGCAGTAGGAACAGAATTGTAGTCACAGGTAAGATCTGGTGTGGTCAGCTGTAGTAGAGACATGCTCATACTTTGACACCCAAGTCCCAGCTGTGACCTGAGGAGTCAACTGTGTCTTAGATGTCAAGTACCCAAACAGCACTAGACAAAAGACCTGTCTCTAAACCTACTGTTTCTTTCAGGTCTGGGACCCAAACAGATGTTCTTATTCTTGGAATGGATTATTATCTACTAAGGAAATTACTTAAGACCATCTTATTTAAATGTGAAGTACTTACATATTACATTCAGTCAGCAAAACCAACACTCTAACTGCTAAGCCACACAGTCCACATTAAGTATTTGTTCTAATTGTGCAAATACTGAATTGCTCCAAGTCATCAAAGTCAGCTAATACTGTTTGTAAAGCCAGCACTGCCCCCCAGTCAGATGCTTAAAGTTGCCAGAAATTAATGACTTTTGAAACTTTCCTTTGAAGCTGACTGAAGAGATGGGTGCACTGCAGGTCTCTCTGTATTCACAGCCCTTCACAAAGAAGGGCTTGTCCAGATGCCAAGGGAAGGCATGGAGAGGCATCTCAAAGGGGGATTCATCCAAAGAACAAAAAGCTCCAACCTTTGCCCTTACTGGAGTGCCAAAGGGTTTGTCTGTTCTGTTTTATTTTGATTTTTAATCACTCCTTCAACAGATGGGCAGCAGTCACACATCTCATTAGAAAAGTTCACCCAACAGGACGGTCAAACTTCCAGCAGCCACTGATACAGCACAGACAAAAAGGCGTTTCTTCAAAATAAAGCCCTGCTCTTCAGGCAATTCTTTTTGTCATTCAAATTCAAATGGTGCCATGGTCAAGCTCAAGCATGTACAGTTCTGGTGGGCCAGCTGGCCACATACTGAGCATAAACCTCATGAATAGCTAAGGGTCTGCTAGCACAGCAGGCTTATGCTGCCTTGATATAGCACACAGCTTTCACTTCTGTTTTTCTGAAAAAGTTTTGATATTCAGAGTAATTTGGATGGCAAGAATATATTCCTTTCATGGCACTGTATTTTACTTGTACCTCAAATACTGCCACTGCACAGGCAATTTTAAAGATGCTTTTAGTATTATTTTCTACGGATTTACTTGATTTCCAGTGCTTTATTTCCTTTGCAGTGTTACTGAAATTAAGGAACACCTCTTAGACATAAGAAAGCTTCGGTAATAAGATTAGTTAACAGATGGAGGCACCTGAACACATGGTCCCTCTATCAGGGTAAGCTGAGCTAAAACTAAACTGCTGATATAAAGGTGTTCATTCCCATCCTCTCCCTGGTGTCAGAGCTGGCACAAGACCTAAACACTAATATGGGGACCTTTTCAGTTGGACCAAGAAGCCTGTTAAGTGTGCAGCTCTTTGAAGGAGGTAGCGGGAAGGTGTGACAAGGGCAAAAGGGGAAGACAGGGCTGCCCCTGCTGAGCAGGAGCACAGTCTTAGTTTAGGTTAAATTGATCAGGAAACTGCACTGATTTGCTGTTATCTGACCCCATTTGTGTTTAAATGCACTGGTATGGACTTCACGGCACTGAGCACTCTGCAATCCATATGCAGCTATGTAAGATCAGAGTAACAGTGACACACAGCTGAAAGGTTTCAAAGGTCAGGGATGTTCTGTTGATAAGAATTCAGATGAGCTAACCATATTGGGCTAAAACTCTGTCTATAATGCAGCATGGTTAGGATAGCGTTGTCAGGACTCCATTCATTTTTTAAAAGCAATGTGCAGTTTTTGCTCACATAAACTTAATTGCTACACAAAGAACATTTTTATACTTTACAATTTTGTCTTTGAGGAAGAAAATAAGGAGGAAGGAAAAAGTCTAATTGGCTTTTGAACTCTGATGTATGGCACAGCTGTGTGTTCAGCACAATATATCACACATAGCAAATCAAAGCCAGCTTAGACTCAACTTTTCTCCAGCATTTTCCTCCTATACCTTTCCAGGATTACAAATTCATAGAGACCAGAAGTCAAATACTTATGTATGGCCTTAAATCTGGGATGCAATGAGCCTGATCTCCTTATTGCCCCGGACCTCATGTGGAAATTGAATTTAAGCATCACTATTGATTTGCTAACATATTGTATCCCTCTGCCCTTTAATCTGTTATAAATAATGATACAAAGGAGAACAAGGTCCAAATATACAAATACCTTGCTCTCTAACATTTTTTGGCAAATCTAGCTGGTGTTCAGCAATAAGCAGGATTACAATTAAAATTTGCAGGCAGAACAAAAAATTAGAGAAAATGATGAGAAAAAAATATTTTTGAATTTAGATCTTTATTATACAGGCCCAAAGCTGTGGTCACCATGCAGTTACACTGTAATGGGAATGATCTTGATGAAAAGATCTCACTAAACAAATGTAAAGAGACCACAGACTACAGCATTCCAAATAACTGACACTTTAATTTGTGAAAGAGCAAAAATAAATAAAGGAATGGCAAGTATGTCCTTTTCACATATGGTGGGGCATATACATATTCCTTCTTTTCTATATCTATTCAAGAGACAAAATTAGCAAATACTGCCTGAAAACATAGACTTCTCGTGTGATGGCTCAGCTAACTTTTAGCTGTTTCTCTCCCCTTGGCTATTAGATCAAACACACATTTAAATAGGTGCATATGCCAAAAAAAAGAAATGCAATGTGGCTTATTTTGTATTTAAGTTCTACTTCCTGCCCTTTCCTTCTCCTTTTAGGACACTAACAGGAAGTAATTGGAGAGATCTAGTCAAATAAAAGCCCTGGAATTTTTCCCTTCTAGTTTTTTATTATACTCTCATAATTTAAGGATTCATGACAATTTAAAAAGTTTGAGGTGTCTTACAAGGAATTCATCATCTCTGGGAAGAAGAGCTGCACAAAGACTGCACACATAGTGTTATGTAAAAGTGGTTATCTTTAAAAAAACCAAAACTTTTGTAAAAATCTGTAGATTAAAACAAAGCGTGTCTTATTCCTGACAGGATTTTCTTGCAACCTGGTCTTCAACTGTTTGCACTAGGAGATGCTACAAATGGTATTAGTTACAATATACAGTCCACTGTCATCTTCTGGTCCAGCAGAAGAACCTGTCTCTCCGATGGATGCAAAACTGTTCATCTGAGCAGATCATCCTCAACAGCACAAATATGGTCTAGAAACTCATAGAGTTTATGGTCTTAATTTATAAAATTAAACCTGCCTCAGACAGGTAATACTGGTATGTAATATTGCCATCCCTGGGTTCTGTCAAAAACGGGGTACTGAGGTGCTCAGAGCCGTCTCAGTCTGCAGCGCTGGGATCCTTCTGGCACTCCAGACCCAAGATGCGATGTGGTGCATGCTAGAACATGGGTGCACTTCTCACTTAACTCTGAAGAGCCCGGGACATGGTAAGCTGTCAGAACTTCCTTCATCTTGCCTGTTGACAAAAGGAACAATAACTAGTCATCTGGTTGCTGGAGTGTAATTCCAACTTTTAAAAGCCCTATAAATTTTTTTTTTAGTCATGCAATAGCAAATGTTTACTTTAGGAAAGATTTGGGATAAATTTTACAGTCTCTCTGTTAGCCGTAAGAAAATGCTTATGAGGGAGAAAGGTCTTATACTGCATGGTTCCTAAAATGTTATCCAGGATTAAACACACCATTATTTTAAAAATAAGTGTCCAGTAGTTTAAACTTTTCATTAAAATAATATCCCTGTAAAGAGTAATTTTTCATAGCAGATTCTCTGGCTTAAAGTGCTATATTGTGTCTCACACATACTGTACACAAGATAGAGAATAAACAATTTAGAGGATTACCAACCAATTGAGGAGTAAGAATTCAACAGATGAAGTGGTTTATGTAAGTTCGTTGTAGAACTATCTCTAACACGTATTAGTCACATCCATTATGTATAAATCCTTCATAAATGACTCCTTGCGTGGGCCTCACAGAACCAAGGCTCAGAAGAGACCACACTACATAATGTATTGTGATTTCCTGCCTATATAATTTTTCTAGACAGTTCTCTGTGAAGTCCAGACACTTTGGTTCTCAGAAAATCAAAGTTTTGGTACTGCAGACAGAGACTAGGAAGGAGCAAGACTACACCTCCAATACATATTTGCTGCAGAATATGTAGAAGGAGAGGCAATGGTACTTCTGGAGGATGATTCACCTATGCCCTAGGTAATCTCAAGATAGTGTCCATCTTTTTTTCATGGACTATAAAGAGAATAAAGACCAAAATTTCTTATGAATATGAATGCTTTATATCCTATCACGAGGATCTGACTATGTTCATCTCTTTATTCCACAAAGACCATTCACAAAGCCATCAGACCCTAGTAATTTTCAACCAGTACTGACATGGGCAAAATTACAAGTATAATTGTTTCAACCTAATGTAAATACAGAAGCCACGCAATAAATTCCAGAATTAATGCTAAGTTTTTGGTTATACACCCTGGAATTTTGTGGAGATATCCAAAGTACTTTTTGTATCTATAATTATTATCCTTATCATAATCACATAAACAGAAATCACTAAAGCAGTAGGCCTAGCAGGTGATTTGAGAGCTTGCCTCACCCACTCCTGACCAATGCCATACCTGCTGATGTTTGTCTAAACTATTTTTAAATATCTGCAAGGTTGAACATTCCATGAATTCTCTCTACCCAACCTATTTCAGGGCTCCACTTTTCCCTGACACTCTCATTTTTTTCCTGGTGCTTATACTAAATCATCATTGTTGAAATCTAACCTATTACTACTTGCCTCTACTGACCACATACATGGATTTAGTTATTCCTTCCTTTTTAGAGTCACCCATTGCTACAAGAAGGTGGTTGCCATGTCTTCCTTTCCTCCTCTCTTGACTAAACAACCCTTCAATCTTTCCTTGAAGGCCCATGTGCTTTAGATCTTTGAGCCCAGATTGCTCTCTTTTTTGATCCTACCTGAGCTGCACTTCCTGCAAGTGGGTGAAGCTCTCCCATTGAAGCCTTATCAGTACTGACTAAAGCGAAGTAATTTCATTTGATGCTTTGTTACTCCCCTTCCTATAGCCTGGCCTTGTTTGAAATAGCACTTAGCTTGGGATTGTTATGACACTAGATATTTTCTGCAGAATTGCTGTTTGGCCAGTTGTTTCCCATCCGTATTTATGTGCAGCTCATTATGTTGAGCTTTATGTACAGTTCTGCATTTGCTCTAATTTAACTGCTGGAAAGCGGATATTTTCTAAGCTGCTCTGCTACTTTGTCAGGGTCATTTTCAATCGCCCTTCTTCCAACATGCTTGTTCTGCTCTATGAATTTATTAAGTATACATTCTAACCTCTCATCCAAGCTGTCAGTGAGAATACTGAATATTACCAGAACAAGGAAAAACACTTGAAGAACTGCGCCTAATGGTGTGTCATTGAGAACTACTCTCTGCATATGGCTTCCAAATAATTTATGCACTCACATAATAATTTATTCCAGCCCAATTTCCCTAGTACACATAAGAATAATAACAACTGAAATATTTTGCCATACAGTCTTGTTCAAGTTAAGCAGATAATACTAGCAAATATCATTTAAAATTAAAAATTTCATAGACTTTGAAAATGAAAGCATTATGGAGAAAAGATTTCAAGTGATAATAGTCTTTCTGAAAATGATTTTACATCCATATTGCTACTTTTATGAAGTATGTGCCCTACTGAAATATTATTCAATTTAGACTTAATGGAAGTCTTCCATTGCCTCTTAAATTTGAGTTTTGTTCAACGAAAAGCTCCACTGAGAAAGCAACAACCACATACCACTACAATACCTCCTTTAGAAACAAATGAGTTGCACAGCTTCACAAAACTCTAGGCTGCAAAATTGCTGTTTACTATTTATCTTGCATAAATCCTTGATCAGAAACATACTGAACAAGGACTGCTAACACCTACAAGATTGGTCATATTGAGTCTTGCAAAGAAAAGGTTACTGTTTACATTAATCTTTATGGAAATACAAGCCAAATCCATAAATACAGGCAGCACAGATCACTCTTCTTACCTAATTTGGATTATTTGGCAGACCTTTTCTACTTTTCACTCTATGATATATTTTGTTTGTGCTATCTGTGTTACTCATAAAAATAACTTGCTTCCTGAGATGGAGACAGAGTCCTCAGCTCCCTCTAGACTGGAAGAATTGGAGGCCAGCAGAAGTTGAAATACAACACAAAGCTCACTTTCAGTTAACATAAAATTCAATTTGATTTGTTATTTAGGGGTGTATCCCATTGGATTTTCAGTGAAAAGAAGAGTGAGGCTGACTTTTCTCTGAAAAATACATGGTTACAGAGAGACAGCAGCATAAATAGTACACACAGACACTTTTGATTGTCTCCAGTGGAAAAGAAAGAAATAGGAAAAAGAAGGATGGGCAAGCCAGCTTGATCCAGAACTGCTCATGATGTACAGCCCACTGTCTGACTGCCAAGGCAGAGAAGGACTCCCACAAAAAACTCACTTAGTAAGGGAAGTCAAAAGTCCTGAAGCTGAGACAAAGCAGATGTTTGCGCCTTTCTGAGAACAGCTTGAGAGATTTTAAATAATAAAAGATTTAAGAGATTTCACCAAGTGTCGACATCCAGATACCAAAATTATTTTTGTCTTTTTGTCAGTCAGTGCTAGGATTTCCGACCTTTTCTGGGGTCAAGACTTCTGTTAACAATGAAAGGGAAAGACAGACAAACTGCTCAGTCAGAAACAGAGAAAATCCAGGCAGTAACTTGCTCAGGACCAGAAGAGCTGATACCCTATTGACATGGGAAGATGTATGTGTCATGGTGACTCCTCTCTTAAAAGACCATCATTGTTCTCTTTGCATTCCAGAAATGAAATCTGCTCAGTTTGCTGACTTTGCAGGCAAGGAAAGGTGAACTGCTAAGGGGTGAACCCTGCTTTCTGTGCACTGGCATCTTGACAGTCATCTGCTGTCAGAGAAAGGAGTACAAAGGCACTGCATCATCCTGCTTGGTGGTTGAACTGTCCTGTCTCTGTGTGGATATGTGGATCTTGCTTATACAGGGCAGGGTTGCACATGCTTTGAAGAACTCCAACACATGGATAGGAATCTGCTTTGTTCCTTAAAGACCACTGAATATTCTATATGAGGTCACCTGAGTTTCCCAACCAAGAAACATGGATCTGATTATATCCCTCTGAGGAAAATGGAGTGAGAGGATAGGCACTGGTCTATTGACACTGGCCAGGTCCTGCCACCACAGTGGGATGAGTCTCAAAGGCTCAAGGGCTGGCCAGGTAGGGCACAGCCAAAGCCTGAGACACGTGAGGCAAAGATGGGCACGTGATGTCAGAGTTGCACCCCACTTGTGGACAAAAGAAACCAGGTGGATGGGTTGATATTACAGTGACGTAAAACCATCTAGGCTGAAAATAAAGATAATTCCTCTGCAGCAATTCTGCAGTTGTCCAAAATTGTTGTATAATACTGCTGCATGTTTTAGAAACATCCAGTGCATTTATTTATTTTTTTTTTTTGAGTGACCGCTGCTTTTCCATGGTGGCTGAAGTTGTGCACAGAGATACAGCTCTACTTCACACAAAACGTCTTCTTATGCCTCAGACAAGTTGTAGGGAAGCCACTCCAACCATGCAGAATGGCGTGGGGGATCACTCACCTCACCTGAATTGGGTGCCCAAGGATGAGAATCAGTTATCTGTGCTTAGGGTCTAGTGCCTTTTCAGATGCCCTAAAGGTTTCCTGGCTCCTTAGCATGAGGACCATCAGGACATCTTTAATGGCACTACATGCTACTGTCCAGGCAAGTAAAACGGTGGTAAATGTCAGTAATGTCAGTATTCAACCAGAGTTATCTGGAGCCAGTCGATGGCAGGAGAATTTGTCTCATGCTTGCATAAGTGCCTATGATAAATGTCATGAGCAGCCATTAGAGGTGCACTCGCTCTGTACTACAGAGACAACACAGTCAGCTTGGCAGTGTCAATGTTTTGCAGGAGTAAAGTGAAGTGAGATGACACCCACGCTTTTTTTCCAAAAGGAGAAACAGGAGTCTGTATTTACACAGTGCAACGTTGGTGTGTTGGCTGACAGGGGGAAGATTATCAACACAGTGTAATTAAGACTGAAGTTATGAAACAGACATTAATAGAAAGTGCTAAACTTCCTCATGTTAGCAAGCAGCATAAAACCTACATAATTTAACTGACTTTAAAATTCATCGAAAGTTTATGAGTAAAGACTGGACTACTGATAATGAAATACTTCAATCTATTTGCTCCTTGAAGTCAAATGTCTTAGTCTTTACACTAAGGAAATGTTGATCATTGTATATCCTTGAATGAAATTATGAAGCCCTTGTTCCTGATGATACAGAAGCCTCTATAAGGGTAATAATAACATTTGCAACATTGTGTGATGTTACATATCATATATAAAGAGGCAGTAGGAAATTAGAAAATTATGAGGGTGTTTTTCTATGACTCACTCTAAGGGATTTTGGGGGGAAAAATAATAGTGATGTTCAATATCTGAATTGCTATATTATTTCTATACCTGTATACTGAAAGATTCTTATACTTAATTTTTAAAACAAAGTAACAGGAAAACATTAATATGAATAGAATATATCTAAAAGTCTTGACATCATGAAGATACCAGGGATATAATGCTAAAGGGAAGCTACAATGTACTAAATTCACTTAATTACAATGGATAGCAGTCTCTAAACTTTTTGAGAATTTATTTAAAAACAGATATTAAAATTAACATGAATCAGCCAGTTTAACAATCACTTGGAACAGTTTTAAAAAGTAGTGCATACTATAATTTAAAACAATTTAAAATCATTAGAAAAAATCCTATGTAACACAGTTTAAAAATCTGATTAACTTTCAAAGCTTTTCTGCATTAAATATGGCAGTGCATGTGGCACCAGTTAGAAATGAAGAGTCCAGTGGCACACTGCACTGTTAACTTAACTACACTCTGTAGTTAGGACAGATCCGGGTACCAAGTGATAATACAGTTGCCAATCCTCCAAAATACAGACTGGGATTAAGTAACTTTTTATGGGAGTGAGTGAGTTCTGAGCTGGAGTGGGAATTTCACAGCCTTGCAGCAGTTTTCCTGGTCTGTGACTGAAAATGCTGCTACTGCACAACACAACAACTATGGCCCCTCTGACCTCTTTACTTTCTTCCCTTCCTTTCAGGTAGTCTATACCTGTTTTTTCACTCCATATGTATCTTCTGTCAGCAAGGATTCCGTAATCAAAACTATATCCTTATTGCAGGTGCGCGAACTTTGGCCAAATTCAGTCCTTTACTTTATCAAATCCAGTGTTGTCAGCTCTGGAGAGTTTGTCATGAGGTCTATGATGTGATGTTTTTCTGTAAAGCTTCTCCTTCTGAAAAGAGCTGCTCATGTAAGAATATGAGTTTTCATATTTTAGTTCTTTTTTCTATGCTCATAGAGGCAAAGACAAGGTGCAAAATGTGATTTTAGGTACTCACAGGCTCAAAAGAGTCTGAGACAAACAGAAGGCAAAACAAAAGTGATTTTTAGAGCCTTAATCTTAAGATTTCATTATTTTAAAATTAAAATATTATTTTTAAAGGCACAATTCTTGAATGTTTGACATTTGCAAAACAAGAAACGTCCAGATCTGCTGTCTTTCAATTTTGCAGGCTGAAGCAGTTATCCTGCTCTGCCCTGCCATGAGGGAGAGAAAGATTTGTCTGGGGGTATGTCTACACAGTTACGTGACTGAAACTTGACCATGAGCCAACTCTTGACATACTCGCTAGGACACTTCATCTACATTCAAACCAAACAGTGCTCATTGGTGTGGCTACGGTATGGCAGACGGTGTGAGCTGGAAATCGCAAACAACACTTCAAGGTGTTAATGAGAAGCAGCCTTAATCTCTCCTCAGCCGAGTTTGACTGTGGGAATGCTTCTAGTTTGCTTCAAGGCAAAGTCATATCCATAAACACAGCAGGGGCAGTTCAAGAGAACCCTTTTGGTATGCGCTGAAGCAGCGAGGACAGGCTCAGAGCTGGGTGGTGCTGAGAGCTGGTATGCAAGGCAGGAACATCCCCAGCACAGCCACACATCCTGTGGGAGAGCTGGGAGCTGACAATGTGACTGCTCCTGTGCTGCATCAGTCCTGTAGAATAGACCTTAAACTAACCTGGACCTCTTTGCCTTGCAGGAGCTGGATCAGCCTACAGGGGTCTGTGACTGATTTAGGAAGCTGTTTGCTGCCAGGGTCCCAGTGAATATAATTTGTCCCAAACTGCTGCTTTCCTCTGGAGTGAGTCAGCAGGGGAGGGAGCACTCTATTACCCAAGAGGTAGGTTGGCTGTCACTACCTCCCAGTTGTGCATTCCTGTAACTGGTCACACTGGGACAAAATAAATAAAAAGCCATTGGACAAATACTGAATATCAGCTGGAATTGTCTAAGAAATTGTTTGCCAGCAGCACACAGCAGCAACCTGTACTGTCTCAAAGCAGTATCTGATGAATGGCCTTTCAGCAATATGGAGGAAGCAAGCTGAGACCCAAGTCAGCATCCCTACCCTGAAATGGACTTGAAGCTCTTAGACTTCTCTGAGTGTTTGTCAGGACTGTATCACACTGATGGCTTGTTGCAAGCCTGAGACAACCAACAACCCTAGATGTTACTTCTCTCTCACAGCTGAAATTTCTTCAGTTTTTAGTGTTGTCTCTCGCCTCACTGAATACCTGTGAGTATCTAGTTCCTGAAAGCAAACTCTGGAGCATACAAAACAGTTCATCGCTCTTTAATATGTGGAATGGGAGGGGTACAAATAGGGGATTGGGAGACAGAAAGATCTCAGTGTGCAGGCTTCTCCTATTCCTTTCCATTAACTGGCCAAGCTCTATCCTAAAATAATTTGTTTTTTTGCTTTTTAACATCTTTTTGCTTATTGTTTCAGAATTTCATTGCTCTGATGACTAGAATTTACAGCTCACATTTATTCATTTATTAAATTTATTATAACCCTGAGGACCTACAAGTCTGTCAGCCTGACCTTGGTGTCAGGCCAGGTCAGGGAGCAGATCATCTTGAGTGCCATTACATGGCATGTACAAGACAACTAGGGGATCAGGCCCAGCCACTGTGGTTTTGTGGAAGACAAGTCTTGCTTGACCAACCTGATCTCCTTCTATGACAAGGTGTCCCACGCAGCGGATGAGGGAAAGGTTGTGACTGTTGTCTACCTGGACTTTAGTAAAGCCTTTGACATAATTTCCCACAGCATTCTTCTGGAAAAACTGGCTGCTCATGGCTTGGACAGGTGCACTCTTTGCTGGGTAAAAAACTGGTTGGATGGTTGAGCACAATGAGTGATAGTGAATGGAGTTACATCCAGCTTGTGGCTGGTCATGAGTGGTGTTCCCACTGTTGGGATCAATCCTATTTAATATCTTTTATCGATGACCTGGATGAGAAGATTGAGCACTCCCTCAGTCAGTTTGCAGATGACACAAGTATGGGTGGGAGTGTTGATCTGCTGGAGGGTAGGAAGGCTTGGGAAAGAGTGCCTGAAAAGCTGCCTGGCAGAAAAGGAACTGGGGGTGTTGGTCAACGGTTTGTTGAACATGAGCCAGCAGTGTGCCCAGGTGGCCAAGAAGGCAAATGGCATCCTGTCTTGTATCAGAAATAGTGTGGCCAGCAGAACCAAGGCAGTGATTGTCCGCCTGTACTCTGCACTGGTGAGGCTGTATCTTGAGTCCTGTGTCCATTGTTGGGCCCCTCACTCTAAGAATGACATTGAGGTGCTTGGAGCGTGTCCAGTGAAGGGCAGCAGAGCTGGTGAAAGGCCTAGAGCACAAGTCTTGTGAGGAGCAGTTGAGGGAGCTGGGGTTGTTCAGCCTGTAGGAAAGGAGGCTCAGGAGGGACCTCATTGTAGCAAGATGGGGGTCAGTCCCTTCTCCCAAGTAAAAAGCAACAGAACAAGACAAAATGGCCTCAAGTTGCACCAGGGAAGGTTTAGGTTGGATCATAGGAAAATTTGCTTCACCAAAACGGCTGTCAAGCACTGAAACAGGCTGCCTGGGAAAGTGGTGAGATCACCATCCCTGGAAGTATTTAAAAGATGATTCGATGTGGTGCTTAGGTACATGGTTTAGTGGTGGACTTGGTAATGCTGGGTTAATGGTTGGACTTGATAAACTTAAAGGTCTTCTTCCAACCTAAATGGTTCTATGACTCTATGATAAAGACACTGATAATTTCACTATCTCTACTGGAGTTACCTTGCTTGATATGTCCTAAGATAGCATTACCTTTTTTTTTCTCTTACACAGCTGTATTGCACCAATTGCTCAAAGATACCTCACAACTAATAAACACACTTTTTTCTCCCTCATTTTGCTGTCTCCAAAAGAAATTTCAGAAACTGTGTTTATTTCCTTGAATGCCTGACTTTATATTTGTACTATGAAATCTTATCCCAATCTTGTAGCATCTCCTTTGGATGAAAGGTGCCCATCTGTAGTTGCCTGCTAGGGTTTCATCAATCTGCAGAATTAATATTTTGCTGTGTTCACATGCCCTCTGCTGTCTAGTAATTGTGTCTTCTGCCTGAGTTTAGCCATGCAGTGGAAACCATCAGATTCCTTCTCACATGACCCTCACAGTTCCCACTTTGCAGGGCAAATAGTGTTTCCAATAGCTGCAGTGCAGGAATTATGTCCCTGGTGAATTAGAAGTGTATGAATAGCCATGAAAGGTGAACCTTACAATCTGGAGCTTCTCCTAAAGATCCTAAAAATTGCCTACAAATATCAGTCTACATTTAAATGCAATTATTTATATGTGGCTTTAATTTTATTTTAGGTACAAGCTATGACCTGTCATTACTTGTGGTTTCTCTATGACCTTAGCTGCTATTGATCAGAAAGCCAATAATTCCAGTGGTGATTCTGTCTTGTTGGGCCTGGCACTAAAAATATTTTGGCATCTTTAATTAAAATTCATAAATTATGTAAACAGAATGCCTCTTACTTCCATACTCTTGTTATTCTATAAATGTGTCCGTACTGATGGTAGATTAGTCCAGCATTAAATAAGCAGAAGAAAATTTTCCTGCAGGTCATTTTGTTTCAGATCATTAGCTCCATTTTCTAGTAAGCTGTCTCTCTGCAAATTCGAAAAACATTGATTGAGTCTACTTTGGTGTAACTGCTCATTCATTTCAGTTATTCCAGTTATTCCAATCAAACACCACAACATATAAAAAATGCCTCAGATAATCATTATGGGACAACAGAGCTCCAGAGAACAGTCAAGGCTCTTGCACCTGTTGAAGACTACAAGCTGCTATTATGCCAGTAATTATTTTGGCATTCTTAAATTTAGATTCTTTAAAAAAAAAAAAAGAGAGAGAAAGAAGAATTTATTCTTCTTAACAAAAACAACTGAAATAGCTCTGTGTAAATTATTATGATAATTAGCAAAAAAAGAATTTATTATTATACCAGTTACTGTTCCCACCTTTCTTTTCTGAAATACGAACTCAGGTACTCTTGATGTCAAGAAACATTTCCCTCACTGCTATTCTTCTCCATTAATTCTGACAAAGATTGTGATCTGTTTTTAAACACTGGTGGTTACATTCTCTTGATACGACTGCTTTTAAAATTATCTCTTTTGCACGCGCCCACTTCTAAAATATTGTGAAGTTTCATAGTTATCAGGCATTCAATATTAGGTCCTTCAAAATTTTTAGCTTTTTCAAGCATACTATTATCAGTCCATCACAGACCACCCAAACCTACAGAAAGTTATCCGTCAGTTCCAGTCAGCCGAGGAATGCAGCCTACTCTGGATGCCAAAGATCTCCAGAGAGCAACATAGCCAAATTCATATCATTCCTGTTCACCAAAGGATTTAACTCAGAAGTGTTCTTGCTAATTACTATAATATCTTCTTTCTGTAACTACCACCAGCATTTCTGAAGGGATCTGACATTACAGAAAGCATATTAACAAGTTGTTTGAGACAGAGAAAGATAAAGAAACTTTAGAGGATAGTTGGATTCTAATCAGATTCAACTGCCAAGAATATTAAATTAAAAAATAAACTGAAGAACCTTAATGTTTCCTTGAAGACATATTCTGCTTCTTCTTTTGAACAAAACTTCAGCATAAAGAAAAATTGTTTTACTGTAAGCAAAGCTTTTAGTAAATAAAAGAAGGCATTGCAATAGAAGGTGTTTAAGACGCACTAGAAAGAACAACATTTTTCAATGCCAAGATAGCATTAAAAAGACCCCATACGTAAAATATGGTAAGTAACTTACTACCTATTAGGTTGTGCTCTTTGGCTCATAGCACTAACAGAAAAATCTTGCTATCAGTATTTCGTTAGTAATTCTGCATATTATAAAATGAAAAAGTATATATTTTTTTCCTCTAATTGCAGTACATATTTCTTCACTGATATAAATACTTGGAAAAATGTATGTACTATGGAGAAAAAATGCATCTCACCAGAAGTAAATAGGTACAATAAAATGGAGATAATAGAGTGAGACGGCTTAATCAATTCAAAGAAAACTTCATGCCCATAGCTACTTTAATTATTGAATTCCTACAAATGTCAGTATAAGATCGCTAAAATATAATATTCAACTAAATTATATACTTATTTTATTTCTTGTACATTTACAACCTAGGAAAACTGATGGCTTTAAATACAACTTCTTTGGAGATTCCTGAGGATGCAGGGGACTTTTCAAAAATGTAGTTTGTAAAGTTTTGGGGGTTTTTTTGCAAGTGCAGTGCTGCCAAGTATTTTTGCCACTAAATAAATGCTATTTCAGCTGCATTTTAGTAGTAACAGTGGTAGCTAATGGCCTATGCAGGTAATCATAGTTATTCACTCCCTGGAAATGCCTCAGAACATAATAAATGTTTTGTTTTCATTGTGAACTCTTAAATTACAGGCATTATATAATACCCATGATAAATAACCTATCTGTACAAATACAAACTGAAGCCAAAACCACTCCCCTAAAATAATTCTAATGTTTGGAGCCTCCAAAGAAAGAAAAATGCTGTTGTTATCCACAGAGCTACTGAAATAGCTCTGATAGCAGGGTAAGAAAGGGCTATAACGAAAGTTCTGGTTTAACTAAACTGTGGCTATTTGTTATCCATTTACAAAGGTCTGAAATAACTATTACAGAATATTTTTAAACAAAGAAAACAAGAAACATACTCAAATAGCTGAACTGCGTATGTCTTTTCCTAAAGACAAAAAATGGCTGCAGATGTAGGGTTGCAATTTGCCCCATAAGACACAGATCAAGCATAAAGTTTTCACCCTGAGACTAATGCTCTCATTGGATGTTGTACCAATACAGGATTTATATTGTTCCCCTCTTTTTTTTACTTTTACATAGGTTGTAGAAGTCCCTGTCAGTCTTAGCTATGCTTTGTTTGCTGCCCAGAGATTAAATTTTTTATGCTGCATGTTGACCATCTGTCACAAGGGTAAGGTGAGATATATAATTATATGATACAACAGCTGGTTTTACCGCACCTCTCTGTGGTTGCCATTATTCTGATGAGGCACAGAACCCCTTGTAGTTTCTTCAGGAAGTACCTTCCAGAGGCATTTAAAAAAGCTGAAGAATATGTTCTAGAACAATTATCAGCTTCTGAGGTTAGAGCAGGCTGTGGTATTATTTAGTTGTACTTGCTTTGCAGAAAGGATTAGATTAGTAGGTCATAAAAATATTCCCTTGGCTACTTGGAATGAAGACAACCTTTGAAACAGTCATCTTTTGGCTTCCTGCATGAAAGAACTCCTCCATGAAAGCATACAAAAATTTTCAAAATTAGAATACGGACAAAGTTTGGTATTAAACAGTGCTTTTTTTGTCTCCTGGAGAAAAAGACACTCAAGTATTTGCTGAAGAAGTAATTTGGTAGGCCACAAAGTGATAAAAGATCTATGAGAGCATTCTAGTTTTCACTTTCGTTTTGTAGAAGAACTGTTAAGAATTGACTGATGAAAAGGAAATCAAACCAAAGTGACTATAAAATGAGAGATTTCATGAATTCTTGGAAAGGAAGGGCAGACCAATGCTAGAGAAGCACAGGGAATGCAGGAGCAGCCAGGTCCAGGGACTAATCAAGGACACCCCCAGGCAAAGACAATCCAAGGGGGGAAAGAGTTCAAATGAGAGGACAAGTTTACTGAAGGTGCAGCACTAAAGCACAGCAGCAAATTAACCCAATGCAGAGCAGGTGAGCAGTATGCAATATCAGGAGATATTTAATTACCTTACAGCCCCAGAGGAGTAATTTAAAAAGTATTTATAAGTACACCTGCTGGGAGAACTGCAAAGAATTCACCATGCAAACATACAGGGAAAAGAAAGATAGCGAAATACAAGAAAAAACCTGTAAATGTTTTAAAAAAAGAAATGCAGCATTGAACAACCTTCCTAGTTCAAAATAAACTTTGCCTGAGACAATACTGCTGCTGCCACCTGTAGCTCTGCAGAGACTAATTTAGCACCTGAGCATTGCTTTTGGTGGCTGAAATGTCAGCAACCTCCTGTTGTCCTACACTGGCATGGTGACAGGAAGAGAAAAGTTTGGCTACATCCCACAACATAACTTCTCCTTGTTATCAATCAAAGGCCTTTCATTAGGTTTCTCAAAACAAACTAGTTGTAATTCTGATGCTTTGTGTACTTGACGATCTTGTGCTTTGATGATATAAGAGATCTGTAAAACCTGATGTGCTATAAAACTGGGTGAGATTGCAAGCAGTTTACAAGTTTGGATTAGAATTCAGCCTAATTGCAGTAACTTGGATAAATCTTCTGAAATTAATGCATTAGATCCACAAAGAGAAGGATAAATTACCATAGAAAGATCTGTAGGGGAGTTACAGTAGTCTATAAGCAAATCATAAGTCAGGATGATATCCAGCTGCAGAAAAAGGCAGCCTGATACATAGTCAGAGTAACACTGTAAGAAAATCAAGTAATTATTTTCCCCTACCAGCAATGGCAAGACCCTGACTGCAATACTGTGTCCAGTTCTGCCTCCTGGGCTGTCGAAGAAAGGAGACGAGGGCGGCCAGGCAAAAACCACAAAAAATTGTTAACAGATGTAGAAGAAGGGAAGGTTGAAAGAAATAGATTGTTTAGTCTAGAAAAAGTGAAGACTAAGAGAAGACATGATAACATATTTAAAATATGTAAAAGTCTGTTATGAGAAGAGGATGATGACTTATTGTTCTCCATGTTTATCATGCAGAGGACTAGACATAGTATGCAGTTGTGCAGAAAAGCTTTCTAACACACGGACAATTAGCCAGGTAGCAGGTCATCTACAGGTATTACATATAAAGCCGTCACAAGAAGAGATGGGAGTGGTTGAAACAAACACCCGTTGAGATGAGGAAAGGTATGCTTGATCCTTCCTGAAAGCAGGTGAACAGTCCAGGTGATCCCATGTGAGATCCCGTCCAGCCTCATGCTCGGACAGAGAAACACAGCACAGATCAGAGCTTTCCATCAAAGCGACAGAATACCATGATGCAAACAACTGTCATTTGTCTCAAGATGCTTGGCAGGAAGGACGGAGCCTGCAGGACAAGAGATGAATCTCCCAAATTCATTTAGCTGATTAATTCAATTGACTGGAAGCAGGAGAACACCCAGTCACCACTGCATGCTCTTTTACTTGTTTGACATGCTCATGCTCAACCATACTTTTACTCCATTTTTGTCGCCAAGAGCCCTTTTCAGTGGTTTGTAGGGACTGATAGAGTATTTAGGTATACACCGCTGTGGGGCCACTGGAGGAACAAGTTAGTGAATGAGTTAGAATGAGATGAACAGGCTTTAAAAGCAATAGGCAGGGCGGAGTGATATGTGGCAGGGACCAGGCTGGTCATGATGGCTGCACCTAGAGAAGGCAAATGGCATGCAGAGGGAAAGGGGTGACAGGCTAAGAGCTTGCACTGTGGAGATTCCCACTATGGGAGCACAGCTGGTGACTACGAGTGCCAAAACTTTTTCCCAGCTATTGAGAAAACAGAATCAGAAACCTCAGTATGACAGGGAAAGGGGAAGACAGCCTTCATCACTCCCTACAACTACCTAAAAGGAGGTTGTAGCCAGGCGGGGGGTGGTCTCTTCTCCTAGGCATTCAGCAATAGGAAAAGAAGGCACGGACTTAAGCTCTGCCAGGGGAGGTTTAGGTTAGATATTAGGAAGAAATTTTTTACAGAGGGAGTAATCAGGCATTGGAATGGCCTGCCCAGAGAGGTGGAGGATTCACCCTGGAGGTTTTTAAGATGAGACTGAATGTGGCACTTAGTGCCGTGATCTAGTAATCACAGTGGTGTTGGATCATGGGTTGGACTTGATGATCTTGCGGGTCTCTTCCAACCCAGCTGATTCTGTGATTCTGTGATTGCAGGAACACTGGGAGTGAGGCCCTCATGTTTTCCTGCCTTTAGAAGAATCTGAGGAGTAATACCTCACAGAAGGGCAAGCCCAAGCGTGCAAGACCCCCAGGGCAGCTTCGCCCTGTACCCTGGTGGATTCACAACAGGTCTCTTACTACTATGAAGTTTTTTTGTTAAGAAGCATAAAGTTTAACTGACATTAACTGAAATTTAAAAAAAAAAAACAAAAAATCACGTAAACTGGCAAGCAGGGCTCATTCCCAGAGGGAGAGGCTGCATGGCCAGCAGGTGCTGTTGGGGTACGTGTGTGTGCATCTTGCACAGTGCTGCCAGGCCTGTCCATGGGTTTTCACCTGTACTACAGTTGCACACCCTGCGTTTGACTCCAGCAACCATGGAATAAGCCTTCCAGTGCAGCAAATCCATCTTCCAAACTACAGTGTGCACGGTATAGAGTAAAACATTTCCACTTTTCTTGTCAGTGTTTTAACCTTAGGCAAAATAATCTATAAAACCGAGGGCAAGGCAAACATAGCCAAAGGTCTGTTCTTATGTTTGATCACTTGTAAAAACTGGATAATGTACTGTGTATGGGGGAACCTTTTTCTTGCATGATAGTGCAGACTGCAGCTTTTGTCCTGGCAAAATCAAAATCATTGATAAATCGGATTATACAGATCCTGTCAATTACTCAGTTGTTCTTTCTACTTTCCTGTCAAGCCTAATAGCTTTCTGAAAATCTTTCTCAGGTTAGAATAAAAAAAAAAAGATCATACTTCAACCATTTTTAATGGTGATTTACACAATTTTCCTTGTATGATGTCAAAATTACTGCATAGTACATTAACTTTTACTTATAATTGTAGACAACTAATGATATTGTACAATTTGATAATCAGATTTGATTTTTTAATGGTCCTTGCAGGGGAAAAAAATGTAAAAGAAATAGTACAATACTGATACAGAATTGTTTGTAATGCAACATCCTAATTACTCTCTATTTCTTTGATTGCCTAATGCCTTTTGAAATTAGTTTAAATTTAACAGTTGTTTTCACCCTTAACTTCTGGGGGGTGCACCTGTAACTGAAGAAATTACAAAGAAAGAAAACACTCATAAGAATTATATTCTCCTTTGATTTCAGTCACTCCAGAGCCTTTGCAGACTGCATTTGCATGGGTAATGATGACTCCTGAAGTAAAATAAGTCTGAAGGTGAATTCTCTAGGAAATAATGTAACTCAGTGGGACATAATCAATTTCTCAGAATATGCTTGCTTTCCTTCATTTTGTAAGATTGCCCCATTGGGCATCTGCTTTAGTCTCTCCACTGAATGCCAGCACCAGCTAAGTGTTATGAATGTAGTAAATATTCCTCTTTCTGCTTTCTGTCATATCATCTTTAGATTGCTACAAGTTGAACAATTATTACAGACACTTATGGTGGCATAAACAGTGAAGAAACTATGCTAACTAGGGACTGAGAATACAGAAAATAATCATAAACCTTCAAGGACAGAAGAGTTGTCTGTTACTTCCTAAATTACATGAAAGCATCCCTGTCTTTGCTAACCAGTTTAGTCAAAATCCCCCTGAAAGCATACAGGTTGTTAAATGAGAAGGCATCACAAGATTTCCTATTACCAGTAGTGGCAGTATGACCTAAGTCTGTTCCTACGACTTCTGTAATGAAACCTAACATACACATGAAAGAAAGCTCCTCAGCTAACAGATCACACTCAAAACAGGTAAGAGAAAGAACTAAAAAAAAAAAAAAAAGAGGAAAGTCTGTCATCATCCCTGTATCCTAAATGGAAAATCAAGACACTGAGACATAAAGCAATTTGTTCAGTGTCACACTGAAAGACTACAGTAAGCCACATGAGATCTTAACTTCAGAGCACTCAACCCAACTTGCAGTAAACTATAATTCATATAATGGATCATATTCCTATGAATTGGTGATTTATAGAAGACAGGATGTCAACACAGAAATTCCTGATTTCCCTGACTTCCCTGAAATCATATCATTGATGAGTTTAAAAGAGAGCCCCAGATCTTCTCCAACAAGAAATAAAGCAGGATCATTTCTCATATGAAATGAGGAATGCATAGTATGGAATCTGGGCAAGTTAGTCAAAATGCTCAGGTGATTAGATACAGTACGTAGGAGAAAAATAAAGCTGCAATGAGGGATCAAGGCTTATGGAAGTTAATGTACTTTCCTCTGGTGTCTGCAAAACAAGCAGAAGGAAGAAGGAATTTACAGAAATCAGCAGGCACAATAAGAGTTGCCATAAAATTCTCTATTTTGTGACTTTGTTTATTTTACAAATATCCTAGCATGAGAGATTGAAGGATAAACTAGAACATTTTTATAACTGGCCATGATTCAAAAAGAATACAGCCTTTTCAGTATTGTACTTTATGTCAGGTTAAAATCTTTGGACACAAAATCCTGGCTTAAGTGCCTTGAGAAATAAGGTGATGGTGGGCAAGGGCTGGGCAGTTCTAGAATAGAGGGACACTTGAACATAAGAGACATTGCACTTCCCAGGACGAGACAGGATAGTCCAAATGAAAGACTCTGGAAGTGCATATTTATAAGTATCCACAGAATGCCTATTCTGTGTTAATCTAATCCTAGGTAGGCTGACTTCAGCACAACTACCAGGAACTATCAAACATTTAAACTCAAAATCTGCTTTACTTCCCAGGTGCAATTCTGTTGGGATTTACACCCACCTGCTGGGGAACAGTATCTGTGTTTTTGAAAACTTGTGCTTTTATACTATGCACTGTATCACACTCAGGATGAACAGATGCCTAAAAGAAGGAGAACTATGGACATGGGTAACATCTGAGACTGAAATTATTATTTTACCTTTAGTACCTAAGGCCAGATAGCTGTGTCTCGCAATTGATTACTTTCCATAGTTACATAATGACAAGCTAAAGACATCCAATAAAGGTAGAAGCATTTGTTTCCTGTGCTGAAAAACAGTTTTCAAGAACAGAGAATAAACTTGAATTTTCATTTCCTGCAAAGCAAAAGTAATCTATTGTGGTAGAGAAGACCTTTTTTAATGTGATGACACATTGCATTTTGGATGCAACTACAAGACAGCTTTGTTTTGTATAGCACCTTCCATACAAAATATGTCTTTGTTTGAACCTTCTTATGTTTAAACAGTGCAGTAATTCAATAATACAGGTTCAAAGCTCATATAAAATAAAAGCAGATAAGGAGACAAACTAAGGATGTATAGCTATTTCCATCTATATCCTAACTGTCCAAGAGGCACTTAGAAGTGCTGTAAATTTTAGTCTGTTTAAAAGAGTCAATCTAAATAACATACTGGACTGCAATTAAAACTTCAAGGATCTTGGTGATAAGGTATTTACTCATATCCAGGCTTATGGCCTCTCATTTGTACATACCGAAATATGGTTTACTATATATAAATAAAACATCACTAAAACCTGTCTCACTTAAAATCTTGCAGTCTGGGAAACATACTTGCTTCATGAAAACCTAATTAAAAGCCAAGGAAGATATATCACACAGTGTTAATGAAAAGCTGCCTTCTGCTTCTATCAAAAATGTGAAGTGCCACTGAAAGCAGATGGGAGGAATGATAATCTCAATAAATTACTTGTCAAAGATACTGCACAGAGTAGTTCAGAGGATTAAACTCCTTTATGTGAAATATTTTGAAATTCACCAAAGGTAACTCCATCAAGTAAGAGCTTGCTGCTGGGAGGGTAGTTTCCGTATACGATTTTCGTAACTTTTAATGTGAAACTTTGGGAAATTGAACCACTTTCAAGAACTGTAAAGTTTTTAAAAATATTTGAGTATTTCATATTCTAGGATAGAAAAAAATTATTTCATTAGAAAAACAAAACAATCTCACAAGCTCATCTACCTTGAACCACAATATCAGGAATTCAGAAAACTAGAAACATAAACTGAACAAAAGGACAAACTAGACGTGTGTTTTAACAGATTAGACTTTAAAACTTGTCACTGCTTTATCAATCGTGCTTACAACCAAGGAAGTAAATGATCATACACAAGTGTTGTTACATTATTTTCTGTTTCTCCACATTTGCCTTATTTGTTCCTTTTCCTTTAAGCACTACTGAATGATGCTCCCACATGTGCTTTAAATGTAAGCGCATCCATTTATTCTAATCAGACTAATAATATCTTATGTGCTTTCGTGGATTAGTATCTAGATTCTTAAATTTCATATTAATCACAAAAAGGAGGGGTAAATAAATCAGAAGAGCAGTTCAATCCCCTTTTCAAAGTGTTAATGAGAAATCAAAAGCATTTATTATTGTAAGAGTTAAAGCACTGCTGAGTGTTTAAAGGAGCACTCTCACAGCTTCACAGAGATTATCACAGAATATTCTGAGTTGGAAGGAACCCACAAGGATAATTGAATCCAACTCTTAAGTGAATGGGGATCAACACCACAACCTTGGCCTTATGCACCATGCTCTAACCAACTGAGCTAATCTCTTAAGGTCTGATCATATTTCCAACAGACATATTCCAGTGGATTATTTTTAGGCTATCTCTTTTTCTTTTAGGCTATAGCTTTTTCGCAGTGTTGCCCTTCAACCTCTTCAAATTTGTTTTGATCCTGAAGAATGCTGAGGATAAAATAAAAGAGTAGAAAAGAAGGTAGGAGAGCTTTAAATTACATAGCATGTTCAAGTAATGTTTAATTATTGCTTTCAGATGATCACTATTGAGACCTTAGATACACAAAGCAGATGTGCAATCAGTAGCTACCAAAACAGCATCCAACGCATCCACTTACACTGAAGACAAGAAAAAACAGGCTATCTGCTCTATAATAGTAGCATAATTTGAACTGTCAGGAACTGGTCATAAATTTTCTTAAATTGACCTGCCCCCTGACAAGGAATGGTCTAATACTTTTGAAACCATCTTTAGTAGAGGAAGAATCTAATCTAACCTTAAATACTTAATTTTGACTAAATCTGCCATAAGGTTATTTTCCTACCTACCTGTTTATATACTTGGGCAGCAGATTTTTTGTTATTATTAAAACTAATTTCATACTCTCTTGAAATAAGTATGGATGGGTACTGATTGTGAGTCAGAAGTGATTACTTGGGCTTAACTCTCTGGTCAGTTTGAGGGGTGCCTTCCTCACCTTCTCAGGGAGCTGGCTGAGCAGGATGAGCATCTGCTCCCGACACCAGAGCTGACAGTCCCATGTGTCAGAGTAAATTACCAACTACTTCATTTGACATCAAGCAGGAATTTGGGAAACAGGTGAGGTAGACATCTTGCCAGTCCAGGGACAATTTTATCACAACTAAGCCTTGCTCTCCACAGTAGTCTCTGAACTGATGTAAATTAGTGCCTCTAGTTGTGTCAGCATTAAATATTTTAATATGTTTTAGAATAACAAATTTTTTTTTAGGGATATGGACCATGGCTGGATCAATGATGGGGAACAGTGATGCCTTGATAACCACAAAAATCTCAGTAATGCAGACCCTTCTCTGTGTCAGTTCCTTTCATACACACAAGCTCAAATTTTCAGAACAGTGCAAATTACAAACATTTTCACGAACACATACGCAGCTCCTGCTCCCAAAATCTTATCCATGTCCAGGCAGTAAAATGTTTGACATGTTGGAGGTTGAGAACTGGATATAACAATGAGTAATTTTGTTGACTCTTTCCAAATGATACTGTGATTTCTCCTAGGTCTCTCACATTTTTATGAGCATCTTAAAAGAAAGCAAGGAGCAATGTAAAATAAAACGAGAAGCAGCAGATTTTTCAAGGTTTGTCAAGTTCCCTAAAGAGCTGTTTCTCAGCAGGATGAGTCTGAGATTTTGTTTCAAGTAACTTCTTTGGAAGACATTACCTTGCCTTGTTACAGGCATGCCCACTGGCAGATGAGCAACAGTAGGGTAGGTGGGCCATAGCTTAATGACATGAGCATGTGAAAAAAAGCATTTTCTTGCTACTTGAAGTATCTTTAAGAAAGCTGATCTTTGAAAACTGATAATATTTGCCCAGCTATGTATTCTCCCTTGGAAAATCCCAAGAAGAGCTTACACTTTGCTCCGACAGGAATGAGAGCTTTTTGCACCTAAAACTACATGGCCAGCAAAGAGGTGGATAGATGACTTCCTTGTTCCTTCCCACCCCACCACTACAGCAACTTGCATTTTCCCAGGACAGCCCACATACCAAACTATGGTGACAGACCTGCTGAGCAGCCATATCCACAGCATGGGCACAGGGAACATGAAAGCAATCACTGGGCTGCAGGTGCCTCTCCTGGGGCTGCAGCCTGACACAGAGGCCAGAGAACATGAAGTCGAGCATTTATAGTGGCAGTACAAACATAAAATTAACTTTAAGTTATTAAATTACCTTATTTTAAGTTTTGCTTAAGTTTTCTTGTTGTTCAAATCAGAAAAAAAAAAAATATTTGATAATATATTTAATCTACTTTGTAATTTTTGTTGTTGCTGGTTTTTTCCCTGCAGCTAAGTTTGTTCTTACTAAATTGAATGGAACCATTATACTTTTTGCTGAGAGGATATAGTATATCAGCATAAATTTGTTTAGCAATGATATAGTTTCATAAATATTCAGATCTTGATTTCTTATAAAGAGAATTATCGATAGTATGTATCTTATTTTCAAGGTGACAATTTTTAGCTATCTTCAGTTCTCATCCTTTGAATCTATATAGTCATTATTTGTAAACAATATTTGAAGACCTAATAAAATTTTTTACTTTGTAGTCACGTAAGCAATGAAGTTGCCTTTTGCTTTACACAGGCAACATAGTTTTCTGGGTACACTCACAAGTATTCCTTCATCTGCCATGATGAGAACTGCAAAAATGCCTCTTTCCTACTGTTTGGGACAAATTAGGTTTTCTATTAATAGATACAAAGAAAAAAAATTACTATCTTGGGATTTTTTAAGCACCAGTTTAGAAAAAAAAACAGTTTACTGAATCTGTGTTTGATGGAACTTCACATCCATGTAAAAACTGAAAGTGTATTTATACTATAAAAGCTCAAATAGGTATAAAATCAGATTCTCCTTTACTTCATTCCTTTAATTCACAGTAAAGAATACAATTTAATACATACTCTGTAGCTTCAGGGAATACTACAATCACATGATTCTGGAACAGAGTGAAAAGATATTGACTATAGTATAGGAGGGGAAAAGCAGAAATTAAAACTTCAGTGAGGAAAGGTCTTAATGAAATTAATAAAAAATTAGTCACAAAGAAGGTTATCACATGAAAATCTCTAGCTTTCTGGTATTTTCTTTCATGTTTCAACCTTATAAGAGTAAAGCCATGGCTTGCTCTTAATGCACTGAGTACAAATCAATGTAAAAAAACCTGAAATACAAAATCCACCTAGTATTCCAACGTATTGAAGGTAACTCTGGAGTGAGGAAACCGCTGTAGATTCAATGCCTTCATGAAGGCAAACCTCACGTGACCCAAACTGTACTCAAACTAAAATTATTGCAAATGAGATTAAAGATTTTAGGAAAGCAAAGCAGCGTTCAAATAATTTGATTCTTTTGATGCAAGCTTCCTTTCATCACCTCCTAGTCACTGGAAGCTGGTATAAATGAGACTGACAGTAAGTGGGTACAAATAACATTACACTTGAAACCTATTGTACAAGCAAGCAGCTGTTGCATTTTGCCACAGAACTCATGTTGTTCTATAAGAACAGTCCCCAAAGTCAGAGACATCACAGGCTTTAGCTACCTTACTGGCATCTGAGCATTCCTTGAGGCAGAAACCATGTTTATGTTAAAAGAAACAACAGCTGGAATCATACACATCATAAGCTAAGTGATTGTTTTCCAGACTGTGTTCCCAGATGCCAATGGACTACAGTTCAGAGTGAGGAAAGAAGTACCTAAGCACAGCAAACTCCACCACAAGTAAGCTGAAATATTAAGATTCATGTGAACTATAAACTTTAAAACATTTTGAGAGATCTCAGTAGGCTGAAGAAGCTTCAAAATTTGAGTCTACAACAGTTACCTAAATCTAAATGTTTTTTCTAGGATTGGTTTGACATTTTCCTACAAGAACAATCAGCTAGGAGGTGAAAGGAAGAGCATAGGATGATGTCTATACATTTATAACAAAAGGTTTTCAAGGCAACTGCAGTTTTGTGTTTCTGTTTTCACCTAAGAACTACAAAAATAAGACTCAATTGTAATGATTAAAGTTTCTTCTTACAAGTAATAATGCAAAGACTTTTTTTAAAGCCTTGAGATCCAATGTAAGACATTTCATTACAGTGTACATCAGCTAGAAATGAACTTAATCTGCTAGAAATAAGCAAAAATCAAGTTGTATTTGATATAACAATCTTGATTTCAACATGATGCTGGAAAAACAAGATGGTTTTGAAAAGAGTTACAAATAGGAGAAATTACAAAGCAGAAAAATAGTAACAGGAAGTAAGAGCTAGCAAGTGTATTTCAGTGATTTAGGGCAGGCTAGTTCACTTCTTCCAACAACCAAGCATCAGAAACTCAGAAACCCAGACATAAGAGTAAAATTAAACACAGACGTGCTTCACTGTGACACCAAACAATCCTTCAAAGTGGTATTGTGCAACTGTATCACATTGATGGTAAATTTACATTAGCATTTACATTGTGAAACTAAACTACAGACTGTTTTTCCCTCCTTTCCTAAGATAATTTTTAAAGAAATTAAATTAGGGCCACTTGGGTGCCACAGCTGTATGATCCTACATGTCAAACTTACAAAGATGCCTTTTATGTCTTAGAAAACAGTACCTGTGATATATTTTACATTAAGCTACTGAAATGATATATAAAATAGACTCATGTTTTCAATATACTAAAAGTATTGAAGTGATTAAAGTCAAAGGACTGCCCTATTCATTAGATTCCATCATATAAATGACCAAACATTATGCAAAAATTTTAAAGCATTCATAGTATTTTTCACAGGACTGATTAGTTAGAGACTGGTTTGCCTTTGAAAAAGTAGGATTACAGCTATTTTCCTATTTCTGAACTGTTGTAACTGGTGGGATATGCAGATGGACATTAAAATCAACTGTAAATGCGACTGCATAGAGAAGTGCTGCAACAACTGTCAAGGAATAGCGGAACATCCGCAGCCCTGCCAAGAAGCAGGAGATGGTGGCCAGAGGAAGGGAAATCCCTCTCCGAGAGACAGGATCTGAAGGAGGCCTGTTACTGAAAGCTGTCAATGTCCTCCGGAGTAGAAGGATTACCTGTCAGCATACTGACTTCAGTACACAGCTAATAATAACATGAGCAGTCTAAAAATGATGGAAGTACCTCTCCACTGAAAGGTGTCACTCACCAGAGTTACATTATCCACAATTAGCAAAAACATGTGAATTATTTACAAAATTCCTAGTCTGGAAACAAGCTTTACCAATCTTTCACTTGTTTAGAATACTCCATGTCTGGAGAAAGATCAGATGTTATCAATCTAAAAATACACAAATCCATGAAGATTACTCTATAAAGAAAACTGAATATGTGATCAGTTGAAAACATGAACATTAAGTGTCTATGTAGAGTAATAACATATAAAACATGACAGGATCAAAATGATTTTTCTAAAAGCTGTGACAACTCTACAGAGCACCTCAAATCCTAACCCCCAGCATTGAATCAGAGGGTTTTAGGTAAAAGCTTTTTACCCAGTTCTTTCCAGAAGTGTAATTGGCTGATCCTCTTCCAGACATCATATACTATATAATTTAAAAAAAACCCCAAAAAGTACTCAATGTAATAAAACCTACTAAACAGTAGTTACATAATTTCTACATGTGAAAAAAATATATTCTAAAGATTATGCAGGAGTTAGACTCTATGATCCCTGTGGGTCCCTTCCAACTCTGAATATCCTAAGATTCTATAATTTTCTATAATGACAAGGAGATTCCTTCAGCTACATTTCTTAACTGAGCTCTTCTGTCCACGTTTCTCTGATGAATAAAAAATGTTTCAGGACTGAGCAGAGCAGAAGCACTCTGGCAAAAAGGAGCCCAGGACTTCTAAAAAGAAACAAATATTCCAAAGTCCTTGAACTATTTGGTAATTGGCTGGATAAGACAGAAACGGTGTTAGTAGGCAACATTTGCTGGTTAGAGAGGGGAAGGAGGGTGGCAGCCATCAGCAAAGCCTCTCTGTTAACACAGGTTAGTGTCAGGAGTGGTTTTGCTGTTCTCAGTCAAAAACGCACGGAAGTATGTAAGTATCCACTTTCATTGACCTCTCTCATAAAATATCATGATGATAAACAACTAAGATTCACAAACATTTCTTAAAGCAGGCTTTGGACTGTGAAAATGATGATTCTGTAATCCCTGTTAATTATAGCAAGTATTTAAAGTATAGGAACTTGTACATTCACCCGAGCCTCCCATACAACAGAGGGGGGAAAACTATGCCTGGTGAGCACCTACACACACAAAAAGGATGGAACAGCGCCCTAAAGCACAAGAGTGAATTACCCTGAGAATCACACTGAAGACGTACGATACCTCACCTGAGCAGAGCTTAAAGCAGCAGCTCTCTGGTTTCCAGAGCCACACCACAGTGGCCTGTGAAGAAACAGCCATGACTACACATATCCTGTGCACCCTCTACTGGTTTCACACCAGCAAGCCACAGGGCTCAGGAAATAAATTTAATGAAGTAATATATAAGGAAAATCCAGAAAAGGAAAGTCATCTTAACTACAAGCAATAGTAACAAGAGATACTGAAATTACTTTCAAAAATTAAATACCTGCAAAACCTTTTAACTTTAAAAATACAAAAATAAAATTAATTACTGGTCCCTTGCTCAAAGTTATTAACTGCAGATTGCAAATTATTGGCCCTATATTTCTATAATAGCTTCTTAATAGTTGCTTAAGTCTGCTTACAGTTTTCAAAAAGACCTTAAAATATGCACTTGTTCAATTTCAGTCTTCTGTTCTTTTTCAAGAGAACAAGACAAATAGACTAAACTTAGAGATCTTAGCAAAGAAACTGAAGTCAGCAATTACTTTTTTCTTTAAAAAGCCAAATATTTTCCTAGCAGCTATTTCCTGTTATAGTTTCTACCAAACCAAAAGTTACAGTTTTCTACCAAACTAAGGAAGACCCTACTTTCATAAACAGAATTTATCGTTTTAGTCAGAATCACTTTTTCCCTTTAATGTAACTTTTATAAACATTATGGCTAACAGTAATAATTTCTTCTTAGTTTACAAGCCTGCTGGTGACTATTGACGTGAATCTCTGTGGTCTGCAAAGCTAACATAACCAAAACCAAAGGCAAAACAAAATGCCAAAGTGTAACAGTGTTAAACCTCAGCAACAGCCAGCTAGTTTGGCACCAATTCTACATTATAACCAAGTGAAAACTACAGTAAATTCACTTAATACCTCTCACAATTCTTCAAAAACACATTAACCTCCCTTTGGGCCCTGCTGACACTTCTAAAAGCATTTTTAATCAGTACTAAAACACTGAAGAAATTAATATTGAATCTCAGGTTTGTTGCATCAGTAAAAAAATCAGGAAGTTCTTAGAGAAGTTTTCACAGCATGCAACATTTTGCACCTTTGTGAGAGGAGCTGCTGTACTATTTAATTTTCACAAAAAGAGAATCTGTTGAATGAAAAATCCCCTGATACTCTGCTACTTGACAACTTGCTACTCCTTATGGATTTGGTGACAAAAGCGTTCATAATTTTAGAGTGCAGAATGAAGTATTACATCAATAACCACATGTAAGGTGATTGAGCTTCAAAGATCTCTCCTGTTCTTGCACACAATTCACTCCTCAGTCCTGCTGCAACAGATTTCCCCGTTCCTGTGCTATTCTGTTGTTTGGCTGCTCATTTTTGCATCCTCCTCTAAGTCCATTATGTTGTGATACACTGACATGGAAATAAATACAGAAAATATATTTTTTTAGAGAAGGAATCAATAATGTACTAATGCATTTTTTCAAGAAGCACACTCTACATAGAATCAATGTACAGGGATAGAGGATACAAAGAACAAAGACAAAAGGTGAAAGAATAAACTAATTCAAATTTCATATACTGCAGTCAGTACAGCCAGAAAATACGTGTTCACTTATAGAAATAGCGTGATCCAGGAAATATTTGTTAAATTTGTTAAATCTTTTGTCACTTAAACCAAATTTAATGGCACTGATGTAGAGTATAGGATCCTCACCATATCTGTCAGCAGGGGCTATGAACTCCTCTCACCACTTTTGCATTCATCTAGCTCTGTTTTATGCAGGAGAGAATTAAATAGTGGAAGAGCAACAGAGTTTTGTTTTTAAAGAAGAAACAGAAGGTGGCACATATTAAAGGGACCATTTGCTATGTGTCACAGAAAAGACCTGGCAACACCTAGTGTCTGTGTACTTCACCAGAGCTAGTAGGGTTTAGAGGTTTGCTTGATATTTCAAGTGTTCAGAACAAACACCTCAGAAATGTGAAGTGTGGCCACACTTCACAAAAGGGATAACCAGCTGCTGGCTTTGTAGTTTATATAAGGTCCCTGTGCCCCAGTACAGACAATAGTTAACAGAGGCAGTAACTCATCCAGCTGCTATTCTCATCTTCCAATATCTAGGGGCTTGCTCCAAAGGGTTCAAAAACTGGACAAGGCATCCTGGAAAGGCAGGCTCACTCTCTTTGCATGCTCCTATTTCAAACTCTAGAAATGGAGAACAATGGCATCTGAAGGATTCAAAAGGCCACTGGAGGAGACTTAAGAACACCTTGCTTAGTAACAGTGATTACAGTGAGATGTAGCAGCTGTTATAAAGCACGGTCAAGAGCCCACGAGGAATGAGAAAGGAAAGGCAAATGAATGGTATATTTGAGGTATCAGCCTCCTGATTATATTTCAGAAGGTCAGAACCCTGAAAAGTTTCAGAATTTAACTCCCGGTCTTTTTCCAGCAAGACCTTGAAGCAGGAACCATGTACCTATAGTATCTTCACACATAGTCCTGTTTTGTAACAATCCAAACAAGCACCTACAGTGGTTTAATCATCTCTCATCTTTCTTGCTTGTAACTGGGTTCCTTTCAAGTAGAGCACCTGGTTCACTAATCTGATTTGATCCTGAAGTACTATTCACTTTAACTACTTCTCCTATTTACAAATATCAACCATGTGATAAAGTTCAGTATAAAAAGACTATTCTGCTGCCTGCTGTAGTAATACCATTATCATGGCTCAGGCAGAACCATCTTGATCCTGGATGAGCAGGAGCCTTGTGTCTATATGGCTCAAGACTAGCCCACCCTCAAGGTGGTCCTCTGCACCCACAAGGCACAGCAGTTTGCCTGGGCATATTTGCACTCCCTGTGCTACCTCATAGTCTGAGGTGAAAAGTTGTGGTAGGTGTTTTTTTCCAGCCAAGTGCCAGGGTACTTAAGGTTTTGTCTGTCACAGTTCACCAGCACCTTGTTTTCTATAGTATAAAACTGGGAATCTTATATTCTCACAAAACAAAATCAATTAGCAACAAGACTGAATCTTTCCTATATATGCAGTAATATTTTGGTTTGCTTTACTTTAAAAAAATAAGATCCTAACCACCAAATACCGTAAAAAAACTGGAGTAACCAATCGAATGTTTCATAGCAAGCTAAATTTAGAACCCAAACTAAATATTTAGATTTGTAAATACTGAACTGATTTTCAGAGATGATGTGCACTTAAATCTACACATGAATAGCCATGTGTCTAACTTTGAATCCTTTGACACAGCAAGGGTGGAAGATAAAACAAAGATGTGTCAGATGGAGGAAAACTGTGATTATCACATGTATGGCAGAAGGAAGAGTTAATACTTAAGTTACTTAAGTTTGCATTTCCTTTCATACAGTGTAGACTGGAAATACTGTAGCTAAGCATTCCAGAAGCTTCTATAAAATGGATATCTACACATAGGTTAACAGTTCAACAATAACAAACTTTTATTTATTGTGCGTCTTGTGGTATGTAGCTCAATTCTAGACCATTACTGTAAGACAAGATGTATAATTTCAAAGCTGTGTTGTAAGAGGCTTAATAGGTCCCAATTTTGAAAAAAATTAGTGAGACAAAAGAACAATGAAATTTCTTGAGAAGGGCCGCTCAGAAAATGCAATTTTCAAATAGATGGATTTTTAAGAAAAGCCAATCAGATGGTAAAAAACCCCATGAATTAAAATCTTTCCAGCTCTTTAGCAGAGTTCCTACCCTTAAAATGCTAGAAATATTTAGGAAGTTGCTTTCACATATTTGTTCCTCTTGGACTTATGTTTGTATGCTTTAATGCATCAAGATGAGACACATTTAGAACAAATTCTCCAAGTTGGGAAAAGGGAAATTTTTCATAACTTTCAGACAATTTTTAGGTTAAACTTCTTCACTCTGCATAAGGAAAACTGGAATATCTGGTGACAAGATGAGGGATGGGGAAGGGAAATGCAAAACCTTGGCATCTACTATTGCATGCAAGTGTTGCGTGGGACAGCTCCTGAGGCCACTCTAGCTTGTGCATAACTTTTCAAGTTTCATATTAGAGACAGCATAAACTGCTAGAGGGTGTGAAAAATGCTGTTTTAGTTCCATTCTTGAACATGCTAGAACCAGAGTATCATGACAGATATGTTACTTTGGATAAAATTTTTATTTCCTTTTTTTTTTTTTTTTACATGTCATCCATTACTTCTATTCTGGTTAATACAGAAATATAAGAACTTTTTGTTGGAGAAGAAAATTTATTGAGGAGAGTTAGGCAGCACGTTTTAAAATGAAATTAGAAAACTTTATTAACCTAGTGCATTAATTTTTCTTTAAATCCTTTAAAGAAAGCAATGCTATTGAAATAAAGCATAACCTTTCAAAAAAGCAGTATGCAGATGAAGAAAAGAAAGCAAGAGGACATCATGGATTCTGAACAAAGAACAGTGACTGTATTAAAGGGCTGTTCTAAAGGGCTGCAGTGAAAAGATCTGCTTAGAAAGTACAATTATTTTGGGAGAACCAGAAGATCAGACAATGCATTTCACTAGCTTTAATTTGCTTGCCTTCTTTCATTCCATGAATTTCCTAGCACAGAACTAAACAAGTATAGTGCTTGCAATTTTTTTCAGACATTTCATACCATCTATTTCATCGTACTCTTAGAATCACAATACAATCTTTATTAGGGCTGCCTGCTCATAAATATGTCTACAGGGGAACAGAAATTGAAAGGAAAATAAAAATTATCCCTTAAAAGCCATTGGGCTCAAAAACAAAATGAAGGAAATTAGAACCAGATAATCTTCTACCACCTGCTCTTCTAAAGGCTGCTGAAGAAGAAATTGAGACACTAAGACAAAGAGTTTGAAATCCTAGATCTAGTGAAACAGCCCTGTCCCACTGGTAAAGAAGTGAGGCCATGTATCACATAGTGGTTTAGACTCTTCTCCAAGAACCTTATAATTTTACAAATATTTACACCCTGCTGAGTTTTGTGGGTTGGTTTTTTTTGGGGGGGGGCGGGAGGTTGTTGGTTGGGAGGGGTGTGGTGAGCTCATTTTTTATTAAAGTATGAGCCACATTAAGATAATAGCTCAGGAGTACCTAAAATCTTTGGATGTTTGCTTGTTAATTGGGTAAAATGAACCTCCAGAAACTGTACACAGTATGCACACAAAACTTTAAAATCACATTTCAATATTTTGTATAAATAACATTTATGAAAATCACTTAAAAGTTTTACATTCTAATAGAAATAATGGGTGTTTACTCATTTAATCAATTCATAGAACTTCAGCCCTCCAAGTTCATATTTTTAATATGGTGAGTTTTAATCAACATGGAATTTGAGCAGATGCCATTATTTTGCTTTTAACAAATAAAATTAGAAATCAATCAGCAAGCATTTCAATTTGTTTTCAGTATTTTACATTTAATCATAGATAGCTTGACCAATAAGGTTCTCAATAGTGAATTAACTGTATTGGTAGTCATAGAGTACAAAATAGTGATGAGTTTAAAGATAAAAACTTATAGTTGTCCTATATTTAAATATCTCAATTATACAACTGAATTACATAATTCAAAGGTACTTCTAATTTGCCATAAGAGGAATTCTGTGATGGAACCACCTGACAAAATAATGTAGTGCAAGCATGTGAAAAAAAAAAAAAAAGAAAGAAAATGAACCGGACAAACTAGTATAACTTTCAGCAAACATTTTTAAAGTTGAGTGTCCACCTAGTATTATGTATTTACACTACTAAATGACAAAGATTTTCTTGAAGAAAATCACCAAACCCCAAATTACATTTTAAACTCTAGAGAAAAAAATTATTTTGTCTCCATTTTTGTCTAAAGTTTGAAATGCACGTTTTTTTTTTTTCAGAAAGAAAAACTTAAGGCACACTTAAAACTGCATTTCACTGCATTGCTGATTGAGATGTGAGTACCTCAGAAACAGCATAAATCCAAAGTCTTTTTTCCTTTCATCAACTGAAGTGACAATGACAGAGCTTCCTTTAACTTGATGAAAGTGAATGCATTTTTAGAAAAGATTTTACACACTGAGAATGTTTCTACTTAATTCCTACTGTTACTGGGAAAAAGCTACATTATTTATAATACAATCTCTCCTGTAGTGTGGAAGTGACAATCAGATCCAAAGTCCCTGCAACTGTGGCTTATGTGAATCCTATCAACTTACATGCGAGTTAACAATTCTATATCCATTTAATACTCTTCACATACTAAGGATTTTTTGCACTGGCTTGCACATAGTTAAAATGTTCTAGTATACAAATCAATATGGCTATGAAGTTTACCCTAGTTTTAGAAGCACATCAAGTCATCTACCTTAAAGAATCTTAGAATTTCTCTGCATTTCAACAGAAAGCTTGGTACATGCTAATGCAAACACATATCTATTATGACACAGATATGTATACAGAATATCATTCAAGGGGAAGACTGCAGCATTAAAGCATTAAATCAGGGAGGAAAAAACGTTCAACTAACCTATTTACAAGTTAAAATACTTTCTGATCAGATTTTTTTTTTTCAGATCACAAAACAGTCCACTGTCTGAGGGCATTAAGTATGATTTTATCTGGTAAGAAGAGAAAATTTAAAATGACCACTAGTGAGCTGACTTTAAAAGAAAAATGACAAAGTACAGACTAAGATTAGCAAACCAGTGACACCACTACTATACTGTTACTATGCAAGTGCTGAAATGTGCATTTTACACTTCTTAAGAGAGAAAATACACTCATCTTCAACTGTACAACATATCTTAACAACCTCTTAATTTTCAAGAGTGCTCGGACCACTAGACCTGCCTCTCCTCTAATCTTCAGTAGCAGAGCATCTAAAACAGTAGGATATTCAATGAGACTAGTCTTTTTCACTGTGTTTGTGTAAGATAGAAAGGAATACAAAAATTACGGCAAATACAATTTTACAGCTTACCAATTTCAACAAAAACCCTATTAACAGACTTTCATTACTGACAAAAATTACTTTTCAGATTCTATATGGAAGTTAATAAAGAAATGTCATGCATTTTGCTTTTAGTAGCTCTACTTGACTTTTCTTGACTATGAAATATCATGTACCTACATTAATAAATTATGTTTATTGCATTCCAAAAGAACTTGTATAGACTAAGCAGAGCAAACATCACTAAGACAATTCTTCAAGGAAAAATACAAGACTAATTACACTTAAGAGAGTCTTGCAATATGATAGTCTCTTTGCCACTGCAAAGTTTCTACTGATGCGCATGAATTAACAGTGAATCAGCATGGTGGGAAGATGCTTATTCAAATAAGCAGCTTCAAATTAAAAAAGAACACCCTAACTATGCTTTTTTAATCAATATCTTATCTACATGAGTAAATGACTTCACAGTACATGCTTACTCGTGAAAGCTCAATACTAGAAAGGAAAATGTGACTACTGCAAAGTTCAAAAGACTCAGCAGTAGATGTCACAACAGGGAAAGAAAAATAATTTCATTACTTGAATCAACAATTAAAAAAAAAAGGTAAAGAAAGATGCTTTAATAATGTGAATTAACAGTAACAAAAAATTGTCCTAGTTACTCTTGACTCCCGATACTCTGATTAGGTTTTAAAATTATAAAGTCGGAGTATGACATTTTATAAGAGCACCTAGTGATAGGACAAGGGGCAACAGCTTTAAACTGAAAGAGAGCAGGTTTAGATTAGATATCAGGAAGAAATTCTTTACTGTGAGGGTGGTGAGGCACTGACACACCTTGCCCAAAAAAGCCGCAGATGCCCCATTCCCGGAAGTGTTCAATGCCAGGTTGGGTGAAGTTTTGAACAACCTGGTATACTGGAAGATGATGGGGGAGTTTGGAACTTGATGAACTTCAAAGTATCTTCCAAACCCAACCATTCTATGATTCTGTCTGTTCAGCTCCCAGTATCAAAAAAGTCACCCTTATTATCATATTATCTTCAAACACATGATAAGAGAGAGAGAAGGAAATTTAGGAACCATTTCTATCAGTTTCAAATCAAATTACCCAAAGATTTGAGTTAGGAGAACATTAGTCAAGAAAGTGAGTAATTTCAGTGCTGACCAGCATAACATATCGTTGCATGTGTTCAAAACTGCTGAAATTGTATTTTGAGAGACTTCTGCAATAAATTATATGTCTATAAATCTGTAAACTATAGACAGTTTATTTGATAATTTTCCAACTGTGCTTAAGTAATGTCTATGCATGCCACACTACGGGCTTGATTACAGTACTCGCATCTTGATTTATTCAGGATAAGATTAAATCACTGAAATAGCTGTATGTATGGTAGAGTGCTCTACTGAAGCAAAGAAATCTGAAAGACTCTGTTCCTTTGAGTCTGTAATAAAAGGAAGTACTACACAGAAAAAAGAAAGTGTACCAGTATTTCACAGAAAAAGGCATCAGCAAAGAAATCATGTCCTTATAGCCAATGAAGGCTAAGTTTTACCTTTATGGATGTAGCATTCTACGCAAATGCAGTGCAGTGTAAGATCAGGACCACAGCCTGTTTAAAATGGTAAATACATCAAGCAACTTACTGATGCATAGTTTTCAAGAAAATGTGCACAACTAAATACATTGTGCTGCCTGCGAAGCTACCTGAAATATTTTTCATTATGTATCTTACTTATGTAAATCGTAGATCAGATTCTCCATCTGCTAGAATAAGAAACCTGTCATTGCTGCAAGGAAGCTTTTAACAGCTATAAGCCAGAACTGTTGCCCAAATGCCTGGCCCTCATCTTCTTTCCATTCCATTTTCACTCTTTCCTTTGCATCAGCAGAAATTACATGTCATTCCATGAATGACATTAAAGAATTGGTCTGGATCTCAGGATGGTTCCTTTCAGTACACATGTTGGCTTATGATGGCTTAAATCTACAGTGAAAAAGTCTTCATTCCAGCTCTGAAAGACTTAAAACTTCCTACTGGCAAGATAAAGAAATCATACTGTTTTGGTAATATAAAGTCCATTCCGAGCTTCTAAATATTGCAGGTTTTGATAATATTTGTTTGCACACTACATGAATAAAATAACAAACAGAACAGTTCTAGCTGTGAATGCAACTGTAATGCAACTGAAGACTGTACAACAAACTTTTATTCTACAAAAAAATAAAAGTAGTTAAAAATTGATGGTGTAACACATATGTAACAGTAGCCAATTTATTAATGTTTGAAAAGTATTAACAAAGATAAGAGATTCATTAAATACATTGTTCTATACCACTACCAACCGAATTGTTTAACATCTCTTCACCTGTAATTTACCTAAATCATACTATGAGCAACTTGGCATACTGCCAGTCCCAGTTTAGAAGAACAACAGATGAACTTTTAGTTTTACAGAAGCATTTAACAAAGTATTTCAAAAATAAAGCTACTGCCCATATGTGTTTGATTTTGAGTATTTCTTTATGTGGTCTATAACTGAAGCCTTTTCAAACTGCACATAATAAAATGAAATGAAATCCCTTAAGTTCACAAAATATCCTTAGAGCTATTTTGTGCTTTTGGACTTTCACACAATCATATCTGCCTGACCAGACTACTACTGGTAAGTGGTGCAGCAGCATTGAGCAAGTTCTTTGAGCCAGTCCGCCCATGAAGGTACATTTACCTTAAACATTGTTCATCTCAACTCCTGAGACACGTTCTGGTAATAAACACATCAGCAAGGTCCATTACAAAGTAAGTTATTTAATGCATACCTAAAGATTACTACTCGCACAATAAATAATAATTCATTTAAGTTCACTCTTTTAAAGGGCTACCTTCATTAAGCTGGCTGTTTACTACCCAGAGTAAAAGTCCCCGTAACTGAAAAACAGAACCATGACTCAGCATCGGAAAAACACCCCACGTCCCAGAGGAAGAGGACAATGCACACATATGTGACTTGCTTCTAGGTTCAAAGGCATACTAATGCTTTACACTCACATGTTTTCATACTTTCATCCCTATGAGGGAAGCAGAAAGGGAACTAAAACTTGCATGTTAATGCTTTAATGTTAAAGATCAAAATTCAAATCTCAGCTAAAAATGTTTCTTCTACCAAAGGGGCATTCATGTAACAGAATCTACCCTTGGATCTTATTATGCAAGAGAAAAACAACTTTCTTAAAACTGAGTGAAAGGATGCTTTCAGACACAGAAGTTTGACAAAAGTTAGGTTGAAAGAAGTTGGTGAAATGCACTTGAATGGAACAAATTGAAAATCTGACATCATCCTACAGTCAAATCTTTCACTGCCAATTGAAAAAGGATACACAAGCAGCAAAGTAGGTGAAACAGGAGAGAATAGCACTACTAATTTACCCAAAGAGCCAATTTATCTCAACAATTTAAAATGAGGTTCAACTTCAATGTTATTCCATCAAAAGACAAAGCACCCCTTATTTCTATTAGAAACATGTAGGGGTTTAGACCAACAACAGCTTTTTACTTTTCATGCAACATTTCTGGACTTTGAGTCACTAAAAACAAATAACCACAAAGTACTCGAACACTACCACTACCTATCCAGAACACCACATATATTACAAAATAAGACAATGCAAATATTTGCTTAAGTTTTGGTTTCATGCATATCTGCATTTTAAAAAGTAAGCTAAAATCCTACTGTATATTCTTATAGTATATCATGTTCCACCTTCTAGAAGTAGTAAGAACCTTGTAACAATGAGCATGAGCAGGTAAACACAAGCTTGACAGTACTGCAGTCTTGTTATCTTACTACCTAAAGAAGGTGAAAGGCAAGTTTTCACAATCTAGTTTCATTTCAATTTTATTGAATTGCCTACAACATTCTGTGAGTGCTTGCACGTATACAGGCACACACAGAAAAAGTGGTATCTACAAACAGTTTACACAGATATTTACATACATATGTTATTTACATAAACTAATATGACTGCATAATTTTTGATGTAAAAACCATTTGGTTCTTGCACATATAACTGTTGCATTGGTTTTACAAAAGTAATTTAAACCTTTTGCAACAACTAGCTAAGCACATACCATAGCTGATTCCAAGTTTTTAGAGCTTGCAGGTTTTTAAAAAAATACAATACCTAGAACACTGTTATCAAACAAATATGCTTTATTGGCATCTAAAAACAAAATGCACCCAACATTAAAATGTACTTTTTCATTTTTTAAACCCACTGCAGTACGAGGAACAAATCACAAACACTTACTTTAGAGAAAACAGAGACTATAGTGTAGATTTTACAAAATCACTTTTAATCTCTGTGTTATGCTCCTTAAATAACATGGGCCATTTCTTTTTTTGCCAAATTGTAGGAACATAAAATATCACAGCTTTGTCTATACTTTAAAATTCTGCAGCAGCCTAAAAACACAGACAAGATACACCAGCACCTGTTTTCAAGTATAACAATTTCGATAGCCAACCTAAGGGTAGTATCTAAAAAATTCCATTTTCTTCCATAGGAAGTCTTTGTTTGACAAGCTGTTAATTATCTTTGTGAAATTAAAAGCAAGTGGGGGCAAGTTTATGCTTTACCAGAGGAATAAAATAAAATTAAAAAAAACAAAAAAACCCAAACAAAACCAAAAAAACGTTTACCTACCATGTTCAAATTAAGAACAGTGTTCTATACAAGTCAGTTGTACAGTTATTTAAGTGAAAGATGAACATGAACATTGGATTAACTTAATTCTGGCAGACAAAAGTGAACTGCTACGGTCCAGTCAGCCATTTATCTATTACAGAGAGATGACAACTTTACAAAAGGTATCTTTTACCTACTGAGTGATGATTATGTCCCCTCAGTTTCTGTGCTTTCTACCACTGGTTCACTCTCTATATCAGCTTCTGTGTCACTCTTCTCTTTGTTTATCTCGACGGAAGATGTCAGTTTTTCATAAAGTTCTGGATCATCCTGCACCTGTGCAGTTGATGGCTGACTTTCTGTCTCTGTATTTTCACCATTTATCTGGGGCACATTATCAGCTTTGCGTTGAGAAGTGGCCCCATCAAAATATTCAAAAACCCGTGGATGTGGAGGGGGGATCCAGTTGTTTGACATTCTGTCTCTTCCAAACCTGCTCCCATTAATTTCTCTGCAAAAATTAAAATCTCTGTCATCCCTATCCCTCTGTCTTTCCCAGGGTCTTCTGCGGTCATCAAAATCTCTGTGAGCATCTTGTTCAAATCCTCTATTCCAATTGGGACCACTTCTACTATCAAACCTATAGTTTACATGACGAAACCTCTCTCTATCTTCATGGAAGCCTTTAGGACCACCATAAATAGGGAAGGCATGGTGCTCTCTTTCATCATAATCTCCTCTCTGTCCCCAGTGCTTGTCTGAATTGAAACCAAAATGCTCTCTTCGGCCAAGGTTATCTATACCTGGTCTTCCAAAATTTTCTCTCATGTCTATATGTGGTCTTGGAAAGTGATCTCTTCCATCTACTGGAGGCCTTCCTATACCTTCTCTTGGATCAACTGGTGGTCGTCCAACAGAATCTCTGACATCCACTGGAGATGGTCTGTTAAGATTATCTCGGTTTTCTACCGGAGGAAAGCGATAATCTCTGTCTCCCTCCTGTTGAATATTATCGCCTCCAAGAGGTAGTCTTTTCTCTGGATTAGAAATGCTATCGATATTTTGTCTTCCCGGTGTCCCAAAAGGTCTTTCTGTTTGATTAAAAATATCTCCTGGAGGAAAAGGGCCTCGAGGTGGTGGGTGAAGAGATGGATCAAGGATTGCAGGTGGAGGAATACTACGCTGTGGTGGCATTCCTGGTTGCATTAACGGAAACCTTGGTCCAGGTGAATGGGGCATTAGGCCTGGACGGATATCTATAAGAGGCATTCCTGGCATCCTTTGACTACTAATATTTAAATGAGGCATGTTTTGAACTGCAGCTGGATGCTGCATTGCCAGAAGTCCAGAACTACTTGAAATATTTGGGGGTGGCGGCACTCCCATAAGTCCAGAACTACTTGAAACATTAGGTGGTGGCATTATGAGAAGCCCAGAGTTGCTTGAAACACTTGGTGGCTGTACTCCTGCCAGAACTCCTGAGCTGCTTGAGACACTGGGTGGCTGCATTCCTGTCAGCAGGCCAGGGCTGCTTGAGACACTGGGTGGATGCACTCCAGCTAGAAGCCCTGAGCTACTTGAGACATTTGGTGGTTGCACTCCAGCCATAAGTCCAGAGCTAGTTGAGACATTAGTTGGCTGAACCCCGCCAGTAAGAGAAGAACTACTGGAGACAGCAGGTAGTTGCACTCCTCCTGCAAGACCAGAACTGCTAGAAACAGTTGGTGGTTGCACTGCTCCTACAAGTCCAGAACTGCTTGAAACACTCGGCGGCTGTACTCCCCCTGCAAGTCCAGAGCTACTTGAGACAGCTGGTGGTTGCCCTTCTCCAGTAAGCCCAGAATTGCTTGAGACACTGGGTGGCTGCACTCCTCCAAGTCCAGAGCTACTCGACACATCACTTTGCACTAAAACACAGCAACAAGAAGGAACAGTTAACAGAAAATACCAGTATAACATACAGCATTCAAACAAAACACAGCTTAATCCATGTTCAGTTAATGCATGCAGTGAGGATACTGCTGACAAGGTCTGTCTCAGTTTCTATAATGAACATATTATTTTAATCACACTGGTGATACACAGACATTATGCCACAGAAATGAACGTCTCTACAATAAAGTATGCACAGCAGCTTAAAACTGACAAACCCCACAGCCATCACCCAATTTATGCAGCAAAAATATTAAAATCTTTGACATAATTCTATAAAAATTATACTAATATCATACTATCCTACCTTCTCCTGCTCCTTTCTATCGTCACTTCTGTAATAAAAATGCACTTTTAAGAAGTTGTCTAACAGATTCCAGACTCAGCTTTACTTCTCAACTATGAAGAGAACATCCCTGAGCACAAACTGCTAGAAATCAATGATTAAATGATGATATGGATGGCTCCAACCACTATTTCAAATTAAACTCAGAAGGACACTCTACTCAGCCCAAAACTTCCTATTTTGTAGTTATTATTGCAATGGACTAAGATTTGCAAAAACTCTCCAAGTATGATGCTTTCTGTATATTATTGTATCAGACAATAAGAAGACATTTCTTACCAGATCTATTGTTTTCACTGGAAGAAATCTGAAGGTCCGCAAGATGTGATCCTTTTTCATCTGATTCTGGTTTGTTGATTGGCAGAGGATTAAAAACGCTTCCAGCTGATAGTGTTGGAGTGGCCAGATTGCTAGTAACTGTGCCAACTGGTAGAACAAGGCTAGTAAAAGGAACATCCTTCATCGTCTCTTGTGCAATTGGTAACGGAGGCTGTACTAAAGCTGTAGAGAAATAACAAAAATGTATCACAGTGATCATATATTCAAGCCTTCAAGATTAGTTTGGTAGAGGTCAGGCTGATAAATCAAGAAGTGAAATTAATCACCCTTAGTGTTACATTTTTTTATAGTATTTTCTTATCTTCAACCAGCAATGGAATATTTTAGGGGTTTTGTGTAGAGATCATGAGCTGCAGCAATCAGTTTTTTAAACTAACATATTTTTAAATGTTAAATGAATACAGTAGGAGCAGTAAGCAAAACTAAATTAATGTAAATTATTCAGTGGCTACACCAAATAGCTCCAGTGACAGATACATCTGTTAGAGAGGTTCAAATATTGAACTATGTACATAAATAACAAACAACTGGCCATAAATTTTTTCAGTAACTCCACATAAAATATAACTTTTCAGTCAACTTTATAAGCTCTATAAATCTTTTTCTCAATGCCCCCTTAAACCAGCTAAACAATAATTTCTGTGTTGCTGTTTTCCATTACACAGGATTAACTTACTTTTAATTAAAAAACAATGAGTATATCAGACACTTACATTTTTCATAACACATAAAAAAGTATTAGAAAAATCAAACTTACGTGTTGGAACAACTGGTGGGACAACGGGTGGTGGTACAACAGGTGGTGGAACCACAGGTGGAACTGGGGGAGGCATATAACCTACATGATAAAAAATGACAAATAACTACATGGAAAGCAAATAAACTTATATAGTAAATGGTTGCCTACATTACTTATCCTGAAAAGTTGCAGCACTGATGACTAGCAAAAAAATTGGAAGATGACTAGCAAACAAATCAATGGGAAGAAGAAATTGTGGCTATTGTTTTCAAAATCAACCCCATCTTCACTACTGAGGTTCTGCATATGACTCCTGCCAATATCCAAAGAAGAAAACTGAGAGTTTCAAAATTTTCAAAAGCAAGGAGACTGATTTTAAGTATTTTTAAATTCTATTTTTTAGCAAAGTTGAAAAAAAAATCTGCTATGATTCCTATTCTCAACAGAATACGCTGGTAAAAATAATACCATGACAGATAAAAGTAATTTCAATGTAGTATGAAATTTGAGATTCAAAGGTCAACTCACTCACAGAATAACCAGCAGCAGATGGAAAACTATGATGTACACAGAGGCATACAAACTATGTATGTGCATGACATATGCTTAATTTCATTTTTACTAACTTACCTGGAGGTGGCTGTGAAGGGTTGAAACTCGCTCTCAAGAACGGTGGAGGAGGAATTGGGCTATAACCAGGAGGTGGGACAGACATTGTGACAGGAAATGCAGGTGGAACCAAGCTAACAGCAGGCACAGCTGGAGCTACTGGAATCTTTTTCATGGAAAGAAAAAACAAGCAGCTTCAATACTTAGTGTATTCAAGGACATTAAAAAAGGGATAAACTGATTCAACTGCAATTCACATTAAGCACTAAACATACCAAAGGCTTTGTATATATTGCGGACACCCTAAAGAATTAGATTGCATTCTAAAACGGTACCTACACTTCAGGCAAACAAGAACACTGGAAGAATGTTTTATTATCTTTACTTTATTCTCAGATGTCCAGAAAAATACACAGTTAAAACACTATTCAAGAATAAAAATTTATCTATGAGAGACGGGTGAAGGCAGAAACACAGAGAGAAAAAAGGAAGGAAAATTTAGATAAGTATGGCAATTTGACAGCACTTAGAAAACAGTGATTCTAGACTCATTAAAAAAATTTACATATGTTAGAACAGTACTGGAAAACAGAGTTTAGTGTATGCAATTATAAGGCTAATAATCCTGACAAAATCCTGAAAATTACTTAATATTTCTCAAACTTCTGTTTGAGCTATGTATTTTGTTACAGTGCAGTATATTTACAAGTAACTAGCAGCAGAATAAATGGAATATATATATGTATATTTAAATATATACAGATCAGAGTGTACATTAGGAGACAGTTGAAATAAGAAGACCGAAAGTTTTTGTGAAGAGAAAAAGCTCAAAATTCAATGCAAGTAAATGCTAATTTATTAACATTCTTATAATTTTTTGTTACTTCAAGAACTGGAAATGTCTATACGCATTAGAAAAGTTGAAACAGAAATAATACAAACACAAAAACTTCTGTATTAAGCAATTGCAGGAAACTAAAGGTTATGCTCAACCATGGAAACCAATTCTACTCTAAAATATTTCAGAGATAAAGACTAATGGATGCAGGACTTAAAAAAATTTTTGAACATTTTAACTCAGCATTAAAGTTCACCTGAATTGAATAAAAGGTTTGCCCTCCAGTTTTGTGGGCCTTTTGCAAACTCAGACCAATACCAACCTGCAGCATAGTGACTGGTTGTGTGTAAGCTTCTGTCTGTGTTGTAATAACAGTACTCTTATCAACTGCAGCACTCTGCGTCGTTTGAGTATTTTCTTTAGCAGCTTCTGAGTTTCTGGCTGTTTCCCACTCTTTAAAAAAAGATGTATTTCAATATAAAAAGATAATGTGTTACTTTTGTTTAAATACTAAAAAGTCCTCTTCCTTCTTAAACAATAAATATTTATTTAGTATCTACATAGATTAATTACAAATAACCCTCAAACTTACTATGAAAAGACCCAAATGCAATTATTATATATTTTAAAGAACGTAAAATGTCTTTAACTACCTGCAATGCTGTTAAATTATGCCTGTATACAGATTTCTTTTTCAAAACTTGCAAAGTTTTTTCACCAATCATTCTGTTCATAATTTGCAATATAGAGTATGCTCCGGTCTTCTAAAACTACTGCTGCCAGTATGCCTGTGCTATTAGATGACTACTGTACAATAAGAAAGAATCCTCATGTTAAACAAACCATTCCTTCCTTCTGCCACTTCCTCAAAAAGTTTTGTATTTCAAGTGTAACACAGTGAATGTATTTCAGTAATGTTCCATGTTTTAATTCTTCTGTCATTTGAACTCCATTTTTACTCAAAGCAAGACTGCATTTTGACCTGAAGAATTACTATCACTAGTATAAAACAGTCTTATCTAGTGTTTAATTCAGCATAGTCCAGTCATTTGGTGCTAGATTTGTTTCAAGAAAATATAGTACAAATAAATCTTTCACAAACCTAACGAACCCCTCCACTGGGTTTCAGAATAAAGTCTAACTTTACTTGTTTTCCTGTCTCTCTAACTTTACTGAAGAAATACCGTAAGGTTCTGCTAAGCTGTGCCTATCTGGACAAGTTCTAACTCCAATTTAAACCTGAATCTAAGACTTTTCACAACCATAAGCAGATTATAATTTCTAGACAAGCTAATATTTTACATTGGAAAGGAGTGCACAACAAAATTGTAACTCTCAAAAAATGCTAACCTTTTTTAACTTGCCTAAATTAATTCCCCTTTGTCACCAATTCCTCATGGTCATGACAATCAACTAAATCTAAAAAGATTAACTCCATTTCATTATTACAGCACCATTTATATTGTAAACAAATAGCTTGGAAAATTTATGTAAATTAAAAGAGTATGTATTTCCTCAACAATAAATTTTTTGAGGTTTTGCAATTACCAAAATAAACACATTTCCTAACTATCAGAATTGTTCATGTCTGTACCTGTATTTACTGTTTCCTGGTCAATCATGCCACCTTCAGCAAAACCCTCCAAATCATCCAATTTTACTTTCTCCCAAGGAATATACGAAACTCCCAGATCCACATCCCAGAATTGCTTGTATTCTGTCTTCACACCTTTATTCAAAGCCCAGGCAATCTGTAAATAAACCCAAACCAGACAATCTGGTTAACACATATAACCTGGGAACAGAATATTTCAGATTATTTCCTTCAAGTTTCTGTCCCTGCAGATCAATCTTCAGTGCCTATTTATTAAAATTTTAACAAGGTTTTGATTTTAAATGAACTGTAGAAGTTTACTTGGCCTCTGCAACAGGTATCTTACATAATTACATCAAAAAGCTTAAATTTGTTCTACATTAACCCTAACATAAATATTGCGAAATTAAAAATACAGTATATCAAGGACTCACCCTAAACCATCAAAGAAGGTAGAAAAATCCCCACAGTATTTCCTAATACCTTTAACTCTAAGAATACTATAAAATTTAATAGTAAGCGACTCAAATGGTCAGATACAGGACTTAGGCTGCATGAACATAAAATATTGTCCAAGTATTTCCTAAATATCAAGTCATAATGTCATTTTACTATCTTTGATATTGCCTGTTACGAGCTGCACTTTTAACAGAATAAAAAGCAATTTACACCTGCTTCCTTCCTCTTCTCCATATTGTACACTTGAATGAACAGCTGCTAGATGACAAATCATCATATTAAAACTGTACTGTATTTGAAATAGCATATTTTGATTACTTACCTTAATAATTTTAGATCCAATTTTATAAGACCCAGAACTAAGTTTCTGAAGAGCACGATAGGCATCTTGTCTATGTACCATACAGACATAAGCACAACCTCTTGGGGGAATCATCTATGGAAAAATAGCAGTGGTCTTAAAAAGCAGGAAAATCAGTACTTCAGATTACATAACTACAGCAAGTGAAAGGCTTACACTGTAAACAGCTGTAACCTTAATCAGCAATATTAAGTTTTGAGCATCAGAAAAACTTGTGAGTGATAGCGGCAGGGTACTTCAGTTATAACATTTTCAAAAAGCAGGAGCACGTTGAAGAATGGGCGCTAAAAATTACATGAAAGATTTGAACAACAGGAACAGACAAAAACTGGGAGCTGTATTATGACAACTTCAGAGAAGAAGAGGTTGCTACCTCTTCTTAAGCTTCAAACTCTCCGAGCTGAGTGACAGAGTTTCAGAGAGGTGCAAACTAGTGATTAAAAATATCTTACATTTTTTAAGGGTAGAGTCCTCATTCCTGAAATGTGATTTTCATTAGCATGTTTTAATTATTGTATGACATGGTATGTAATCTTTGTTATTTATTATAAACTATTTACAGTATGGTTTGCCTTTGATAAATAATAGACACTGCGACATTTATGGTTGTTACATTACTTTCCTTGGAACTCTGTTAATTGCTAGTCTCTGCAAATCAAAATGAGGCTTAAATGTCTGGCTATTGCGTTGGTTCTTTTGACTTGTGAAGCTTTTAAAAAAGATTCGGCAATGCCACAAAAAGTATTCCTTACTAATTACATATCTGAATGTATTAACATGACAGGAAAATAGTAAAACTGTTATCTGAAATGAAAGAAAATTGCATTATATGCATTCTAAAACTGTTGAGGCAAGAGGAAACCCCCAAATTTCTCTCATGTAAACATTTTACTTCAGGAGAAAAATTCTTTTGAAGCTGAATTATAGGCAACACTGAAGTACTACTCTAAATACCTAAATCTAAATCAATGAGATTTTTATCTCCTGATCATAAGCATCTTTTTAACCATCACATTTTAGAATAAACATTTGTTTACAGTAATTTCTTTTCCTCTAAATGTTTTCTCCAGAAGTATAAAACTTAAGTAGCTCTCTGTTTGGAATGCAACCAAGAACACTACGGATACACATCAGTTTGTGCCCATTAGCCTAAGGAAAAATAATACCTTCCCTATGCCACATCACAAAAAGGGAACAAACATAACTTTTTTGTTAAGACCATGGGTTAAAAACTGCATAAATTGTTAAGAGCATGGGAAAAGCCTTTTTAGCATCAAATGTATGGTCTTTACTGCTTGAAAACAGAGTAGATGGAAACCAAGAGGCAACCATCATAGCCACGGTTTTTAAACTGTGATAAAAAAGTCTCCTAAATATAAGCTTAAGCAGCTAAAAGGAATTCAGAGGCATAAGGATGCCTAAATTGCTAGTCTGTAATTCCTGAAAATGAGAAACAACATGCTTACTTACATTAATTGACTCTATTTGTCCAAATTCTTCAAACAAGTTAGTTAAATCTTGCTGGGTAGCCTTCTTGTCCACTTGACCTACCCAAAGAGTAGTACTGCAAACTGTCAAGAGACACATTCACATCAATGAAAATACTGAAATGTTAGCTTATGAGATGTCCTATAGCATGAATATGAAAGGCTTTACAATTACACAGAAATCACTGATCAAAAAAGCAAGAATACTAAATCACTTACTATATAGAAATTAAATACATTAACAAAAATGTTAAAGGGTTAAACAACACCAATCATGCTCACTACAAGTCTTTGTTCTTCTTGTTTCATTTTTTTAAAACAAAATAGTTGTTTTAATAGAAATGAAGAACTAAAATTCTGTAGATTATTAGCTAATCACTATAAATTACTTCCGCAAAAAAAAAATTTCTATTCTATTTTCCATTAAAAAGCCCCATGCCTCTAGGATTTAAATTAACAAAGTAAGACTAACTGGCTAGAAGAATACTACAGAAGGAACTTAATACTGCAGTACTATGCACTGCATTTTCACCTGAAAGAAACAGAAACTATAATATTAATTTACCTTGGGGAACATCCCAGAAAGACAAACTTGGTGAGGCCCACTGAGCTGATGATGTCCATGATACTTCTGATTCTTGCCAATTCCACCACAAGCCCAGATCCCTGCAACTGCCTTCCAAATGCCTACCCGTTCTCATTGCCCAACATAAACACCTACATGTGAGCTAAAACTTCTTTCTCCCATATGTACATGGTTCTGATTCCTTTCTTCTGCCAAATATTACCCAATGTGTGCAAGCCTTGACAAACTCATAGCAGTTACTTCCACTTAACATAGGGTGATTTAAATCAGCAAGACCTTAGTACAATATTGGTGGTTTTTGTCAAATATCTTACTACCCTGAATAACCCAGGACCTTAAAGGATCTAAGGCAGAACAAAACCAGACAACTTGGATTTCTTGGGCTGCCCTATCCTGGACCAAGGAAACATTGTTTCTTCATCATCATCTTGATATACCACATATCACTTCCTACACCAATCCTGGCGTAACAAACTGGAAAACAGAGTTGTGCATTCCTCTGTAAACTGGCATTTCCGATTGACATCAGTACCCCACAGTATTGAGAATGACTAGTCTTAGGATTTCTCTTGGACAACACTTATTCCTCACGTGCTTTTAGATGGCCCTTTCATATCGCAGTGTTAAGCTCTATGAAACAATTCTTCATACCTCAGCAAGTGATAATAGTGGCTGTTACTGAACAAATTTCATGAAGAAGAATGCTTGTCAGGTGAATTACCTATTTATTTACTCATTTACCTCCCCTCAAAGTTTCCACACTTCACATAGCCTTCTTAATATCTCCTTTACACTTCACAGGATGTCAAATGCTGCTACTGTTCATCAGGTTATTTAACATCTCTCTCAGCTCCCAACCATTCTGATTCTAACTCCCTGCTTTGCAGACGACTGGGAAAAATATAAACCATAAGACTGGTTTGTCTCTTTTCATGTGAAAAGCCAGAGAAGGAAAAAAAAAGGCATCTAAACTGTAGTACAGTCCCAAGTATAAAGGCACCTTGGAATGATGTAAAATATTAATGTGAACACAACATTCTTTCATTTGCAAAAATGAGTTTTGAGCAGCTTATCTTGTCAGATAAATGATGTAGTTTTAAGACAAAAGATAAATGCAAAACTACATCAGAAAGTGTGTACAACCTATCTAAACAAAGTCTCAAAACACCTTTCCTTTGATTGAAGTAACCGTGCGGATCAAGTTCTTTTTCTCCTCACTACCTTCCTTTTTTTTAGCATGTAAATTCTCAATAGAAATGATAGCAGTGCACAGCAGCACTCTGCAGAGGCTGAAATCCAGTTGGTTTTTTAATACTTTCTTAAGATACAACCACTATGGTCTGTCTTACAATAGCAAATTCCATCTGCTTTGGCTCTACTTTCCTTAGAAAGGACTTTGAAAAGCACCGTAAAAGTTTTAAAACACTGCCTCTAAGATATGCAAAATGTTCAAAGTGTGTACCACAGATTTTAGCATTTTATCAGCATAACAATTCGCAGATCAAGCACTGAACATCATCAAATGCCCCGTTAAAGACCGCACTAAAGGGAAAGCAGATTGTAAATTAGGGACAGCGCTGGCTGCACTCTAGAAGAAAAATCATCGGTGCCACAATGTGAGTAAAAACATCAGTAGAACAGTACGATACCTGACTTCCTCTAAAATGACATGAAGTACCTGTCTAAGTTGCAAGAAACATCAGAAATGAAACTTATAAATAAGAATATGATTATTGTATTTTGTGACAATACTTTAAAAAAATCTTGTTCTTTCAATGACAAGGCCTTTTCTCCCTTTAACCCTCCATTATTAAAACACTAAGCAGTTGCCACTTACCACTTAGTGTTTTTGACCGTATGGGAGGCAAACCCTTTTTCTGACGTTCTTTTTCCCTTTCCCTAGCCCTTCTTTCGCTGGAGTATGACCGAGATGACTTTCTCTTCCTTTCTCTTGATCTTGAGCGTGAACGTTTTCTATGTTTACGCTTACGAGAACCAGATCGTGATCTAGACCTTCGTTTTCTTGGTGACCTACAAAATATATCATTTTAGTATGCTGAGCTAAAAAAAAAATTCTAACTTAGTTGTCTTTTAACTAAAAACTTCAAGCATTATACAGACATTTCTAATATATTCACTCAAATTGCTTCAGGGAATAAACTTAATGCCATTTGGGAGAAGAATAGATTATACACCTTAAAACAAAACAAAGCACATTCAAAATGTTCCATTTCACTGGCACAAAACAAGTCTTAAAAAATTTCAGGTAAACCACAGATATGGCAGATGAGCTGTCATACAGAAAGTATGCATCTAACAGACAAATACTAAATGAACACTACTTTTTCTTGCCTAAAACTGCTCAAGACCATTTTGGAAGATACAGAATTGCGACTGACAATCAAAAATTGCAACTTTTTTTCCTAAACCCTTCATTTACTTAATAGAAGCTAATTATGAAACCTGGAACGAGATCTTGAACGAGTTCTTGATCTTGAACGAACAGTTGATTTCTTTTCTTCTTGTTCAAAAATCTCTTCTTCAGCAATATCCTGAGCTTCATCTATATCCATGTCCTGAGGTCAGAAATAAAAGACAGTGAATTCAATAATTCAATAAATATACTCACAATATATGTAACTTGAAATCATGTTAGTATGTGTTTTCCTTTCAACTTTTGTAATCAAATTTTAAATAGTTTTACCTGTTGTTGAATATCCATTGAATCATCTACATTTGTTTCCACTTCTAAAAACTGCTGTTGACTACTCCCTTGTGATGGTGAGGCAGAATGCTCTGAATCAAAATTTCCCTCTTGATTCTCCTCAGGGCTTGCCTAAATAACAGATAATATATCATAAAACCCCTCATAATTACAAATACTTAATGCGTCAAAATATAATACTACATGGAAATAATACTCCTGTAATACTACTGCTACTCTGAGAAACTATTTATCAAGTTTCTCTTATTTTCTCACTTCCCATTAATATGAAAACTGAACTCCACTCCATTACTTTTTTGGTATCACCCCTAAATACAAAACTTTAAAATAACTAATATTCCTGATTATAAAAAAATATTAGTATCTATTTGCTGAATCAAAAAAACAGGACACACCAAGTACAGGATTCAATCTGTTACTTAATTCAGCTGGCTTCAAAGCAAATATTCACAGGACAAACATAGCCATATGTACAGTGACCCTGAAAAATGCCCATTTGTCACATGCATTAATAAATCTTATTTTGATACTAACAATAAAAATATTTGCAATACCAATTTGACTAGTTAAAAATTTATATTACTCCAAACTTTCTTACAGTGCATGATTTAAGTACTTACTAAAAGATAAGTGAGTGTTACATCATTTATGTCAACATATCAATTACAAGAGACCTGATAAAACAAGCAGTTCTGAAAAACCACCAAAATTAAAAAATGTAGAATACTAAATGCATTGTTGATTTGCTAGAGTAAAACCTATGATGGCCTGTACATTGCCTAAAAGTACAGATTTGGAATAAATATCTCTAAGATACAAAATAAAATTCAGAAATAGAATAAATGAAATTAAAATACTCAGAAATGCTATCACAAAAATGTTGAAAAATAATTTCAAAACTATACTCCAATAGTGCAGGTAAACATTTCAGTGATCCTCATAATTTAGCTTTCAATTAAACAAATGCTAGCTGTTCTATTTGCCAAGAGAATGACAAAGTCAGCAGAATGAGTTGCAGTAACAATTTTAATAAATCTTCATTTTTTTAAACAGTTTATAATGAGTTTGTGAAAAAATATAAAACATTATCCTGTAATTCAGTTAATTTATTTGCCTCTTTGTGGTATGTTCTGTCTCATTTTCCTTATATTTAATTATTCTTCAACAAACTGTTTCTTGATATCAACTCCTACATTTCTTTTTTGCTCCTTCTGTCTTCTATCCTTTCCTCCTCTCCCTCCGCTGATCAGATACTTAATAATTTTGTTTTATGCTTTATCTTTCCTTCTCTTTCCTTAATCTTAACATACAGAATTAAAGAAAATATTCCCCATAACATGCTGCAGTCATTACAAAGTAATTCCAGCAAAAGTTTGTATCTTTTAGCTGCTGTCAAGGTGAAAATAAAACTTTCTCTCCATACTGACTAGAAAAGAAGCTGAGTGGATCTGATGGAAAAAAATTTCAGGACTTGGAACAGAAAATCAAGCAGTAAGGGGTGAGTCAAGTAAACACTCTAACATAATGTATTGTAACTTAATTTCATAGATGAAAGTAATTTAAACTCTGATTTTGCTCATTTTAGAGTAAGTTAGGCATTCAACATTTTTATTTTCAAATTAGTTACTTTTAGACGCATCACACCAAAACCTCCTTGAACAGATACTCAAACTCTTCAATGTTTTATTACATTTTTCAGTGTTTAAAGGCAAATTTCTAGATATCCACTAACATCCAAAACTATTCAGTCTCTTGCTATGTTGTACATTCTCTCACTTACCACACTTAAATGAGAAATTAAAATAAACCAGTAAAATAAAGCAGTAGAGTAAGAAAGTAATATCTAGTGAAAGGTAAACTATTGAATCACAAATTCAAAACTCGAATTACACTGTTGATTGAGAGCTGAGTGACTGGCTCAGGCTGTCCAGGGAGATGGTGGAGTCACCATTCCTGGAGATGCTTAAAAGGCGTCTGGATTGTTCTGGGTGATGTGGTTTCGTGATCCAGGGGTTACAATGATAGTGCTGGGCTGACTGTTGGACTTGATGATCTTAAAGGTATCTTCCAACCTTGATCATTCTGTGGTTGCACCTTTGCACAGCTTAAACCAAAATCCTCAACACGTTTGTTAAGTTTGTGGTCCCTTGGCTTTTCCTTCAACCTAAGATTTCTATTTTAGTGTGAAACCAGAATCAAATACTTGATAAGAAGTCCACTTTATATCTGGCCTCTATCAAGACAGAATACTTTTGGGTTTTTCTAATGGGATCAGGAGGGGAAAAGAGCAGATAAATACCAAAGACTAACTTCAGTAGAAATAAGCCAGGTTATTTCAGCGTAGAATAGAGAGGAAACGATTCATACAGTTAAGAAGGAACCTTGGGTTGCCTCAAGTACCAGTTCATAATGAATAATTTCTCAGGAAATACGTGACTCTATTCTTTAGCTCAGATTCTTTGACAGAATGAGATGGTTATTAGACAAGACATAAAACTTCGTGAGGAAAATAAAGTTATCCACAATCTCTGTTCTGTGCTCCCTTTAGAGACAGAAACATAACCACTTCAATGCTCACTTTATTCTTTCTGACAGCAAGGGAAAAGCTTTCTTCCCCCATATAAAGAGTTGAACAGCCACAGTTCAGTCACTCTGAGCTAAAGAGTACTGCTGCCTAAGAAAAGCAAAATGTACACCCCGTACATTTGATTGTGGGTTTTCTTCTGCTTTTAGCACTTTTTTCCTCTTATTCCACTTACTCTGCAAGTTTCTGTTAGATGGTCAGCTAGTAACAAAGGCTTTCACTGTAAGAAAAGTGTCAGTAACAAGATAATTTTTTTGTCCCGGAGTAGGATTTTTTTATCAGTGGAGAACATAATTATTACAACAGCCACAAGATGGAGTTCTTACCTTTTGAGGCTGCTGCTGCTGCTCCAAAAGCTGTTGTCTGAGATGTTCCAAATTTTGTTGCTGTAGCTGTTCAGCTAGTTGGTGAAAAAGTGAGTTGTTCACGGATTCTGGTACTAAAGGCCTAAAATGAAATAATTTAAAGAAATTAAAAACCCCCAAGACAATACAGGCCTTCACAATTGAGTTTCAAGTTTAATTAAAATATAAAACAATGAGGACAATGTAACTAGTGCCTTCTATTACCATCATCAAATTAACTCTGTAACAAAGAAAAGATCCTGCTAACTTTAAGATAAAGTCAGCAAAAATTCTGTCACAGAGACTTATAAGAATATGTGTATGCTTAATTTAGTAAACTATCTTTCCCCTTTCTACTCCTTTAGTGTACTTATGCACTGAAATAAATATTTTCCTTATTTAATCCTAATGTTCAACAAGTGTCAGACAAACTTTAACATTTTCCATAACAAACATAGCTTGATCTTACAGCTGGGAAGTGGGAGTTTCCTTTTTAGGCTCTTCATTTTGTTCAGATTCTTCCCCAAAGTCAAATCTGTCCATTAGCTTCTAGGAGAAAACAAAATAAGCATTACTGAATACTTCTCACACGTCTATTTATGTGTATTTACTTTTCAAAAGGAAAATGCTCTTACTTCTCGAGAGAAAAAAAAAAGTTTGGCAAATAACCTGAATGGAAAATTAAATGTCATACTGCTCTCGCTACCAAACTATCAAATGCATCAAATACCAAATTTTGCCCCTGGCTTTCTTGAGCTCTGCTGTTACAAGTACAACCACACGTTCTTTCCATACTAATTTAACAGCTACTTTGGAGTAAAGCTTAAACAAAGATTAATTTTATGTAATGGTACCTTTAATTAGAAGAAATTACTACGAAGAGGCCAACTATTCAATCCTTTGGCAATCAGCAAACTGCTCTGCTCATATCAAGAGAAGACCTACAGCTTGAATACTTCACAAAGAATTACTGTATTTTCACACACATGTGTCATTTAGACAACCTGAACTCCTTCAAATACACTGCTCCTTGAAAATAACTTCTCACACAGTCTGCAAAAAAATCAAAGCAAGCAGTTATCATGTAAGAGGAAAAAGTCTTCTGAGGGATATAAACAAAGGTTTCTGACAGAGAAAGAGAAAAACTTGGATAAACTTTCTGTTTTATCTGCAAAGATGTCTACACTGGAGTTCTGAACTAAAAGTTTGTTTATTCATTTTAAAAAGCCCAGAAGCATTTTAGTAGAGCTGACTTTCTTGAAGACGAAACTAGGAAACATGCATGAAGATATACAACAAATGTTATTTTTCAGTGAGATTGCCTTTTTTTCAGCAACCATTTATTGATAGAGCCGTGCTAGTAAAGCCATGTCCATGCATCTTTACACCTTGGAAGTTTTCTGAAAAGCAGAGCTAATGCTATACTACAAACCAGCATCATTTTTTCTCAAATCTTAACCTCAGAAGAAAAAAATGGACGGATAAAAACATAGACCAGTCATATTATAATACCAGGGCAAAAACGTCTTCAGCAACAAGCCATGATGATTCTGTAGCCCATTTTCTTTTACACAGTGCTTTACTTACTTTCAAATAATGGAGTCCAGCAGGAAGAAAAAAGCATAAGCTAACTAGAAGACTGATCAATCAAGAATTTTAGAACTACTTTTCCCAATGAAGTAATCTAATATTCACAAAAGCAGGACTGAATATGTCTCTGAGAAAATACAGCAGAAACACAGACCATCAAGCTTATGTGAGATGGGATGCTAAAATCCAGAAAAACTTTCACCATATGTATCTAATCAATTTAAAGCAAGGTGACTGCCTTTTTTCTTTGTATTCTTAGAATATTTTCTAGTGAAGCACTTATAAAATGCTGCTGCTCTGAAAAAACCATGCATCTTAGAAAAACATCCAGTCTCTAAAGTAAAATATTATTAATCATCATGTATCTTTCATCATGACAAAGTAAAAAGGAAAATAACAGAAAATGTACATTTATACATCTGAGAAAAGAAATTAATGGAAAGAAGTCAACAGTTCAGGATATGCAAAAGAAGATAGATTAACTGAGGCCAGAGAAAACCAAAGAACTTTCAGCCAAGACAGGTGAATGTGCACCATGATTTTTGTTTGCATTCAAGTAACATATAGAGAGGAAAAATTTGACCTGAAAAATCTTGATTTTTACACAGTATGTAAAAGAATACTTTCAAAAATAAACTAATATAAATTAAACCAAATAAAATATTGGATACTAAGTTTAACATACCACACACAGATATATGAAAAGCACAAAACTTTCCATGAATGCTGCATTTGTTAATTACCGAAGAAGACAATACGTTCAGAAAAAGCAACAGATTAATAAAGACATGCAAAAAGCTTTTTATGCAAAAGGAAACAAAATTCTTATTAAGAATCAGGATATTCTCTTTGGAATTCAAAGTAAAAGGAACAGGACAAATGCATAGGAAATGTTGTTCAAAAATCTTTACCATAACACAAGGATATGTTTATGTAGCAAGATCAGAAAACATGCACATTTTATGTTGCTGAAAGAATTTTTCACATAATGCGTATTAATTTGCACAACTCATTACCACAAGATACGACAGAGACTGAAGGGCTTGAAAACAAGAGATTGGAAGGACTGCCAAATGTATTAAGAACAGGGTTTCTATCTTAAAATATGGATACTTATGCATTCATTGGAAGTATTTTCCTGCAGTATTTATATTTGTTATCCAATTCACCAACATTATATCATGGAATGAAAACTACGCTTCACAGTTTCCTTTGGAACGCAATACTTACTGTTTATTTCTCATAAAAGCTGTCTTTTTTAATCGCTGTATACAAACATCTCGTCAGAATGTGAATTCCTTCAATTTGCTTCATTTAAGCTGCCCAACATTCAAGACAGCCACATGTACGAATTTACCTATCCATGTAAATGCTGGAATTGAAGTCTGAGGAATAATGTCATATTCCTAATTACTTTTTGTATCTAACCATTATGGCAGTCCCTATTAAGTCACGCATTCATCCCCTGGGATTATACCTTACTCAAGTTGATGGTTACAGTTCTGATACAGGATGAGAACAGGTCATTTTTTTTTGCTTCTCCAACTTCCTTATTCTTACTATTTATTCATTCCAGGACTACACTACAGAGACTATCTACTTACAAACTGTTTCTTCCAAAGATAAGAGAAAAAGTCTATTTATTTATTTATTTATTAATCTTTGAGTAGAAGTTCCTCCTTTTTTAATTTTACTCATATTCTACTATGACTGTAATTGCCTGCATGGTTATTGTTACCTGGCATTCAATTATATTTGTTTCCTTAAATTCCTGCATTCTGTTTTTGGGGTTTGCTTGTAGTTTTGTTTTGGGGTTTTGTTGTTGCTATTTTTGATTTTTTTGCAACACAAAGTTTCTTTAGGTACAGGCTTTGTTCGTTTGGGTGTTTTCTGACATCCTTTTAAAAATGTCACAGGACTAGTCTAAACTACAGTCACAGACTTATTCACTGCCATCATTTGGTGGCTAAGATAAACGTTTTCTTGGTGTTTAATTTATAATGTAAGAAAAATATAAACCAAATCACTTTACTCTTCTGAGAAAACAGTGTACATTAATTTTTGCATATTTCCCTTTAATTACCATGTAAGAAAATTCTCACTGCTGTGTTACAAAGGGTGAGGGAAAATATATAACACTGACTTAACTTTGCTAAATCAAATCCATTACCTTACTCAAAGATTCTTATGGGTCCTTTCCAACTCCAGATATTCTATAAAGTGCATTTAGCCCTAAACTCACACAAAAGTAACATCTTCATTTACACTACTCTGTCTAGACCTTTTTTCTTTTTGCATTTTCAAGATAGAGCTTTATAACTTTACAGTATATTAATGTATTTTTAAAATATCTAAAGTCAAACAATCAAATCCAAAAGAACTTTTCACTTATGTATATTTTAATAATAAACACTTCTTCAAATTTCTATTATTCTACTTCTACCTTATTAAAAGAGACACTCTGATCCAGTGGATTAAGTGTGTTAGCAGCAGCAGCTGCAGCTGTAAGTTGCGCTGTGAGGGCCTGTAACTGAACAACAAGACCAGCATCTAGGGCTTGAAGTAGCGAAGGCTGAGGTTTCTGCTGCTGTATCTGCAGTGTCTGTATCAACTGCTGAAGCTAAAAGACAAAACACAGCAAACACATTGAATATGATTTTTTTTTTTAAGCAGAAAAAGAAACAACAAAATAGACTTTTTCCCTTCCAATTAGTAAAACAAAGCTCAGGAATGCAGCATCATCTAACCTATGGCTGTTATTTTGTGTTTGTTTTCATTTACAGCAAATTTTGTTCCCACTTACTGGCTAATTTGTTTTCTGGGTTGATAAGACATGCAGATGCTTCTTCCTCCTAACTTGCTCTGACAGGTTGCATGATGACCAGTCACCACTCAGGATTTCCTGCTTTCTAAGGTTTCCCCTCTTCTGTTTCTCCAGTTTGATTCCTTCTGACCTGAAAAAAATCTGTTAGCCTACTCCAGCTTCCTAAGGACTCACCTACATTAGGAAAATCTGTATGCTGTAACAACATTTGTATAGAAAAAATAACTGCACTGTAGCAAGCTCCATTTTAACCTGTCTCGAGGAATAGCTTGCACTGGTGTCTCTGGATTAGTCAAAAGTGAAATCTCATGGTGAAATTCAGGTTTGGGCTGATAAGATGCAATTCCCTTGCTACGTTACCAAAACATAAAAAGCAAATGTACAATACAATTGCCTAGTATATGTTGATTTTCTTACTACAAACTCCTATCTAATCTTTTAGAGAAGCTGCCACAATGAGGAAATAAAAGTCTTCTTCATGTGCAGATCAATTTATCTGTTGAGTGAGGATGCTTTCATGCTTTCATACCTTGAGAAAAAAAATACTATCCCCATGAAAAGAAGCTCTCCTAAAGCACCGTGGTATTAGAGGAAGCAGTCCTTTGATGTTCCGTGAGGTAAATCTCTGCAGCGTTCCTTATCTTTAGACATTTGTGGAAAAAAGCTTGAGCAAATCCATCTACTTCAAACTATGCTGACATTAGTCATCAACTACCCTTACATTCATGTTCCGACTCCTTATAGGGTTCTATCCTTCCCTTCTTACTAGGCCTCACTAAAAACTGTGTAAACTGATTACGTTGAACTTCTTTTTCACAATGCATCAAAAATGTCTGACCCTTTTTCAAGGTTGTCTTACAGTTACCTTCTGACCTATTCTTTTAAAGAGTTATACAGACCCCTTATACAGCAGAGCCTCTGAAAATGTTTCAATTGTTGTTCTACCTGAGCAAGAGCTTCCACTGACTACTGCAATAAGCAAAGCCCTTCCATCTTGGCTAATCCACAAAAGATGAGCAAATACAGCTGGTTCACCTTGTGCATTGCTCTGAGTAGGACGGAATCAAACTGAAGAAGCAGAGCTGGAAGCCCTAGAGTGGAAAAATCCTGGGAGATCACCATTCTTGTTGTTTTCACATTCTTGTTGGTCACATCTTTCTTAGTTTGCCCTCTCCTATGTCTACACTCTCAATTTACCTGCATGCGTTCTCACCCATAAAACACAACTTCAAGATTAAATGAAAGTCTTTGGAGCTGGGGAGTAGGAGGGAGGCTGTGGTGGTCAGAGTGATTTGGAAAACAGGAAGAGATGGACAGCATGGAAGCAAATGTCATAGTTCCTCTACCAATCCTAGACATTTCCATGTACATATTTATTATGTACCCAGTCTGTCTCCACATTTCTGCTTAAGATTTTAAGATATCTGAATGTTGTTTCTTTGTGATCTGCTGTCTTTCAAACCCTAATTCCCTTCTCATTTTCATTTTTTTATCTTGCTTCTTCATTTTCCATTTTTTAGAATATTCTCTAGGCAATTATCTTTAAAACTGGCTTACTGACCTGCCATGTATTTCCCACTCTCATTTCACATCCTTTCCTTGTTTAAAAGGTATTCCAATATTTTTCCTCCATATTTCACAGATTATTCCCAAACTCATTTTGCTCGACTTTTCAATGACTCATCAATTTCTTTTAGAGCAATCAGGTGAAAATACTTCTTCACTTCATTATGAACAATTACAGACATGCTCATTCCCATTATATAATACTGTACAATCTTTAGCTCTTCTTGGACCATTCCACAGAGAAATACGCTTTAACTTGCATTCCATTTTATACCTATATCCATGAAATCTTAATGTTGTTCTTGATTTAGTCATTTGCAATACTATATAGATATGCATGTATTACAGACCATCTTAGATGAAGTCACCTTCTGCAATATTTTTAAGAAACAGGATTGGTTACAAAAGGTAACAAGAAGTTGTAGTTGACCTACAACTTATTTAACAATCTCAGGGGATAGTTAACATGGACCTTGGACAGAATAAGAGATACTCATGAAGGCATTCCTTAATTGCACGTTAAAGACAAAGTATCAAACAGTCTACAGTGTAACTGTTTACAAAATAGTTACCTGTTGGCCTTGAGGACTCTGTAAAATCTGTGCAACGGCAGCAAGGGTATCTGTGTTAGCAATCTGAGATACCCAAGGATCAGGTAAACTCTGAGCCACATTGGCTGGAGTAACTGGAGTCACAGGTGTTCCTAAAGAAGAGAAAATCCAATATGCCAAAACATTTTAAGATACAGACTTAAAAACAGTGCTAGAGAATTAAAAAAACCTGGTGCTATTAAATACTGAGAAAACACTACATCAACATCAAGTGAAACAATTTTTCTCACATACATTTAGAGCTCACAGAAATAAAGCAGGCTCACATCAACATTCCTCAAGTAGCAGAGTTAGTCTGTGTTACTGCAGTTCACAGCTCTTTCCACTACTGAACCATTGGGACTACTAACAAAAACACTGATAAAGACCAAGTAAATAGGCTTCACACACTATTCAAAAATGTTTAGTGGAAATTATATATACCAGAAGATAACTGTTAGCAATCTACTTGTCTGCTGCAAGTCCAAATCTTACTGGACTTGCACTTTATCGCCAGGAGGAGCCTTAAGGATTCTACTAAAAACTTCCTTGCATCAGCTGGATTCATGAGGATTGCTCATTTTATTATTTTCCCCAAGAGAAACACTGAGACTAAATCAGAACTCTGATAATTTGTTTCATGCCATAATCTACAAGAATCCTCCATCTCTGCAAATACTTTTGCACTTACAGCTCAGAAGTAGAGATATACTGACAAATTCTAAATATGACTAGATTACTGTTTTAAAAGTCAATTTGCACCAGATTTAAGAAAACTAAGAAAACATTACAGTGGAACTATTATTTCAACAATTAAATGTAGTCAAACTACTCAAAATAAAAAATATTGAGCTAGAAGATGCAATCCAATTGCTAGTAAGGCAATCCAAGAGCTGCAACTTCCACATACCTACTTTCTCAACAAAAACTAAGGCGGATTTGTACACCTCACTGCTTTTCAGCATGGGATCAGCAAAAGGTGGGTTACAAAAGCAGGGTAACAGCTGGTGCCAAAAAACAATTCCTATATGGAAAATTTCCCATACATTCCAACTCTGAATGAAAAAATCTCCACCAAGTGAAGAAGTTAAAAATCCATTTCCCTGCAACCTACATACATAAGTAAGGAAGCTGCTTGAAGCATAAAATGATCAAGTCTACTTTTATAATAATGTTTCATTGTTTCCCTGATCTTGATGGTGCCTATAATAAGACTTCTTTCCAGCATTCATTTCATTTACCTTAAGGACACTAATGAGGTATTTCAGCATGTTAACAACCGGTATATCACAGCTGACAAAAACATTTTGATTCAAAGTATGACTTCAATCTATTTTTGTTTACCTGGTGTATTGTTGCTCATAGCAGCTGTAGTGCTGGGCAAAACAGGGGTCACAACGGGAGGAGGAATTCCTGCTGCCATGTCCAAGAGAGGCTGAATAATTTCACTCTTGAACACATTATTCTTCTGCCATAAATTTAGCACTCTAACAATTTTACTCTAAAATGAAGAAAAGATAATAAAAGACTTGAGTCATGCTTACCTTTTGTGTTGCTATACATTCTGGAAGTCTTAACTAGCAAGGTCAAGTCTGTCTAGATTGAAGCATCTTTAGGTTTGCAAACAGTAAGAACCACAAGAGCACTTACAGTGGGTCACACCAAAGATGTCTAAACTATGGCCCTGAAGCCAATCCTAGGCAACTGTGAAGACCCACTATACACATAGCGACATTCTCTCAACTGAAAATGAAACCTCTTAAAACACAACAAGAGTCTCTGGCTCTTTTGTACCTTTACTCTTGTTAGCCAATATGGAAGGAAAATGATTCCAAGGAAGCATTGTAAGACATTACTAGTAATTAAAATAATGAATTATCACTCTGAATTTTTATAGTTCATATATACAAATGCAACTCTGATCTCCCTACAAACCCAAAACATTTATGTCCACTGAAAAATGGGCATATACTACTAGAGACTGCTAAATATTCTTATTAGAAAATCAGCTTAATATTTTTCAAGCATTCTTGATGAAGTGAGGAATTTAAAAGTTTAAACTGGAACACAATTACCTGCCTATTGAATATACCCAGCAATATTAAAAAATGTGGCTCATGGAGAAGGACACCAATAAAAATTAAGACTTCATACAATTTTGTTCGCTGTAACTCATTGTTCACCTTGCACTTCTATTACATTTCTTTCTGTTACATTTCTACTACAATAGATGCATTCTATTACATCATAAACAGATCAAGGGTTTGATCTGCTTCCAAATGTTTTCTAAGTTTCACTTCTACCAAAAGGCAAGACTNCAAAGAGCAGGAAATTCTTCATAGGATCTGGTGTTTGCTGTTAGAAAGGCAGTTTAATTACTTGAACTCTATAAAACATGAACACAGAGTACATAATATATATTTGTTCATATAAAGACAACTGTTGTGTTTCTCCATTATGCCTTTTAATCAGATTAAACATCAAAACACTATAAACCAGAGATACATCTTGGTCTCTGACAGCACATTTTGCTGAGCAACATATAGGGTAACTACTTTCACAGAACAAAGACCTTCCTTATTATACTGAATCCACTGACATGAAAAATATCCTAGAAAAGAACATGACAGGACTTTTGTGAACCACAAACAGACTATGCTTTACTATCCCTCTTCACATCAAACACCTCTAATACAACACATTAATTGCCACGCATTAAAGTATCACAGGATAAGTGGTGCTATTTTTTACCCTACAATAAATTTGTATTTTAAAACCAGACACAAACTGATACCTGCACCCACCCTTGTTCCAGTCTCTCCTTCTTCAATAAGTCAGGCTATTTCTGTATTAGTGTATCTCCCAAAGTAGCAAGCTAAATGATTATACAAAACACACTAAAACTGCTTGAGGAATACAATTACATGAATAAAAATATAAGTTAACTGTCATGCCTATATATACACGTAAAACTCTGTGAAACTGGAGCAGCACAAGTTAATCACGCAGACAATCTAAACCATGACTGGGAAAATGTCATTTAACTTAAATAACCTGTTCAGTAACACCCCAGAACTCCGTTGCAGAAGAGAAGCCAGACATTCTTAGCAAAGTTTTTCCAATCAAGTAAAATTTGCAGATCCCAATACATTTTCCTGCCGAGGTCCTAATTACTCTAAAAAAGCAGTAATCCTAAGATAACACAATGTTTGACCTTGCCTGAATCACCTTCCATGGAGGCCTTGGGTTTTCAGATCTTTAGGAATGCATGCAACTATTAAAAAAATAATCTTTCTTTTGCTGTAGCATCCTGCCTCACTTACTGCTTTACTTAACAACTCTTGTTACACAAATTTCTGTGAAGACAATGCCCTCAGCAGTCCCCATCTTTTTGTAGTTGTTCAATAAGAAAAAACACCAGCTATTTTAAGATCAGTGACAAATATGAAGGAAGCTAAAATACCTGCACTCTGCTATTCTCAGTCAATCTTTCAGAAACAGAATTTGGTAGCTATATTGATTGCTGTGATCCAAGGGAACAGCTCAACTATTGGGTTAAACTATTCAAGTCATCCCTTATTTAGCTGTTGCTCGATCATAGAATCAAAGGAAAGATTACCTTTCCAAAAGTCTAGTTAATCTTACTGGATGTGTCTCCCCAACCCCCAAACTCAGACAAGCAAAATTAAGAAATACATATACATGTGCAAGTCTAGAGTTACATCACCTCCAGCAAGCGAAAAGTGAGAACAAAATCTTTATTCTTTATAGATAACACACTAAAGATTGTTTTAATTAGAAAAATCTATAAGTGGTTTACCTTGTCATCACCAGGACAACGGTACAAGTTCTGGAAAGTGCTGATGATGTTATTGCTGAATCTTGGAGCAAACACATCCTTTTCTTGTCCAAACTGATGTCGGGACTGTCTCACAATGGAGTCAATGACATACAGACCAGGCACCTTGTATTCTGGTTTGCACTAGAAAGAATGATAATATAAAATAAGTGTATGTGAAAAACAAGAAAAACCATTAATGGCAAACTAAATATGAACAGTCCTCTGTAATTTTTAGAAGGATCCAAGTATTACTAAAATGTTCTCTATTTAATAAATTGTCCTAGAAAACAAAACTTTTTCAACATCATCTAACCTTTAGTGTTCAAATTATCACATCTATATGCATTCTGTGGATATGTAAATGGTGTAAAATCAATTTCCTACCACTAAAAAAATTAACTTTTTAAAATCTAGCTATTGAAAGAATTAACACACAGACCACATATCCTTTTTAAATGTACACTCTGAGAGAACTGCATAAAGCATGACCAAATTCTTAACAGTACATTTGAACTAGTTGTAAATATAATTCAAGATATTTTTGTTCTTCTTTATGATCAAAGTCACCATTAAAGTTAAAATTTGTTTACTTTATTTTACATTACTGTAGTTAGTCTGCGGTATATCCTCTCCTGCAGAAGAAAAACACATCTGCTTGGTTGAGAATATCCCAATGGTATCTATTTTAGGTCTCTGGAGAAATTTCAAAATTTACAAAATCACAAAAAAATTACAATCTATAAAGCATGTCTGCTAACTACAATACTAATTACTTAGGTAATTTTACTTTCTTAACAATTAAGGCTATTTTTTTTTCTTTTAATTGCAAATTACACCACATTACTGCTACCAGTTTTAAGACAGAACAAAAAGTGGACCAAAACTATAACAGTCATCTTAAGAATATATGATTATGTCAAGAATTCATTTGATATTGGTTGTACACAGCCATCACACAAGATACGATGGAAAACATGGGAAAGGACACCCATTCCCTCTCGGGTCCTGGCAGTCTATAAACATACTACGTGACACACTAAATTAATAATGTCTAATACAGTGCCAAATAAACTCTTCAGAATATTAACTTTACTATACCCTAGATAGAAACCTTCTGTGTTAAAAAGAGTATATTTGCGAACATTTGCAACCTTGAGAAAGCATGCCTTTGGGCTCTAATCATGGTCCAGTGCATTTAAGTACGGCATTTTTTAATAATGCATGTGGCATCCTTTTAAGAATATATGTACATTATTAAGTTTAAATTGTATATAATACACTGTCATCAGAGAATCACTTCAACTTATTTTGGCTACTGAAATTTTATCTAAATTATTAAAAAAATATTCTGAATACAGAACAGAGAGGTATATGATTTTTCACAATATTCAAATAAAGAAAGCCCACAGATTTTTAACAACTCAGCAAATACATGAGGCCAAGTATTTAAAAATATGCCACATAAAGAAAGCAAAATATGATAATTAACATAATAATACAGATGATATAAAAAACCCCCATAAAATACAAGTAAAGAATTAAATAAAGAAGCATTACAACAGAGGTAGCGGGCCTGTGTATCCCTAATCTCAGATGAGACAGCTTTTACACACATATATTTACTTATTTTCTGAGCGAGTAATCAAGAAAATAATTTGATTACTCAAAGAAATTAAGTCTGGCTCTCTAATGGAATAACATCACATATATGAAATGTGGTTATTTGATGCCCAAAGTAATGTTTTGCCAGAGAATAAAACACTCAAGGAAAATGGCAATAGATGAGTGAGTTAAGCGTCACAAAAGGAAGAATGTCATGGGCATTATTTTGTCTAAAATTTCAGTGAACTCATGAGATTAATTCTGAAGAAAGAATATTGGAGCTGTAAAGGATCAACAGTAAACTAATTGAGATGGCACTGACATCACTCTGGATAGGTCTATGGAAGATTTTTATTAAACATTCAGTCTTGAGCTTTAACTTGAAGTGACTGCTATCAGATAAATAACCTGATTATCTTCCAAACACACAGTTTAAGTCCTTACATATAAAATTGTCTTTCATCTGCTCATCTCTCATTCTACTAAAGACGTTACTATTTAATGTTATCAATAAGTTGCATGTTTCACTAAATTGCTCATTACATACTGAAAAAAACCTTCATCGGGACCACCAAAGGGAATCATCTAATGACTGAGTGATCATTAACAAGGTAAACAATAAGAACATACATCTGCCTGCTCTAACCATCAACAAACTGTGCAGAACTCCCCCACTAAGTAGTACTGGACACTGAAGGCAAATGTGTAAAGATAACTCATACTCTTAGCAGCTTTTGGAAGGGTCACAACCAACCAGTCCCACTCCTGACAAAGTACCATTCTTTCATTCAGAGGACAAAACTTCTCTCATGTCTCTCAATACTGAATTATCAATCACAGCCAATACAATTAAAAAGCAGTATTTGGAACTCAGACAGTTTTGAACTAATTTCAAAATGTGAAACTACAAAGTGCTACTGATCAGAGATGGATAAGATGCACGCCTGCTCTCTTCCTGCCATGTTCACCTGTAGCACTAAACAGGGATCAAAGGATATCAGTCCCTTTTCTCAGAGGTGGAAGAAGTCAGAAGCAATGCCCCAGAAAACAACTGCTTGAAAAAAATTAGCAGTGTTGGTATAATACTAATCCTTACTATTGCCTTGAAACATACATATGATACCTTTTCCACATACGACTGATGGACTATTACCTACGTGATTAATTCATGAACAGCTCTGAGACAGTTAAAAACATCAGGCTGAAGCTGAAACCTGTTTACACTGTCCACCCACTGCCCAAAGGCACCGCAGAATACACCAGGTGCCAAGGAATAAAAGGCAATGAGGAAGACAGGTGAATGACACATAGTAATCTAGACTGCTTTGTAAAAAGGGTAACAGAAGGAAAATTGCATCCAACAGTGCAGCATTAACAGCCTAACTACTCTAGTTTGTTCGTCAAAACAAAAAGGCAATTTGATCATAATTTACACCTATTTACAACAAGAGAAGAAATTCAGTACCAAAATGATCAACTGAGCAATCAGGTACAATGCAGACAAGAAGCGAAGACTAACAAATTAGAATCCATGCATTTCCAGCTGGAAGGAAAATCTAGTTTTACCCAAGAATAATTAACTGTTGCAAGAAAATAAAGTGCTATAAAATTCTTCGTTATTCAGAATCTTCATATTAATACTATCATCTTCCTGAAAAGTAATTCTAGTCTAGCCATATAAATGTTTTAGTTTACTAGCAGGAACCACTGACTGAAAGGCTACATCTCCTGCTACAAAAAAAGGAAGAGGCTGAACAGTCATCTTCCCTTCAGTTTTAAAACCAATGAGAAAACCTGGCAAAAAATTAAAAGCAACTGTCACCAGCCAAGCCACTGTCAATTGTTTTGCTGTTAGCTGTTCACATGGGCTATGCTGACAGTCTCTTTTAACATTAAATAAATAAATACAGAAGTAGTCTCAAAACAGTATTCACAGTGACTCAGATCAAAGAACAAAAAAAAAAAAATAAGAGAACAAAGTATTTGTCTTTCTGCATCATGGGTTATGATCAGCTGCTGATCAAGTAGCAGAAAGTGAATGTGACTTAAACCAGTAAAGAGCCAGTATATGCTAGAAATATTAATCCATATGTATACCTAACACCCAATGGCATCCAATACTTTCTAATCCAAAATAAGAAAGGTTTTTTTGCTAACACAAAACAGCCATGACTGACTTACCTTTTGAATGAATTTCTCAACACTCTGTACAACATGCTTGTAGAACTGAAAAATAAAATAGTATTTCAATAGAGAAGAAAATCTGAAGATGCATTACTTGTAATTTGAAAATGCACTTACTTGTTTGAGTATATTGATACGTGGATAGCAAAACCAGAAGCAGAAACTTTATGTTATTAAACACTAATCCAATAACTACAGCAGAGTATGCAATCTTCCTTAGAACACTTAACATATAGAAGAGTTAATATCACTTTTTCTTGCCTTCTGAAGGTTTTTTACATTGGAGTTTTTTGCATATGTCCTTATTTAGTGAGAACTAGGAGAATAATATAATTGTTCCTTCAAAAACATGTGGTTATTTCACTGCACGACTGAAGATGTTAGCCTAATGTTACTAAACATATCACTTCTCTGCATTTCATTTATTTTCCAAATGTTCACCTTAATATCCTAAAAACAGGAGTATAGGAGAGCCTTATGACATCTACTGACTGTTTTTTTTAAACCAGACCTGTGTTTTGTGGGAATTTTTTAATTTCACATATAATCACAATGGCTCGAGATCATCTCAATAACAACTCTACACAATGAAATGATAAGAGTGGAAGCAGGATTTCCGAGTTGAGGACATGGTCAAACATTCTGGTATCACTTTAATGCTTAATTAATACAACCACCAACTATCATTTACTACTTGTCTATGCCCAGTACAAGTTTTTAGTATTTTCATTATACTGAAACACACAGGTTTTAACTTACACAGACATATTTAAAAAAGCCCATGAATTTCACTCTTCTGACATCAAATTGCTCTCTCCCAGTTACACAAAACACCAATATGGATTTCATTATATGTAAATGTACCTGCATTCTCAGCAAAGGAATGTAGACAGGGAGAGCATAAGTTCAGTCATTTTTGCTTTTATACTATGCTCTTTTCCAGCTCTCCAGTTTTCACCAAATTTCCATTTGTCTCAACCCTTAACACTAGCAGCATACTTCTTTCCTTTACCATTTCTCAGTGACATTTTCTGTTGCTCCATTGCTATTTAGCAATTAGTTTTAGTTTGTGGCAGGAATAGTCTTCAATGAGTGTGCTAATGCTAAAATTTGTAAACCATTTGTATCCAAGTGACATGAAAACTGAAATCAATGAAAAATATCCATGAAAAGGTATGCTAGAAATTTAGACAAATGAACAGCTGTATCAATCCAAAGGTATGTATATATTATAGGGGGGTGGGGAGAGAAAAGGCAAGGGTGAATTGTAGTTTTCTATTTATTCATCTGTTCATGGTCAGTGTTTCCTTTTCAAACTGAGAATAAAAACCTGTCTTTCAGATCCGATAGAAGAGTCAAGTTGGTATAATTCTTTCTCACATATGACAACCAGCAAATGAAAGTCACACCACAAATTAAGCCTTCTGCTGCATTCCTGAAAATCCCCTATCACATTTGATCATAACTTGGAAATTGTACACACAACAAGGGAGGTGGAAAGTTTTGAAGAAAATTTTTTACACTATTAAAAAAAATCAATTGGACATATAGGAGAAATGTAAAAGAGATCAAAAGATTTCTTACCTTTATAGCCTTGATTGCTGCCTTGGTGATCTGTGTCATTTTAGCTTTAGAAATGGGTGGCTTATAATCATTTAGCGAGTACAACTGCAACAACAAAAAAAAAAAGTTACCATAAATATATTCTGCAGTTGTAAGCAATATAAAAATACATTATTCTTCCATAAGAAAATACCATTTTTAATTTTCATCGGATTTGAAGTATTACACAAGAAAAGACATTCCCATTTAAGAAAAAATAAAAAAAGCTCAATACAATATAATGTAAGATTCAAAAAGCCTAAAAGAGAGCAGGTTTTTCTTTGCAATGGTCCCTATAGGTGAAGTTACAAAATAAATATATACAACACAAATAAGGTAACCTTTTAGGGAAAAGACATCAATATATTGAGTATCTTTATGGAAGCATAACAAAAGCTTCACTTAGTATATTCATCATTATGCACCTGCTGAGCCAAATCTTTTCATTTTCCATTTGGGGGGGGGGCGGAAATCAAGCCCAGTAAAATGAGCACGTTAGCAATTTTGCCACTTCAAACAGACGGAAAAAAGTACAGACTTCATTCATTCACTGCATTAACTCAGAAAAGCAATGTATTGCAAGTATTACAAATGTTTAAGCAAAAATCCAGCTGGGTTCTCAATTTTAAACACAGCTTTATGACTTAATATCTAATCACCAAAATCGACCACAGCAAACTGGTAGTGGAGTTCTGCAACAATGTTCTCCCTGGATGCAGCATTAACTCAAGTTTTACTAGTATATACATCTCCTACCAGAAGCAATCCAGCATGACAGGTATTCATCAGAAGGTTGCTACATACTGAAACTGCACAAGATCTAAATTCACAGCTATGATGGTGGGTGGTAATTGGAAACAACTTCCTTTTCACTGAGTCAGGACTCCCTCATCCAAGGCTATTTACTTGCTGTGAAAACCTCCGATTATTCACACAATATGATTTTGAATAAAAATGCTGCTCTTTTCTCCTTCAGCTCTAGGTGTTAACAGAGAAGGGACTGGCTAGTACTTAATACTTTCATATATAAAATGACCAGATACAAAATGCCAAACCAGACCTAAGGATATTCTTGATTTATACTGTACTTCTGTTTACAACACATGTTTAGAAACATGTTAGATCAAAAATAGAGTCCTGATAAGGGGAATGACCATCCATAAAGAACTTTCTCATTTCCTTCCTAAAGGCGGGAATAACTGGAGCTCTTCCATAAAATGGTCATTGAAACAGAAACAAAGTCAAAAGACCCCTCTCCTATTACACAGCTTGCAAATGCAATATATTGAAACAAATTAATATCATACAGATACTATCAGCATCTGTAACTTCCTAGTATTTGCTCAAATTTGTGGCAAACTGCTAGCTCAGAAAATGTAGTTCAGAATCATTTACATTTAATAAAGTAAAATGTAACAGTAAACAGGATCACACAGTGGAAAAGATTAGACAATCTTAAATGTAGGTCATGATTCCTAAGGTGCTTATAATAATTTATCACTTTGAATATAGCAAGTAGATATTCTTCCTTTATACTTGAATTTCCAAGAGACAAGCATTTCTTTTCTGTGCAAACATGGGATCTTTTCTTTCTATCCTTTCCTGTCAAAACCAGTTTTAACTAAAACCTCCTATCACTGTCAAAAGACAAACTGAAAAAAAATTGGTTTGTCCAAGCATGTCTTTTTGGCTTGAAAGCATTTCCATTAAAACTCTGAAATTATAACCAGTTCACAGCTAGACATCTACTCTTAAAACAACTGCTACTGCTTCTCACTAATGCAAATCTGCTGTTGCAAAATTTTCTGAATTACTTATGTGCTGCTTATACAACAAAAAGCAATACACTTCTAGAATGCAGATATATAAATGCTCTTCACCACCATGGGGGAAAGGGAGAAAAGAGGCAGAAAACCAAGAGTCTCCAATCAGCTTGTCTGTTTTGTACTCAGAATTCACTGCTCAGCTTCCAGTTATTCACAGGTGATTACCAGACTGTGGGTCACTCATCCTGGCTACTGTTTGACTGCATGATGTGCAACTGCAGAAACATTTTGCTTACGTTCAGTCTCTTGGCAGAGTCAGTTTGGGGATTCCTGGTCAGCACTCTCAAAGCCCAAAACACTAGTTAGTAAAAGCTATTCAGATATGTGAGTAAACGTGCAATCAGCCTAGATGCCAGAAGCCACCTTGCCAACCTGAAAAATAGTCCCAGAAGAGACCAGCACAGTAGCTCCTTCACTTATGGTATACAGAGTTTTAAGGGGGCAGAACCTCACACAGATATGCTGGGACCACACTTGACCAGTCCATCAGCTTTTATATAACCAGGGCAATAATGGGGAAGTTCAAAGTATCAAGAAAGCTATGACACAGTGTTGGGAAACACTCAAGAGTTGCACACAATGAATTCTGAAGCATCAGCTGTGTGCAGTCAGGTATCTTAGCACCACACATACGGAATATGCCAGAAATGAACAGGATAGCATGGGCTGTTGGCTAGCATCCTGTTATTTTATTCCAGAGGCAGAGAGGCATATTTAGCAATAACGACTGATAATTCACGGTAGGAGAGGAGGGTGGGCAGGGGGGGTGGGAAGAAACAAAAAAAAAAAAGAGTAAAATTCACTTCTGTAGAGGCAGATTTTAACAGTCATTAAAAGGCAACATAGATCCCAAAATTAAGTACCTGGAAGAAGTCAAGAAAAGAAATCATACTTCTAAATTATTTTTCCTTAATTGCCTTAAATAAGTTTTCTATTTACTACAGAACATTTAATTTTGCAAAGTGTATTCATTTAGAAAAACTGGTGATTGTCCTGACCCAGCAACAGGAGGACCATGCACTCAACCTTTCTGAATATAAGGTTCACATGAGCCCTTTCCTCAAGCCTGTCAGGGTCACTCTGGACTGCATCCCTTCCCTCAAGTATCAACTGCACCTCAGTGCTGAGGTTGCACTCAATCCCACTGTCTATGTAATTAAAAAAAAAAAAGATATTAAATAGTACCAATCCCAATACCTACCCCTGAGGGACACCACTTCTTACTGGTCTCCATTTGGACACTGAGCCATTAACAGCAACTTTTCCAACATTGACATCCAGCCAGTTCCTCATCCACTGAACAGTCCCTCCATCAAACCCATTTTCTCTACTGCTAGGCTGACTAGAGACCCTAGATTTGCTTGCACCGCTAGCAATGAAAACTTGTGTTTTTCATATAGTATAGATGATTTTTTTAAGACACTGGGCATTTGAAAAATAAGGAGTTAAGGATACATATATTATTTTTAAAACTTCTGCTTATATGCTAGCCCATTTTTCCTGTACGCCCTTTTGTACAGATCTTTAGCTGAAACAGTTTGCTCTCATTACTTCCCAATCTTAGTTTTGCAAGGCATTCATGCTCATTGGCAGAAGATAAGTGCTTGCCCTCACGTAATAGAAGCCTTTAAACAAACCAGGAAAAAACGGCAACATGGCTATATAGTAAAGTCAGAGAAACTATCTGAAGTAAAATTACACACTCGACAAAATCAGTAGTAGTATTCAAAGGGGATGGGGAGAAGTGGGAGTGACGATCAGCCCTGGCTGGTAACGTACATGTAAAAGATAATGCAATCAAGTTTGAGAAACAAACAGAAGTATGAAAATCAGCACTTTTCAGAGGGATTCCTAAGTGATAAAGTCCTAAAATAAAAAAAATAAAAAAAGAACCCTCCCCTTATCTGTTCAGATCTACGCATTACGGAAAAACCTTGCAATTTTCCCACACCAGAATTCTCCTCAAGTGTGTTTACAAGAAGGCAAACAACAAGCTCACAATGTAAAAAATAAAGAAATATTAGAACAGAAGAATTAAGGACTTAGTAACTGTGGACAGTCTCAGTCTTGTAGTTCTAAGAGACAGAAAAAGCAACAAGAATTTCTGACAAGGGTTCAAGGCAAAAATTAGGAAACAATGGATCAGTCAAATGTTTGTCCCAGAAAAAAGTTGTACATTACTTGAAATAAAAGTTAGTGGGCAGACAGATAATTCCATGTAGCTACTGTAAGGAAAAGCCACATCTCAGTATATTGTCCTTCTCTGAAAGACTCAATAAGCACACTGAGAAATCACTGATACAAGACCACCTGGACTACCAAAACACATTTACCAAAGATCTCTCACAAAAAACTCCAAAGAAACTAAACTGTCCTAAACAGGCCTTTGCATGACAAATAACCCAACCAGTTACTCCTTAAATACAGTCAGAAAACAATTTAAATAAACAATCATTTAATGTATCCTTAAGGGAATTCCCAATAGAGTCCCACTTGCGCCTGTGCTGTCACCTCTATTCTGGTTAGGACAAAGACTATCAAAAGCTGCAGAGGAACACTGGTGACACTATTGAGTAATAAAAAGGCACACAAATTAAGCAGGAGTGCACATGAAGGAGTAGATGCTGTCTCTGAAGCTGGCTATTGCCATTCAGGAAAGGGATCTGCTGATACATGAGACATTTTGTTGAAGGCATCAACTCAAGAGTAAACCAGAAAAATCTCAGTAGTAAATGCAGCAAATGGACTTTTAGAACCACATCATTCAGGTGACTGTACTAACCTACAGGGTAGTCTCAACCTCTCAGTAATTTTGGAATTTCTGCCCTCACCCTCTAATCTCCAAAGCTGGCATGAAATCATTAGGGATAACTAGAATTATGGAGAAGCTTTTAAGTGAAGAACAAAGCTGGTTTGGACCCTTCAGCCTGCCAACAGGATTACTAAGGAGATGGTATATGTCATTACAATCTGGGTAGTGAACATCAACTGGGAAGACTGGACTTGAGACGCACACCATATAAGATAAGCAGGGAGCAAGCAAGAGTCAGGCTGGTGGATGTGGCTTCAAGACTGCCCAGTGTGGTTGTCCTTAGCCTGGAAGGAACTGAAACTGACTCAGCCCTGAACTGTTATCTAAACTTGTTAAGTCTTTGCCCTGATACCATAATGAAACACACCCACTCTTTTAAATAACTGTATAAAATACAGTCAGTTACCTGTATGTTAGTATAAAATGTAGCTCTCCACTTAAAAGATCTTATTCAAATGAAGTTTGAGCCTTATCACACCAGGTAGCTGCATTTTTTCCACAGTAGAAATACAGTTCATTTTAGAGGGTCAAATGTGAAACACTGTAATCTTTAAGTGGCAGATAAAACCAGGAGAAATTTCACAGGTTTTCAAGCACTTTAGTCACATTTAAAATGCACACTGGAAGAAAAAAGCACCTTATGCAAACTTAAAAACATGCTTTAGAGTTGAGCTACTATATGATTCTGTGAATTATGAAGAAAATCTGCCATTCACTAGCTATTTACCTGCTTTTCTGGAGAAACATCAAGTCAAATGAAATGCTTGCTCAAAAAGACAAAAACTGATCAGTATTTCTTTAAACATCTGATTACCATTGAAAGATATTTGACCACTGACTAAACCTAGATTTTTTTCTAGTGATCTTCCTAACATACCTCTTGGAAGGAAGTGAAGGAATTTGCATCATTTGCATCATTTTTGCTGTTGAATTCTGAGGCGCTGTTGTGGAAAGCAGTACAGTTTGTGAAGGCTCTTTAAAAGGTACACTAAGAATTTCTCTCCAAACACTGCACATCTATCACCGGTTGATAATACACATATTTTGATTACCTATCAAAATTTAAAAGCCACCGTACGCACTGATGGATCAATGCATTTTTCCTATTCATTTAGTAACTGATTTTGCACCAGAAAAAAGAATATGCGAATCTAAATAAAATAAAAAAATATTTCCCATTTATCCTACTATCTAAGGGGGAGAAACAGTGCCCTGATATCTGCCCCAAAAAGAGCACTGATGCAGAGAGCTGTGTATTCACCTAAGAGTCATTTAAAAGCTCTCCTGAGCAGTCACCACAACACAAACACATTTGGGAGAATGATGCTTCAGTAAGACAGAGTGATTTGGAACAAACTGAAAAGTTAGACCCTAGTTAAAAAACTAAAGCAAACCAAAATTGTAAATATCCATTAAAAATTATACAAAGCTTTGTTTTGTACTGTCCATTCTTGAACCATGGCACATTATGCAGAAAACTAAAGTTGAGACATTCCCCCTTTAAATGTGGATGGCATTATCACACAGGAATAAGGAAGGAGCAAAGACTAAACATCTAAAGAATGGGGGAATGGGGGGAAAACGGTGGGGGGGGGATGCAAATGTAACACAATCAGTGACAAATCACAAGAAGTATGACTGTACTGGTAAGGGAAACCACTATGAAACTGTTAGCTAAGGTTTTCAAAAAATAAGTGTTAAATAATTAAGTTAGAAAGAGCATTAATGCATGGTTCCTGTATGACCTTTAGGAAATAATTTTGTTTTCCTCAGTGAGAAAAAGCATTGCCAAAATAAAGAGAATACTTTCAAGTTACTGTAAAAAGTGCAAGTGTTTTTTTCAAGTCAGCACACTTAATAGTAGCATACATTTGATTTCAATGTCAATGAACATTTAATGATCTTTCAGTTTATTCTAGAAATCTACGGGCAAGATTCTATACTGCCTACCTCAAGTATCTTAATGACTGAAAATGCTCAACTCCAAATATATTGCCAACAATACAGGAAACTACAAAATACAAATGAACATTAATCTTCTCAACCCATTTATAGCTAAAGATTACACAGATCAAATTTACAGTGGATTTGCTGGGTAGAGAAGTTGTTTCACTGCTTTCCTCTATGACAATTCCATCCAGACATGCCCTTCACATACTGGCATTTTGGTAATTAGGTGTGGGACAATCAATAAATCTTTGATAGAAGTATGCATGTTTAATAAAACGCTGAATATAAATCACAGGAAAACCTTAAAGGGAAGGCCTGAATCTGAATTGCACTTCAGGGACAAAATGAATCCACACAGAAACAGTTACTACAAATTCTAATTTGTCTCAATGAAAGCAATTCCCAGAATCATAATCTTGCAAAGTAAGAATCAGATGCCAGCCAAACGTCCAAGTAAAGTACGTAACACCTTATTACATACATGGCATTGAAAGTCTTAAAGATGATCAAAGTAATAGCGCTAACAGGAGATTCTAAATCTGTTTTGTTACTGTCTGAATTGTAAAAATAAATGTTGCAGTAAGTTTGTATCCTAACTCAACTGTACTTGAACTAACGGTGAGACAGAGGGTCAAGCTTGCATCACATCTCCAGTACTCTCAGTAATTCCTCCCCACGTCTCTTTAGTAGGGTGTATAATACCTACTCAATCCACCTTGAAATCACACCTCAAAAAACACCCCTATTCAACTGAACTTCACTCTTCCAACTCAGCCTTGTGTCACAGCAAAACAGGTTTGACTTAATGACACAGGAAAATGAAAAACCCAGTGTAGGAGCTGATTTTGTTAACCAATTCTATTGCTTAACAGGAATGTCATGCTGGAAAATTCTCAGAGGAGGACCTGAGACAGAAAGGCTCAGGTGTGCTTGCTGATTCTGACTCGTGCCCATTCCCTGGGAATGGTGGAAGACCTCTCACCGTATAGGTATCAAATAACCCACACTCCTTTTCCAGATCCTCAATGATGTCCTGAAATTGCATATACAGTCCTTTTTTTATTTACCCTCCACATCCAAAGCCTCACCAAAGTCTTGCTTGGTTCTTGCCCAACTTCACCAGCTCTAGTCAGCTTGACTATTTCAAATGTAAGGAAGAGCAGGAAGTCTGACAACACAGACCTGGCAACCGTTTCAAGCTCCTGTGCAGTCACATCTCTGAACTGAGAGGGAGCAGCCACCAAAAAGGGATGGTTACTATCAGTACCACTTTTTTCTGACACTTTCTATGTTCTCACAATAAATGATGTCTACCTCCCCATTTTTTAATTCTTGTTTGCTTCATTGTTGATTTGGGGGGAAGTTTTTGTAGGGTTTGGTTTTTTTCTCCTGTCCTTACCATTCCTCCTTTTCTTTGTGCTAGGGCATGGTAGAAAACGTGTTACTTACTAATGAACGCTACTAGTTTAGACAAAACTAATAGAAACACATTCCATAGCTTATGTTTATGAAAGGTAACATACAGCTGTCCTTTTAGTGATACTTGCTGTGAATATTACTTTAGCTACCTGAAACCTACAGCTCAGTGATTCCTGAGACAGTACCAACTGATCTTTTTCATAAAAATCTCCAAATTCCCACCATATAGGAAACTCATACAAACCTTTAGGATGCCAAACATCTTCTAGCAAAGGTGCATAGTTTAATAAAAAACTGTGCAAAGAAACTATTTTTTTTGTTGGTGGTGTTTTTTGTTGTTTGTTTTGGGGGTTTTTGTTTGTTTGGGGATTTTTGTTTGAAGTTCATTAGTGACACCAGATTTACTGGATTGGAAAACACAGTGGTTTACCTCTTCTGTATCCCCACTACTACTGACTTCTACCGTCTCATCTTCCAGTCACTACTGTTCTAGCTCAAAAAGAGTATTGATATTGAAAACTTTCTCACACAGGCCTGTTCCATTTCTTTGACTGTTCTGTCCCTCTCTGTACGTTCAGTTCTGCCAACATGGTCTTGTGAGGTACAAACCAGACTGCACAAGGAATACGATAAAACTGTAAAGGCCGTGTAGTGAGTTTCTATTTATTTCTTAACGATGTCTGGGACACTTAATTGCTCTTATGATTACTGCTGAACCTTGAACAGACATTTCCATTTAAACTGTAAGAATTTATTAACTAACAAATCATATAATTTCAATGCCCATAAAGTCAGGGTTGCCTTTTTCATACTCTCTCCCCAAGCTGCACTAGCACATTTAACTTTATGAAACTGCAGGCTGCCATCTAACAGTCAGTACAGCAATGTCCTTTTGCAATCCTTCATGGCTAGCCCTTCAGTACCAGCATCCTTAATAACTTTATACTGTCAACAAACATTTTTGCCTCATTCTATCGCTCTTTTACTGCATTGACAAATAAATTGAAATACACGGATTCTCAGAACAAGCCTATATAAGATTCCACCATGAAAACAACATGCGCAGGAACTTATTTCTGCACAGGAACATTTCCCCTGTCACCTCTTTAGCAGTCATCAATCAATTAAGTCCATAGCAATTCAATTTCTTTTCAAACTTTTGTGAATGGATCTTCACAATTACTTTTTGGAAATCCAAGTAACATCACCTGGTTCTTTCCTGTCATGTGCTTTCTAATTCTCTCAAAGAACTCTCACACATACATTACATGACATTATTGTCTTTCATAAAAGTAACATCAATTCCTCCTCATTTTAGCATATTCATCTATTTTAAACAAATTCAAATTGCTCTTATTTCTCATCACCTTCACTTGAGGTATCTTGTGTGTTCTTACATTGGGAGGAAAAAACCCAAAAAAGCCTTAAGACTCAGTTTTTACTATCATATCCTAAAAAAAGCACTTCTTTCATACCACTCCCTCCACTGCAGTCAATCAATATTATCTAGAAATAGACGGAAAATTGTCCTCACTGGGATTTTGTATATATTTGCCAGTCAATGGGAAAAGGGTCTTTTCCTCATGCACCTCCTTCAGAATTCACAGGTTCAAATGCAACAAGCTACACAGATTTACTACATAAATGTACATTTATGTAACACACCCAGGAAAAGACCAGGCTAGTAAATAAAGCCAATTATATTCACAATTCTGTATTTTCCTCTATCTGATAAAAAAAATCAACATTTAGTGACAACTAAGAAACTACATAAAAGGCAATATCCCAGTGTACATAAAAGTTAATAGTATTGTTAATACTCCTTTTCCCTAATACAATTTTAAATAAACTAAGTTCTATTTCCAAACTGTGGGGAAGAAATATGGGCTGGCTAGAAGATTTAACGAGCTATATGAATTACACACTGGGATTGAGGGCAAATGCAAAGACCGGACTGATGCTATACATAAAGCAGTGAATTTCTGCTCTCTATTTTTTTTTCCCCCCAATTCTGTTAAGAAAAGTTGTCTTCAAGAGAAGACTTACTGAAGGTCAGGGAATCTATCAGCCCATTTCAAATTTTCATCATTCAGTAATGCAAACAATACTTTTGTCATTACAACCACAATTCAGGAAGTACTTAAGCAGTATTGTAAATACCCATAAAAAGCAAATTTACTGTAATTTACAAGGCAGTATAGTACCTGATGCTAAGCTATAGTGTAAAGCTTCTCAAGTGAAGATCAGACACCCATGCACATGAACTTACATTCTCTGAGGATGGTCAGTTGCTTACAAAGCAAGTTACACATCTCCATGGAAAGCAATGGCTCACTACACTTTTACAAAGCCCAGCACTTAATTCCAACATCTTTCAGTGCTCTTATTCAACAGGCAAAAGAGCCAGACAGCTGTTTCCCCACTAACATTCCGCATAAAAAATAGAACAAAATACTAACTTTATTAAAATACAGCTTCATAAGTAATATGTCTTTTTTCATACCTCTGCCACATCTTACAAAAAGAAGAGAAGAGTGGCTAGGAAATAATTTTTCATATAGTTTTGCCACTAGAAGGCTTGAAAGCTAAGAAAAACTCTAGTCTTGTGTGATCCAAAGGAACAGATATTCACATAAACAAATATTTGTAACACTGATACAGCAGCTAAGGGAATAAACATCTTGATACTGATAATCTAGGACTTGGCAAATCTCTCAAGTATGAGATTATGACCAGCACTGGTGATATCAGTTACACATCTCTCTACTGAAATATTTTTCAAGTTTTTTCTGGCTTCTATCAGGACATAACACTAAAAAGGTATCAAATAATGGCATCACACTAGCCAGACATCACATATGATAATAAGTATCTGCAATTTCAGTGCAAAAAAGACAAAATAAATACTTAGATGTCAAGCCTAATACATATTATCTTAACAAATTAGGTACATTTCTTACCTATTTCAATAGCGTTAAAATAAATCAAACTCAATTGTATATACAGAAATAGTCACTGACTAGATTACCAAACAGTAATATCACCACACTGGAAAGAGCAAGAAAATAGCACTGTCAGTGACTGCCTTAAAAAAGAACACTATGAAAAAATCTCTATCATGTTATATTTTACACACTCTCCTGAAAATTTCATCATTTCAGGAAAAGTTACTTAAATTACATACTCCCATGTCCCAGTGAGCAGGATTTTTTCTTGATGCTGACTAGGACCCATGCACGAGAACTTATTTAAATCCAGTGAGCACCTTGCTGCTGTTTGTGTTACACGGAAGTGTTAAAATACATACTAAAGATGTGCATGTAGGATGACCAGAATGGCAGATGCTGCATTCAGCATAAGGTATTTCACTTTGGAGAGAGAAGGAAAAAAAAAAAAAAGTTCTTTTCTTCCAGTAATCAACCAAGACAACATAAGTTGCCGAAATCCAACATTAAAAAAGTACAGAACGAGAGGGTTGCAACTGAACAGCAACTACCTTAATACAACTGTTGTCAAACACTTAAAGTGCATGACATGTTGTTTTAATGAACAAATATAAAATAATAGTCAACATGCTTGATACCCAACTGCGTTTCTTTTACTGGTGCGTTTCATTGATTTGCAAAAAAATTATCAGCAACCAAAAACACGCATATGAAAAGCTCAGCCCCTACATGCCAGTTGTAATATGTACCAATGTTTATGCTTAAAGAGGACATCTAAATATTCATCCCAACTAGCGTATTAGGAACTAAGTGAACTAAGATGCAAGGGTAATACAGCAGTCTCTCCAGCCCATCAGATTTCAGCTCACAGAGAAGTTGGGTGCCACTGCACCACTGCCTTTGCACAGACCTTCTCCTACCTCTTTTGTTTTAAGGAAACACAATTATGACTTTCAAATTTACTGAATCTGAAAAATTTGAGATGAAACAACAAAATCCCATTTTGGTTTTCATACATTTGAGCCAACAGCCTGTTTACAATTTTATTTAAACCCTTGTCATTACTCTCAAAGAGAGCTTCTAACTTCTGTTGGTATAGTCTGCTTTGTACAAATAAAATACGAACATAAAATTGGAATTTAAAGAAATCCCCTGGACTGAACTCCAATCTCCTGAATTTCACACAGCTGTGAAACATGCTTACTTCAGACAGCCTCTAGAACATACTCCATTTGCTTCTGGCCATTTATAAGCCATAAAATAAGATTCCCCTTTTTCTCTTCATAGTAACTCAAGACGTTTACTGCTTGGCAACAAAAAGCTTAGAAAAACCTAAATGGACCACATGAGATAGCTAGGTAAGAGTGTGTGCTTTACCACTGCTTGAACTTCCAGTAACAGAAAGATAGATCAAAAGGTCCAGATAAAAGAGTATCACACAAGAAAACAAGGAATATAACAGGGGTATTTCATTTTATGCAAGTTTCTCATCTTTCCTGCCACATGGCTTATTTCCATCATTAACATTGTATCATTACTATTTAACTAATTCTAAATCACCAAGAGGAAAATGGATCAGCTTCTGTCACAATCTCAGTCTCCACAGATTTCCATATGTGAGCTTGGGGGCTGCCTGCACTGGAGAAACACTCTTTGTCCATGTTGCAAAGCACTAGTTTTGTAAAGTGTGGCACAACATGAAGTTAAAAGCCTTAGAGAAATCTAACTACAATCACATCTCTACAATTGAAACATGAAATATAGAAACAGATTTTAAACATTTTGAAAATCAGACTCACACATTTTCTCTGCCAACTGTTTGTAGAGCTCATAACAAAAGTTGTTTTGTCATGTTGATTTTAAAATGTTATGTCCCTGGATATGGTTTAAAATCACGTGCATTCAAAACAAAACTTCATTATTTAAAATTTAGAAGGGGGAAAAAAAAATCACAGTTTATACTGGATTAGATTTCTCCAACCCATATATTATTTTATAAGCGTTCCTCTTTTCCTGTTAAGTGCACCAGTTCACTCTTCTGAAAATTAGGAAGCTGTGGTTACTACTGCGTATCTTATAACCAAGTTATGAAGATCAACATGTTATCTGAAGCTATTCCTTTTCACAAACACCAATTTTGTTTTGTTTTGTTAATATGTAGGAGATTTGGTATTCTGAAGGACTTCCGTCTGATCAGGTCTTTCCACTGGCTTACAACAATCTGGTTAATACATTCTAAGCTCTTTGGACTTATCCTCTGGAAAAGCCAAAAACGTTTCTACAGACGATTATTTCTTCTTTTAAAACTGCAATCACATCAATATCAAAATACTAGAATTGTATTTTTATCATACTAACTTCTAAATTACACACTGAGAGCTCCTTAAAGTCTTGCCATGATGCCAAAATTTTTAATCCAACAGTTTTCTAGTGAGTAACAAAGCACACTATTTTGCACTTTAGAGAAAAAACTAGCTATTGAATAATCAGAGTAGACAGCAAAGAATGCACACTACTAATTCTACTTCCATTTTTGAAAGCAACTAAAAAATACTAAAAATGGGAGAACCGAAAAAAAAAAAAGGAAACCGTTACCACTCAATTCCAAATTCCTATTTGTTAACATTGAACCCTAGACCAAACCATGCAAGATGATGGACTTTCTGAAATACCTTTCCCAAAAATGCATGCTATTTGAGTAAGTTCCAATTCAAATATTTAAGACACCTGTTCACTTTCTTGCATATGGGTCGTGCACCTTGTTCAGCTCTCGTAAGTTTTTATAAAAGAATACTTACTCCAATCTTTCAAAACTAATATTATAGACAGAATCTCACAATAAGCAAGCTCAAGGCTACTAAAACTGGTGGCTTTAATCTCTCAGTTGTTGTCACCCTACTCTGTTTTACTGCTCAGTCACCATCCACCCAAACCACCATTCCTTACTACTATTGCTCCTGTATCTCAGCTCTGCCACTCTACTTTGGGGAACACCTTCTTTTGCACCTTCATTTTAAATAGGAATACTCTGCCAACCCTCAAAACCGTCATTAGCAAAAACAATAACAAAGGTGACAAGCCTTACCTTCCACACACATATTTAATTACATTAAAACAAGCATTATACTACTGAATGTCAAAGCATCAGAAAAACACCCATCAGCTACCTGCTCATATAACCACAACGATAGAACTCCTACAACCTCACGCAATCAAGAACTATACCCAGTAAAACCAGCTATGTAGGCAAACCCTTGAAACAAAAGCCGAAAGAAAATGATAAATTGTATGTCCACAGTAGTAATTTTTGTACAAATGGTGGAGCAGTTGTCAAAAGCCTAAAAATACAAAAAACACGCTTTATCAAATCCTTTTGTTCTGAATGGTGGGTTTTTTTCCTGTAAGAAAGCCATTTGGATTACTAGACTCCACTTTTACAAGTGCCACAGGAAAACAAATCATAGATTGGTTTGGGTTGGAAGGGAATTTAAAGACCATCTAGTTCCAACCCCACTGCCATAGGCAGGGACACTTCCCGCTAGACCAGGTTGCTCAGAGCCTCATCCAGCCTCGCCTGGAACACCTCCAAGGATGGGACACAACTCAAATGACAGCAAACTCAAGTAAGACTTGTTAAGATAATTTCAAATACTCTGTCAAAGATTGTAGCCTCAGGCATGATCTTAGTAAGCGGTTGAAAATCAAAGGATCTGAAGTTATATGAGAGCTCAAAAGTGCATTTGATTTAAACTACAAAATAGTACACCGCTCTCTAAATGAGTAGCAAGTAGAACCTGGAGATCTACACAAGCTCTCCAGGCTCACAGGGATCTAATCCAGACCACAGTTTAAGCGGAAATTCAAAGCGTATGTATCTAAGAGAGAAAACCAATCAATGTCTGCCCTAAAGAAATGAGGTTCTTGAGCAAGATACACACACACAAAAAATAAAACCAAGCCCAAACATTTTGGGCCTTTAACACAGCCTTGCATGATCATGTCTTTACAAGGCCTGAAGTCAAGATCCTGTGGCTGGTGAAATTCTGAGGTCAGATGAGTCTGATATTAAAACTGTACATATTTATTCAGCACACATGGAGAGACATTTAATCAGGTGAACACCAATGTAATATTTACCGTATCTTGAAGAGAAACGGGCTTTATCTCCCTACACTCTAAAAAAAAAATAAATGAAGTTGAGATGCTGAGAGCCAGCAAAGTTCAACACTTGCTGGAAAACAACAGTGAAACACATTTAACTGATACTGCTCTTAATGTTCCTGACAGGAAATTGGAACCTAATAAATTCTTACATATTTTGTTGTATCTTAAGGGAATTCATACAGAGATTCAGTGTTTTTTTCTGAGAAGCACCACAGGATTATACAGTGAAATAAAATGGAAGATATTTGTCACATTCAACCCAGAGGTTAAGAATGAAAAACAGAAACAACGTTTCAGATGTATGAATGTCCATGTGCAGATCTAAGTATCACTAAATAATCTTTTTCTTCTGAAAAATAAAATTTAAAAACACCATATCATAAATGTGATACCAGATATCACATTTAGAAGAAAAAGAAGAAAGCTTTAAACTTATCACAGTTGCAGAGTCCTTCAAACAACAGTGAATGTGAAAGAAGGTCACACTTTTTTATGGCTTGTAAAACATAGTGGCAGAGAAGAGGAAACAGAGGTTTTCTCATTGTCTCAGAAGCTAGGGGAAAAAAAGCTCTGCAGATGTTTCAGGTGCTTCAGCCAACATGAAACATGTATCAGAATCCAAGAAAAATATCTTGGCAGGGAGTAGCTTACATGTCTCTTTACCATTCCTTGTACTCTAACTGCTACTATCTATCGGCACTAGTCAAAGTCCTGGCTCCTCACTTCACAAAGCATCCCTTTTATTCCACCTTCCCCAGCTATTCAACATCAATCTTTATTTAGTATCTTCATGAGGCATATCATTTAGCTTTTTTTAGCATCAACTGGCATTCTTTCATGAAAAAGCCACCTCATTGACTTAGAATATGCCATTTAAATAAAGCAGTCTAAGAGTATTTGGTTTAGCTTTCTCTACCTTTATTCACTTATACTCCAGTATCTAAAATGTGGGTCATTTCCGAGGATCACATTTCTGAAATTGCAGTTCACTGAATTGTTCCTCACTGACACTTAAAACATCTTCTAAAGAAATGTCAGAAAAAAGGTGACCAACATATAATGAAATGCAAATAGAGTATACAGACAACAGCATTACCAGTAAATTATCAGTGTCTGCTATGTCTGTACCACTGACTAATTTCAGAATAAGGAGCAAACCCAAATGTAAAGTGGTCACTTTATGTATTGCTTATCATCTTACAGGACTCTCAAAACCATTTTGCACACCAAAAGCTCAGTTACTCCACTTGATGAAATATACAAGGGCAACAGTTTTCATTGTTAGTAGCATCTAAACACCAGTCTAGCAATGCTGTGGAAGTTTTAATTATGACTCTCACATCCTAGAAAATATTTAGAGTAACAGCACAAAAGGCACAGGAACACACATCACTCTTTAAACAAAGCATAATCACTGCCTTAACCTTAGGGTACTTTATGTACACCCTCATCTTGAAACACTTTAAGGTGGAGCATATTTCACATCTCCATGATGACAGTTTTCTATACAATTCCTGTATATATGAAAAGATCAGCATTCAACTCTACAGACAAGAGGAATTATACAAAACATGATGAAAAGCATTTCTGAAAGGAATCAAAGAACTCACAACCTTCTTATTCCTGAGCTTCAAGGCAGCAGCTTTTCCTTATGCTATTTTATCTTTTCTTTTATGATTGCCCTTTTCTCAATCGCCTTTCCAATGTCATAATACACTGTGTTGCCTGACAAATACAAAAAACAGCACAAAGTTGTAGCACTGGAGGCTAACAACTACTACCATGCATTGGATTCAAGAACATAAATTTCAGGACTAGGTATGCTATCAAACTGCCCTAACTAGGTTTAACCATTCTAACCTTCTAAATGGCTGTAGATAAAACACGCAAGTGCCAGTCTCAGCAATTCAAAGTGAAAGCAGTTTTCAGTGATCTGACTGAAGTGTGTATAGCTTATAGATATTTTTGCTTTGTTTTTAATNGGAAAGTACCAGGAAGCATCATGGGCAGCAAGACTTAATGAAGCTCATACACGAAGAGATGTGTGCCTATATGCCACTAAAGATATTGATAAACTTTAAATTATTAGAAATGTTACGTTTAATTGAACTAGATCAATGAATTACTACTGCAGCTGTTAAAGAAGTAAATATCTAAGTTGAATTTTCTTTTTAAGACTTAAATGAGTGTCCTTTCAAGATTCCTAATATTCAATTCTTATAGATGCAGTTAACACAGCTAAACAAAGTATAACTTCAAATATTCAGTTTGTGTTGTACTTAAAAGTGAATTTGCAATCTCCATTTCCCCTAAAATAAATTAGTCCTATAACTATTTACGTGCCTGTAAAACTCTTTACATTTATTCTATGTATTCATATAGAAATAAATTTTAAAATAATTAAATGTGCTTCAGAATTCACGCATTCGTCAGTCTCCTTTTTTCACTTGTCTGAATGCAGTCTTCACAATATAAAATGAAAAATAATGTGGAAATACAAAGCTTGCCAATGCAAAAAGGATAAATATTGCAAGAAAACTCTGGAGATTATAGCACCCAAAACCAACTTCATGTACAGTACCTGAAACTAATGTGACAATGGCTAGATTTAAAGCTGACAGCACAACTTAACACTGAACTGACTATATAACAAATACTGAGTGTTAATTATACATCTGCAATTAAATCATTATCATCTGAGCACTGCAACTATGAAGATATTTGTGTTTGCCTCTAGTCCATTTCCATTCCTTTTTAACAAAGTGCATTTTACAGAACATAAAAAGAATTTGAAACACTTCAGTCATTTTCTTCTGTCAAGATCTGTTCTTGACTATGATTTTGTGCTTTTCAGAAAAAATCCGGGACTTGAACTGAGATCCAGAGGAAAATGATTCTGCAATGGTCAGCCTTTACAATGCCAACTGTAGCAAATCATAAGCTGTGTGGTATAAAACATTGCCAATTACCTCAATAGCATACTAAGTCAGTTGTATGTTATTCCAATCTTCATTTGCCAAGTTTTAATCAAATAGAAAAATATCAACCATTACAGGAAAAATGACTGACCACATTTTATTTAGGAGTGTGATTATTTCTCAGCATTAAATTTATCTTTCCCAAGACTTTAAACCTTAGGGCTAATTTTACATGTACTACTAGGTACAGCATTGACAATGCCACATACCATCAGTAGAGGTTGAACAGCTTTTCACAAAAGCCACAATTATTTCCAGTAGTCAGGGTTCAAATAAATATTCAAATAATTCTTTCTAATCAAATTAAAGACAAGTCTATGTTAATCACTTCAATCCTAAACACCATATAGGATAGCTACAACATAAGATACTGCTCAGCTCACACACAATTTTGGAGTAAGCTATTCTACCTAGATGGACAGCTGCCTTTATTTTAGCTTTATTGCAGAATCCAAACACAATCCCTTACTTTAAAAAAAACTCAAATGAACAAATCGACCCCAAAAGTACCCAGCCTACAGACTTAAGTGTTTAAATGTATTGGAATGTTCTTGTTAAAGTATCACCTGGTTTTCATCAATGTGGTACATACACTGTTGTAAAATTATTAACCAAATGCAAACCACATAAAAGAAAGTAAGGTAGAAGTTTTTATACAATTTTAGACTATTCCATCTGCTGTGAAATTTAATTTACATCTATTTTAAGCCAAAAAACTCTAGAACAGAACTCAGACATCCTTTCTGGAGCATAGCATGACCTTATAATATAAACAAAGCAAAAAAATTTTACCAGTGAAGTACAGAGATTCTGTAAGTTAATCAAAACCATTTGGGTACAGCAATCTATGGACTCACACATTTGAGCTACTTAAAATATTTAGTAATCACTTCAGTTCTAAAATGCAAAATACACAGAGGTAAGTTTCACCAAAGACAATGATGGAAAGCTAAATTAAAGTCAAGTTCTGCACTGGGTACAAAAGTGTGAAGAGTGGCTAGCAATGACACCTGGGATTCCCTAAACACAGCAGTCTTGTACCATTTACAGGATCAGGGCTTAAGTCTTGGCTTCTCTATAACCTTCTGATCAGTGTAGCCCAGCACTGAAATATCAAGACTCAGGTTAAATTTTATATTTATGTCAGAGAAAACAAGTTGGTTAAGATGTCACTGTCTGCTCTCCTGCATTTTCTTTTCCAAGAACCCAAAGTCTACTGTTTTTCAGGCATTTAGAAAATTTAAGGCATAAGCTCTCCTCTTCAGTACATTCATCATCTTAAGTTTCAGACTTCATTATTTTTGCACTATTTATACCTGAGCGCTCAAGAAGTCAGTTGTAAGTTGTTTTCCAACATGCAAGTAAAGACTTCTGCTCATATTAGCAGGTACATACGAGGAACATGTTCTGAACAACTTACGTGCCTCTGCTCTTGAGACCAGATCCTTCCTTTTCCCCATATATGCCAATAAGTAATAGAAAAAAAAAAGTTTATAGTGCTTATTTTTCTTCTAGCAGCCACAATGTGTTTTCTTCTACTTAAGAATTCAAACTGCATGAAGTGCAACACCTAGAAGTGCACATCAGTTAGGGCTGTATAACCACTCCTGACTTACTGGACAGTACCTGCTCATTTTAAAAAACTATCTTATTGTGGCTTGTAGAAACAACGTGTTCCATCCCAGGTCAAATGGAACTGTACCACCATAGATCATTAAAACCATACAACACTCAAGCCAGGGCGGGCGACAGGGCAACTCGGAGCTCCAGTATGTGAACGGTCTGTAGGAGAATACATTGCAACCGGAGCTGATATTTTCTAAGGTCAGTATAAGTAGAAATCTACTTTGTAAGTCGTGCGACTCTGCAAAAAGAAAAATGCATATTCATTTTCCTTACTTTTACGTTAACTTCAAAATGTAACGATACTGACAAACTCTGACGATGAGAGGAACAAAACAGAGTTGCCACAAAAACCATCTTGCAATAAAATAAACTCCCGGCACAACAGAGAAGCCAGGTGCTGCAAGCATGTGTTCTTGGGTGCCGCAGCATCGGTGCAGGATCTGAGCTCTGTGCAGCATGTAGGGAATGCCCGTTTCCATCTCGACCACTGCGAATATACTACTCTCAAACACGGAGACGAGCCTCCAAGGCCTTTGTATTCCCACCCCCAGAATAAAAACAGAACTCCACGAGGTGTTAAAAATGCCCGGTGGCGAGCTGCGGGCACACATGTACCCAGCAAGGAGGACGAGGGTGGCAGGAGAGGAGGGGGGAGGTGGGGAAGGGCACAGTCGCCGTGCCCGGCGGTCCTGGAGCCCCCCGCCGCCTCCTCCGGCCGCTGCGTGAAGTTGGCCGGGCATCACCCGCCCCACCGGAGGCCAGGCGCAGGGAAGAGGCCTCTTCCTCCTTCTCTCCCCGCAGTCCGCCGCCGGGCCTATTCTTCCCCTCTGGCCGCCCCCAGCCTCACGGCGGAAGGAGTGCGGAGGAAGGGGGGCGTCTCCATCCCCTCTCCCCCGCCCGCTCCCCTGGACGGCGACAACGGCCCTTTCCCGCCCGACGCCGGGGGGAGCCCCGGGCCGGCCTGCGGGAGCGCTCCCGCACCCCGGGCCTCGCGGCGCTCCCTCGGGCCCCGCAGCTTCTCCGCGGGGAGAAGGGGGCAGGGAAAGCGCCGGGCCCTGGGGCCCCGCCCGCTCCGAGGCCCCGAGGAAGGAGGGGGAGCCATGGAGAGGGGGTTACACACCTCGCTGTTAAAGGCTTTCACGGCCTCCATGTCGCGGCAGAGGCGGGGGCCAGGCGGCTTCTCTCCGCTGATCGCGGCCGGGCCGGGCCGGGCCGGGCCGTGGCAAGTCTCGGTCGGTGCGTGCGTGCGCTCCCGGCTCAGGGGCCGCCGGGCCTCCTCTCCATGGCGGGTGGCGCAGGGGGCGGGCGCGGGGAGACGCGGGCCCCGCTCGTTTCCGTCTCCTCCTCGCCCCGCTTCCCGCCCGGCGGCGCCGGCGCCCCCCTCCCTCCCCGCCTGCCTGGCTC